>JAWNGG020000029.1:1200000-1563673 GCA_036937485.2 Tetragonisca angustula
TGTATATAGAATATTTATACGATAAAGAATCTTTTTCAATTCGTTGCAATACTCGGAAAATACCGGTTGTAGGTATAATTGTTATAATCTCTTAAAAGTTTGAGGTTAGATCGAGGATGGGTTTGTTTGAAAAATTAAAGTTTGTTTTGAAAAGAAAGAAAATTCGAGAAAGATTCCATTTGAAAACAGAGACTCGGAAACTGAGAAAATGATTCGATCGATGTGCACACTTTTGGCGTGAGGTCCCCCGTTCAGTGGAGCGGACTGAATCGTAGCGTAGGTGTTAAATTTCGCGTGGACTCCGCGGGAAGAATTTCAATTCCAGTTTTTAACGATTTATTTCCTATTGAAATATGTCGTCCCTCATGTCCAAATTTTCGTTTTCAATAATGAAATTTTACATTTTCGTTTTTCTTCTTCTTCTTCTTCTTTTCTCTCTCTCTCTCTCTCTTCTTTCCTCTTCTCGTCACGTCCCGATGATCAAAGTTTTCCAATCAAACAAAGATGTCTTTCGAGAGAACTCTGGCCAGCCAGGCTAAAAGTTCCGAAGAATACAACCGCCTCGAACCGGGAGCAAAGAATATTTATAGCGAAAGTTTGCATCCCTCTTTCATGTATATTAGAATTCTTCGCATACTTTTTGAAACGTACCGCGGATGAGACTGAATTACCATGTAACCAGGCTCGGGACAAAGCTCAATTTTCACCAATCTTCGCGGAACGTGTGCGCATCCACGGCTCGCCAGAAGCTGGATCAGTTTCCTTGTTAAATCTTGCACGTGTTCTTCAACTCTCCCCCTCGACTTTCGTTCTCGCGACGCGCCTTAACACGTGATGCACGCGCCTGAGACAGAAACGCTCTCTAATTTTACAGAAACTAAATAATTTTGAACCGAAAGAACAGTTGGCCAACTGTTAATTGATCCAGCGATTCTTCGTCGTAGCATCTCTGCTTACGCGATTACTCAGTATTACGCGATTGTTGCTACGAAGATGTCAGTGTTTCGAGCAATCGGCAGTGAAAGATGTATTTCGCCATTCAACGCGTGTTAGGTTACCAACAGTTCCTAGAAAGGTAACAGTTTTAATTTTTTACTGTGATAGAAGCGAACGTATCCTTCACGAAAGTTGGAATCGCTCAAGAGCCAATGCGAAATGGAAATTAAATCGCAGCGACAATAAATTTTCCCAGTTAAGCAGTTATTTTTTGGACGTTTCTTTCCAGTATTGAGAAATTCACGAATCGAAAAATTAAAATTAAAGCAAGATGAATTATACCGATATAGACTGAAAAGTTTTCAACAACGTGGAATATTATATGTTACAGCGTGACATCCTTCACGAAAGTTGGAATCGCTCAAGAGCCAATGCGAAATGGAAATTAAAACGCAGCGACAATAAATTTTCACAATTAAGCAGTTTTTTTCTTTGAACGTTGCTTTCCAGTATTGAGAAATTCACGAATCGAAAAATTAAAATTAAAGCAAGATGAATTATACCGATATAGACTGAAAAGTTTTCAACAACGTGGAATATTATATGTTACAGCGTGACATCCTTCACGAAAGTTGGAATCGCTCAAGAGCCAATGCGAAATGGAAATTAAAACGCAGCGACAATAAATTTTCACAATTAAGCAGTTTTTTTCTTTGAACGTTGCTTTCCAGTATTGAGAAATTCACGAATCGAAAAATTAAAATTAAAGCAAGATGAATTATACCGATATAGACTGAAAAGTTTTCAACAACGTGGAATATTATATGTTACAGCGTGACATCCTTCACGAAAGTTGGAATCGCTCAAGAGCCAATGCGAAATGGAAATTAAAACGCAGCGACAATAAATTTTCACAATTAAGCAGTTTTTTTCTTTGAACGTTGCTTTCCAGTATTGAGAAATTCACGAATCGAAAAATTAAAATTAAAGCAAGATGAATTATACCGATATAGACTGAAAAGTTTTCAACAACGTGGAATATTATATGTTACAGCGTGACATCCTTCACGAAAGTTGGAATCGCTCAAGAGCCAATGCGAAATGGAAATTAAAACGCAGCGACAATAAATTTTCACAATTAAGCAGTTTTTTTCTTTGAACGTTGCTTTCCAGTATTGAGAAATTCACGAATCGAAAAATTAAAATTAAAGCAAGATGAATTATACCGATATAGACTAAAAAGTTTTCAACAACGCGGAATATGTTTCAAACTGTAGTCGCGTGGCGTTCAACGTGTTAAACGAGAGTAAATTTCGAGGGCGGAACGACTCTCTGTATACCTGCGGCTGGATTGCTCTTATCTGGAAAAGTTGACTTGTCACAACCGGTGCGTGTCGCGCGAAATCGTCATTTCACGCTCGTCACGCGGGGCTGCATTAATTGGCAACGTTCCAATTACCGGATTATCTATTCGAAACAACTCGGCAATTTGCGGTGCAATTTTATCCAGCCATATCGGCCGGAGTGCTGTCAGTTATTTTCACCTCGAATTCTCGTTCTCGTCACGTAGCGGACAGCATGACGAACGCCGCGATTTGTTACATTACACCTGTTCGTTTTATCGCGGCCGGTGAATAGCCGCGAAGAATCGTCAAATGGGGAAACAGGAAACTACGTGCAAAAAAAAACACACACACACACACGCAGAGCGGGAATGATATTTTTCAAAATGAGCAGGAAACAATTTCGCGGGTTAATGGCCACGCTGTTTGCTCGTTAAATAACAATCGTTACCAACGTTGCCAGACAAACGTTGTCCACGCGAAAAACAGAATTTGTTACATAAATTTGACAAAAGTGCGAGCCGAGTTTGATCGGTCGATGCGCTTCGGAGCGAAACTCGTAAAATCTCGACGTTTCCTCCTCGAGGAAAGAAACGACACACACAGGTATCCAGCGTAGATAACGAGATTATCCTGCTCGAAGACACAAGTTGATCAGGGATGTAGATCCCTGGCACTATTTACCCCGTAAACCACGGGGTCTGGATCCTCCAATTACATCGCGGCGCTCATTCATCGCCGGTGGTTAGAGCATCGCGCGCGACTCAAGCGCGCCGCTTTGAATCGCTTTCTCGAAGTATTAATTAGCGAAATTCTAATTAACGTATTAACACCACGAGACAACTTACCAACACTGTGTACCGCATTATACCCGGTCGTTCAGACGGCAAGCCCGCTAGTTATACCCGCTACGAATTTCTCTCCTTCTCTCTCTCTCTCTCTCTCTCTCTCTCTCTCTCCCTCTCTGTCTTCGGATTCGATTCGAAACCTCTCGAGCCCTGCTTGCCTGTCTGGCTGCACGACGGACACATTGTGTTGTGCAACAGCTTTCGTCACGAGATTTATACAGAACGATTAACAAGCGTGCGTCGGGTACGGATCGTTTTGAATGGAAATATTATTGTTAAGGGCACTCACGGCTGGCGTATATCTCCTGGGGTTCGAAGAACGTTGTGAGAAACGAATAACTACGGTTGATTTGCACTGTCTTTTATATATTTTTATGTACAATGTGTAAAATGGTAATTTTTCGGGTAGTCCTACCAAGAAATATTACCGTGTGTAATTCGTTTGATCGAACCTTCTCTACTGATATTACACATACGTGCACACGTGTGTATTAACACGGAATAAACGTACTGTTAACTATGGTTGATTCGCACTGTCTTCAGCCTATATACAGTATGTAAAATGGTAATTTTCCGGAAAACTCTACCAAGAAATATTACCATGTATAATTTTTGATCGAACCTTCTCTACTGACGTACGTACACACGTGTGTATTAACACGGAATAAATATACCGTTAACACTAGAACTATCGAGGACTAGAGCATAGAATTTTCATCAGAGACATCAAAATGAAAAAGATAGAAAAACTGTAAAGTACGATAGAATACACAAACTTTTAATCGTAAAATCATTTAAATCTCTAACTACATCTATAGTACATACATTTCACATCTATGATACATCTGACGAAAATTATGAATTATCGATCATTTTGACCACTTTGGTAGTTTGCCTTTGCGTATATTCTTTATGAAATTCGAAGGATCCACTGTTGTGGATTGTGTTTATTGTGCGATAAGCTTGCAACAATGACTTCTATTAGATTCAGAAAGCTTGGCTCGACTGAACGACTTACGATACTAACGATTGAGTTCGTAAGATAATTTCAATCGAATATTAACTGACGTCTGATGATCAGTTTCCTGATTAGCTTTGATTAAAATGTTAAAAATCTTTCCGAGGGACTCTAAGGTGTCGCAGAGCTGGGCATGTGTTAAGATCAAATCGATATAGGGGGATTTTTTTCTAAAATTTCCCATCCGCCATCAGAGTGATTCGAACGAAGTGAAAACTATCCCGTTGCCTGCGCAATCCTTCCAGTACATACTTGTTTTTGACACAGCAATCCCTAGAGCGCAGGAAACCTCGTCGCACTTGAAATTAACCGAAATGTATGGGGCGCCTAGTTGAAATCCCAAGTGGCCATCCACCTAGTCATCCATACACAAATTATTTCTACAATCTGGATCGACCATATTTTTACCCCTTTCGTCTCAGCATTTAATTCCTTATCCTTTACAATAAACATATCTTCTATATTAGTGACAGTAATATCGGAGCTGGAAGATGATTCGACATTTTAAAACACGTGACGTGTTTCAAACGTTGGCGTCACGCGAAAAAATTGAAGGATCGGTTGACTCTGACGCAGGTTTCGTGAAACCTAGAAATTGATGCACGACGCAAAGAACGTGAAATAAACATATGAATGTATGTATAAATACATGCTCTTTAATTAAAGTAGTCAGTAGAATCTGGAACCAATTCAAATTATTGTCTCGCTCAACCACGTCATTGAGATTCTATTGATAACTTTCGAGGTTAATATCGAATATTTTATTTTTCGTGACACTCGTGCATCGTTTCACAAAAGTGTGTTTCAACGCGTGTGCCTTTTGTGAGTTTTAAACACAAACGTTCGGCCATTTCCAATTTTCCACGCTGGATTAGAGCAAGTGTTGCATACAATTATGTGAGAAATGGATAGATTTCGTCTGTCTCAAACTGACGGACGAGAGAGCGTTGCTGGACGTAAAGAAGATCGAGGTTGACATCGAATATTTTATTTTTGTGACACTCGTGCATCGTTTCACAAAGGTGTGTTTCAACGCGTGTGCCTTTTGTGAGTTCTAAACACAAACGTTCGGCCATTTTCAATTTTCCACGCTGGATTAGAGCAAGTGTTGCATACAATTATATGAGAAATGGATAAATTTCGTCTGTCTGAAACTGACGGACGAGAGAGTGGGAGTGGGAGGTGGTTCCTGGAGGTAAAGGAGAGGTTGTTTCTGGCACGCATCGGCGAGCCACGGTCACCGCGGCGCGTTGTCGGGCCGTTTCCCGGTGACTGGATTGTTGTCGTTTCATGGCACCGTAACGGGACAAACCCCGTCAGCGACAATGGTCGTTTTATTAGAAAGTTCGGGGAGGCAGGGAAGCGGCTGATCATTATGCAGCTCGCGTTGTCATATTCCATTACCGTGGCTGCCGGTTACAGACGCAGCTGCCGCGGTTAGTTCGAAGAACAATTCGCAACGCGATATAGGGAGTCGGCATCACCCTTCAACCGTGCTTGCAGATGACATCGATACTCGACTTCCGCCTCCGCGCCCGGCCCGTTTGTAGCCCCTTGGTTTCCATCGCGAGCACGATTCACCATCGAGCAAACTTTCCGGGCTTTCGACGAGCACCACGACCACGACAACGACGATGGAAACGGGATGACGCGTTATAGACAACGCGCGTTCATTTCTCGAAATCCCTATTTCGCGAGACAGTCTACTAATCTGTGTTTTTGCCGCGACGATGATATCGAGGAAAGCTGAGAAAAGGCACGAAACTTTCTCCTACGGTGCTAGGAAGGAAAGAGGACACTTGTGACATTATCATTGACTACGGTTGCAACGTAGTGTTCGATGACCCGGACAATATTGAATCTGTGCAAATACTGGCAATGAGCTAGTAATCAAAGTGGACTGTGAATAGTCATAAGGGCAAGATTCAGTAGTTGGTCATCTATGCTCCTTCCCCTTCCACTTGACAATGATAAATATATATAAAGACATGCTTCAGAGACATTCCATGGCATTAGAGATTCTAAATCATTATAGAGGCATTCTATATCATTAAGAGTTTTTTCTAAGACTTTCTACATCATATTCTATATTGTGCAAGAATCTATTCTACTTCGTACACGACCACGACTGCAACCAGAAATAAACTCTTTGAAATTATAAGCGTGTTGACTCCATTACACGGAATCCAACAGTAGAATAAAAACCTCTTAAAAATATGAAGTGTCGTTCCTTCACGTGAAATTCAACGATATAATTGTTGTCGCGACGTAGAAGGAATTTGTGAATTACGTCAGTTTTCTTGGAACATTGGACGTACATATGTATGTGTAGTATAACATGTCGAATGTCATCACCGGGACACGTAGTTTCTCAGAATTACAAAAACGAAAGTGTAAATATTGTGGGCAATCGCGAGGCGAACAAGTCGAATATTTACGCTCGTCAGTCGTACGGAAGCTATCGCAAGCGTAACATTCGCGTGAAATACAGTCGGTTAAGTGCGTATTAACGTTTCTAAAAATGGGTCGCGGAAGAAAGTGAAATCCAGCTGAAAAACACGCGATACAGAAATCGAACGAGGAACGTTGTGACAGAAATAACTTAATAACGAAACAGTGAATATTATAGAATACTCCGGACTTGAATATTATAGGAAATTATTGGGGGAATTTGGCGAGAGCTGTATATCAGAATGGAAGACAATTGGTAAGTATTAATGAATTAAAAAAATATGTGAAAAAGTGAGGCGAACAAAACCAAAAGATGATTGAAGTATCGTGTAAATCTTTGTCTCGAAGAATGGCTGCCGTTTATTAAATGCAAAGGAGGTCGTGCCAAGTATTAAACAATTATCAAACTTATTTCTTTGACCCTAAAATACTAAAATATTACCGTATTTCTATTTTCTCTTTTTATTAACACAAAATGTATTGAGAAAAGTCACTTATACATGTTGATAAAACAGAAGAGAAACACTGCATATAAGGAAGATGTCATTCATTTAAAACAAATATAATAATTCTGAGAGTATATATTGTTAATGGCACAATATGAATATATATTGTAATATATATACGTATATTGTAATCACAATTTCTGACGCATCCGTCTCAAAACGCTCCGCGGATTCTTCAATCGTTGAAGTATCTCTATTAATTCGATTCTTTGTACTTCTCGTGATGGTATTCTCCAATATCGAAGAATTTTAATTATTTTCAAAGCCGTTTCACGAAATTATCATTCACCTTCGCCGTCGAGGAGAAAATTAAAAAACAGATCCTCGCGTATCCCCGTAATCGGCGAGATTCTTTCTCTAATTTCAAAAAAAGCGTTTCGCGCGATTCGAGCCCGCGCGAGTGTTGAAAACGTTCGTGGAAAATTAGCGTCAGCGCGCGGATTTCTTTGTAAAATATATATATATATATATATATATATATATATATATATATATATATATATATATATATATATATATATTATATATATATATATATATATATATCTCCTACCTTGGCGCTGCTGGGGTATCAGTCCAGACTCGGTATTACTCGTCACATTTATATTCCGCGACGGCAGTTACAGAGAGACGGAGCCAGTCGAAATAATTTCATTCGATGGGAACGGTCATTCGTAGCGGGGAGGAGTTGAAATCTCGCGGCTGAATGGCATTTTTATGCATATCGCGGATCGCACGGTCGGGAAAGTCAACTGGGGAGGCGAGATCCGGGCATTCGGGAACGACGTGGAGGATATTTAACCAGGATTATGGAAGCTCGTTTGGTAAAACATTCGCGGAAGTTAAGCGCCTCTCTCTCTCTCTCTCTCTCTCTCTTTTCTTTGGCTGGCGATGCAGTTCTCTTCTGTTTTAGGTAACACCGGGCCCCGCTCAGATAATTCTTATCGGGCTGTCTCTGGCTGTTTCAACGTGGCCGAGCGTTCGCCAATTCGAATTTTCTTCGAGCTCGATACGCGTTGGTTCAGAACCAAGGTTTATCTACCAACTTTTTCCACTGCGGAAAATATTCAGCAAGGATTGGTCGATACATGTCTCCTCTCTCTCTCTCTCTCTCTCTCTCTCTCTCTCTGATGTCTTATCGTTTCCGTCGCATTCGACGAAAGTGTCCGAACGAAGTCAAACTTCGTAAATATACAGAGCGTCCCGAATTTAAATGTCAAAAGTTGGCGAGGGCGCGCAAGGAAGATCGACGAGTCGAGGGAGAGGGAATTTGTCGTTTAGAGATTTGCTCGTTTTTGTACCATTTTCGAGGAAAGAGAAACAAAAAAGTTCCCGGCAAGTTTGTTCAACTCGGTCGATCAACTCTGTGGTGAGCAACTGAGAGATCAAACCGCAGTTTGATACATCGAACGTTATTAGAACAACGTCTAGCTGCAATCAGAGTGGTCGATGTTCGACGTAGTGCTTGCGTTGCTGCGAAAGGCAAGCGTCTCGAACAACATCTTCGTTGCGATAGACGATAATAGATGATATTATAAAATGATGAAATGGAAAATGTTTTTTGAAAATGGAGAAAGAAACTTTTCTCTTGGTTTATCAATCGGCTGCTCGCCCAAAGTTTTTCACATGCAAATTCGGGGAACCCTGTATAAATTGAAACTCGATGGAACAAAGAGGGCAGAAGATTGGTCCGGGCGTCATAAAAGTGAACGCATTTGCCGTGTAGTTCATTTCTGTCTAATTACTGTAATACCTTTATGTAGTACGTCAATATACACGTTCATCGCGTTATTTTACGTAGAACGTGTGTCAACTAATATTAACGTGTTCATTTACATTAATTCCGCATCAACTGCTAACGATTATTCTGATTTAATACACATTTGTGTATTGCATTTGCAACGTGCGGCCATTGTATGCACTCGGTAAACAACGGCACAAGTAAATACATGCTGCCGTAGAGATTAGTTTACGACCACGCAGAAAACAGAAATTATTCAAACATTAATATTCCGCGGATGAAATGTCTGCGAGTGCTGCTCCGTAATTGTAGTCGAAAGACTATGAATAATTCGTCGGAAAAAGGTAAGAGTAGGAGGATCCTGATTTCAGATATTAATGCCGGATCGTGATAATTTTTATTCATCGAAGATCCTCGTGTTCCTTTTGCGATTCTCACGCTTCGCGAGATATTATATTCCCCTGCCACGTTAACCACCACGTTGCATATCGTTAAACTCGAAAAATGAACAGATCATTTGCAGCAAGCAGCGTGCAAACAGCTTCCCTTCCGTTGCGCGTGCAAGTAGCCATCATAATCGAGCTGACTTTTAGCCATAGCGGATTGTGTGCACACCCTCGTGATTCTGTCCGTACGACGTGTTTGGTTAGGTTAAACAAAGGATGGGTCTTGCGTCGTGTTTCGTGCTGGCTACACACCCGCTGGTGTCAGCTGGCTCGGTCGGTCCTGTCTAAGATTATGTTTGTGCTCTCCCCGTCAGCAGAAAATCATCATTTTCGATAATAGAGAAACAGTGGCTGGAACTAACGATGGCGGACTCTTCGTAACTAATTTCTCTCTGTTCGCGATGTGCCGCGAACGTGCTTTTGGATTTGAGATTTCAAGGCGACCTTCGTCTTTTTCTTTCTTTTTTTTTAACCTTCCAAGTACCAACGTCCGATATATCGACATCTGTGTAATATCTGAGAAAGTCGAATGTCCGATATATCTCTCTTCCTGTTTCGAGTAGCTCGAGTCTTTATTTGATTTGATTAAATTTGAAAATGTTGGAGCCACAATAATTTATATGAAAACATGTGAAATTGAACTTCGCCTGGTGATTTAAATCCGTCCACTAGCGAAGGGGAATTTAAATACCCCGTCCTTAGAAGGTTAAATAGAACTATTTATCAGAATGTCGACATATTTAAATGGATTACACGTCCGTCCGAATAAAAATGTACAATTTCATTAAAAAAAAAAAAAAAAAAAGGGAAAAAAACGAAGATCATCTGAAAATCATGGAGACACAGTGATCTAGATAAAATTTATAGTAAAATGTCCCTTTTGAAGTGAGATCGATCTTATTTGAAACATTTTTTCCTACTTTTCTACAACGAGAATAGTTTAGAAGACAATTACAGAATGGAACCAATATTGTCTAATTACTTGTGCCTCATCTCGAGCTAAAGGAGCAACATAACTTTAAAAAAAAATTACTCTGACGAACGGTCAAATATTTTACAACGTCGAAAGAACTGTGATTAAATCGATTGAGTGGGTTGGATCGAGACGACGTCTTTAGATTTCCACGATAATTTCACGATTGATGATCGATTTGTTTGGAGGTAATTCACGAAATCCGCAATGTCTATTCAGAGCAACGTAGAGAATAGTTATTTCCTTTTCTTTTTTTCTTTCTTTCTTTCTTTTTTATACTCCGAGAAAAGACAGAGAAGAATGGATAATTCGCTGACACAACGGCTCAACTGTTCTGATCACTCGAACGAGCATCCATTATCCACCTTAGCGCGGCGCGGGAACACGCCGCAAAGGGATGAAATTAATAACTGTTTGCGGACACGTTAAGCCCCTTTGCAGCCGTCCGCTTTATTAATTTAAGCCGGCTATTAAATCAGGAGACAGATTTCTATCGCGATTCCGCTGTTACACGCGCGACAATTGCTTCTCTTTTTAACGATAAACGACCGTGCCGCACGCGGTATTTAGCACGCGGTGTTTCAAGCGAACTCTGGTTACCGTTAATACCGAAAATTTAAAGCTTAAAACAAAGAGGGATTAAATTTATGAAACTTTGAATCCTCTGTCCGTCGTTCGAGCAAGCGCTTTCTCCTCTAAATCCCCCCCCTCTCTCTCTCTCTCTCTTTCTGTGTCTTTCTTTTCTTTCTCTTCTTAAATAATTTAAATATGTTAAATGGGACGTTGGACAGTATTACACGTATCTTTATCATTTCTGTTGCAGATGTCAACATGGTGGCCGAACCGAAACCTCATCAAACCGGACGCAAACGGCAGAATGTGACCAAAACTGGCAACGATTGGTGAGTGAACCGTACTTTCTCCAACTATCGTTAATATATACATATATATGTAAATACATCATTCGGCTGTCGCTATATTACACGTCGGTTCAATTATTAATTCAATTAATTACAATCGTCGATGCCATCACCGCGATTGGCGCATTTGGAAACTATTCGCTGTAAACTGATGCTGTTATTACGCGCGCGTAATAAGATCCCGTTCGCTGACATTCGATAATGACGGATTGATTATTAACAATGGGCGATCGACGATAAAAAACGAAATTCCCCCCATTGGGAATCGTATTTGTTAGGAATAACTATAAATCATCTATAGTGTGTGTGCATACGTATGTTGGATTAGTGTTGAGCTGCTTGTCTTTTGTGTCTGTGTGTGTTTTGTCTTTGTGTGTGTGTGTGTGTGTGTGTGTGGACTGAGTTGGGAGAAGAGTGTGAAAAAACAGTTGAAAGTCGTATCGTATAGATCTGATTGTGAGAGGAAAGTGATCGGTCCAGCTATAAGCTATAAATACCTTAAAAATTACAATAAGTATTAAACACCTAAAATTTTCTTATTCATATTTGAAAAACATCAGGGAGCACGTGAACGTTGCAGAAGCTGTTGCAAAGAGTTGCGCGTAGAAAGATGGTATTTGTGGAAAATTGGGATGTCGATCGATCGGTATCCAATAGATAAAAAAAAAAAAATAAAGAAAAAGAAACGGCGTCAAAAAATCTGTAACGTCGCGCATCGGAACTTGACAGCTGGCCTAAGCCTGGAGATCGCGCCTCCGACGAGAAAGTTGGTCGCGATTCGCGCATAAATCTGCCACGTAGACGGAGAGGTCGCGTTTCATTCGAGGAGCTGCTGCTCTTGATCCTGTCGTCGTCGTCGTCGTCGTCGTCGCTGATTCGAACTGGTGGAGGATCGGCTTAAGAACAGCACCAAACAAATGCTAAACTCGATCTAACTGGCCTGCATCGTCGCGTCGAGCTTCTCGTACTCGTCTCTGGTAGCGTGCCGAGATCGTGTTTTACGCGGCGTACGTGACCACGAAATTCGGAGAGCCTTTCAGCTCGCCGAAAGAACGCGCCAAATCGCTGGCTAATCCCCCACCACCCGCGACTCCGTGTCGTTTAGACCGATTAAATCAACGTCGATAAAACTCCAGAGGATCCCTCTGCTTTCGCAAATTGCTTGCTTGTTTTCTCCTTCTTTGTATTTCGACGAAACTCCCTACCGATTTTGACAAAAATTCGCCAAACATTTTGACAAACGTGCTTCAGCGTTCAGTGTATAAAGAAAAGAGAAAAGATCGGTATAAACCGATAGGAAATTTCACGAAAACGCGTTTATTCATTTTCAGTTTTCCTTCATCTGAACATATTATTTGTAAGAATAATTTTAGTAATTACTTTTTATGAATCAACATATCCGAAGCTCTTATATTCAACGAATTCAATATTATCAGTAGAGTTTCATCTCGTATTCGATACGATTATTTAATATAATCGTGGATGGGAGTGTCGTTATAATGGAAAGTATAATTCTTATTAAATTTTTATTCGAATTTTATCTTTATCGGTGAAGTATAATAGAGCGGTAATACAGAGCAAGAGCGTAGCAAAGAGACATTAACGTGAATATTTCATCGGATCGGTATCGCGAGCGTGTCTTTCAGAAAATTCAGGAAAGGTTAGCGGTTGTTGGAGGGTTTTGCATTTTCTCTGTTCTCAATGTCTGTTCCAAATGTATTTGCGATCAATGGAGCGGGAAGACAGCATATTGGAACGAAAACGCGAGATGGATCAATTTTAACACGTCCGTCGTCCGATCAATCGTCTGGAATTGAAGGAACCCGCGGAATCTGCGTTATTTCGCAAGCAACGAGAAGCGGACGAAGCAGTGTGTAGCTGTTGGTTTGCACGCTTTGAGGACATTGTCCCGTGGATGGGAGGGCGGGATTCCACCAGGGAAAACGGCGACCGCGTCTGGTGTCGCGTCATCTGGTTTCACGATCTGCCGAAGAAAACGAGCCAGCCAACTCTGGGCAACTGGTACCGAAGTCCGTAAGCAAAGTGGACCGAGGAACAACGATTGTTTAGACGCTAAACTTTGGACGAGACACGAGGAGGAGTGCGTCCGATTGGACGTCTCTCCCCTCTTTCTCTCTCTGTCTCTCTCTCTCGTTGTCGATCGACGCAACAAACAGCCGATAATGCAACAAACCGTGATCGGTTGAAATTTAACGATCCGGCCGTTTTTCACCGCGGTGTTTCACGCAGCAGGGAGAACGAATTTCCCCGGCGCGGCGGTTCTCGCGTGACGTTTAAAATTTCTGGCGAAACACGCGGCGGAATGCCGGCCGGGCGACTGCCGAAGTTCGACTGTTGCCGCGTTGTTGCTATTTTTTTTTTTTTTTTAGTTCGGCGGCAAATTGAAAGGAATAACGACGATCATTTTTCGGCCATCGTTTCGAAAAATTTTCCCGTCCCGTCGTTTGGAAAATATAGTTGTCCCCTCCACCCTCCGCCTGCGTCGCCACCCACGGCTCTTTCAGGCCAGTGAACAAACACGAGATTGGCCTGTTTGGAAATATTAAGCAAGATTTACTATGCAGCGTTTTTGATCGAAATACTGATTTCGAATTTCCTTTCTTTTCTCTCTCTCTTTCTCTCTCTCTTTTTCCGTACCCCTGTTTCGCCGCTACCGCGTCGAAAAATATTTCCAGTCTTTCGTATTTGCTTATTAAGATAAATTTACTGTTGCAAAAGTCACAGGGTTATTTTTCACCGGTCGGATAGCTCGGTAGAAAATGTACGACATTTTCGCGCGAATGTGTAACGCGTGATATTAACGTGTAATATTAAAATTCATATATACTACGGCGCATGAAAAAAAAAAAAAGAAAAAAAGAGAAAAAGAAAAAAAAGAAATGGTATGGTGGACGCGTTACTATCGATTTTCCAATAATTTCGCGAACAAAGCGAGATATCTCGTTTGCGTACTACACGGATAATCGCGTATAATTGTGATATTTCACTTATTCGTATGGCTCATTGACTAAATATTTCTAATGAATAACACACGCGCTTATACAGCGGGAATTTCAAATATGTTTTTTCATTAAGATGCGGAGGGAAAAATGCGCTTGGCAAAGATCGCTTTCGTGTGAAAACGTTCAAACGGAGGGAAGTTAAAATGTTTCGAACGGAATGCTATCCGAATTGAAATCCACTCGAAAAATGGTTTTGGATAATTTCCAAAAAAATCCGTGTTCTCTGTTAAATTCCAGTTTTCAACGAGGGTAGAGGGGAGGGACAAATTTTAGGAGCTGCTCTTGCCGTTTGAGTGTTGCTCGTTTCGCGGATATGATACTCGGTTATATACTGTCGCGATTAAAAAATCTGCCAGTGTCCCATTAAATTTTCAAACCAATTTTTCTTCCGACGTAACACGCTCGCTCTTTCCTTTCCTTTTTTTATTACTTTTAACTCGTATTTCTACCTTTTCCAATGCATTTTCATTCGTATTCTCGGCTATTTTTCTGAAATCGTACGAAATTATTACGTTCAGGTAAATTATTGCACGTACGTTTCGCTCGTTCTCGCGTAATTCGTCAAGAGAAAAAGAGAGAGAGAGAGAAAAGAAAAGTCGCGTGGTTGGTTAATTTTCGAAGCTAGTTGGAAATTCAACGAGGGAATGAATAAATTTCCCTTGGGGAGAAAGGAAGAAAAAGAAAAACAATAATGACGGGCAGAGAGGCGATCTCGTTCACGCGCCTGCCCTCTCCCGATGAAAATAATTGCTTGTACACGCAGCAGCTGTCCTCTTCATCGGACGTACGTACCACGTACGTACCCATTGTCCGTCAGACGTTTTCACGGAATTGTCGGCTTTATAACGTCACGTCATTTACCGTCGAGGCATCTTCGCGAACGGGGCGAAGTTGTTGTGTCTGGCTAACACAGCTGCCGGCCGCGAGACAGTAAAATCACCGTCCTGGCCATTGTGTCCATCACGATATATATATATATATATATATATATATATATATATATATATATATATATATATATATGTATGTATATGTATACGCGAGGGTGAAAATTTTCAACAGGCAAGAGAGAAACTCGAACGGACAAACACGTTGTCCGTTGGAATCGTACGATCCTCCCGAGGCTGCTCGCGCGTTAATTCTTACCTCTCTGCGCTCGATCAATTAATTTTGCAAATCGCGGCCCTTCTCCGTTTCATCCTCCTCGGTCGTTTCATTCCTCGGGATGAATTCCTCACGTACGGGAACGGATACGGAGAAATTTTTGCGCACCGTGCGCGGTGTAACCGAATTAAAATGATTTCGCGAGCCGGCCGGAGAATTCTAAACGCGCACGGTTAATGTAGGAATAAGTAATTAGGCACGTGCAAACTTAACTGGACTTTTAACAAGTTCGTTTTAATCTTCCCGCTCGATGCGCGTCCGCCCCCCCCTCCCCCTACGGGGGATAAGTTTCACCGGTCGTTTTCTGGTAATTGGCAATCGTGGCGTGGCTGATACAGCGAGCAATCGAAAAATTAACAAGCTACGCACGCCGTTACAATCTTATTGGCAAGTTGAACGTTACGCGAGCTCTTTTAATTTGTAACAACGAGACAAACAGAAGAGTGACGAAATTTGAGAGAAAAATGTCATTTGGACGAGAAGATGGTGGGAAGCGAGCTGAATAATTTTTTTTTGACCTTCCTCGAAAAGAAAAGGAAGGAAAACCTCTCCCTCTTTACGAGCTTGCAGCTCGACCGAAATTCCGTTTCCGTAGACGCTCTGCTGAGACCAATCTGGAAACGTCAAGGCACAAGGTAACTGCATAGTTGTGCTCCACGATGATGGCCTAGCAGTAGGGGTGTGTGAGAACCCGATGGTCGGGACGAGTCAGATTCCCGAAAATTTTGAGAACCTGTTTCTCGAGCTACTCTACAATGCTGTATAGCAGCCTACAAAATATGTAAATACGCAGTTCAATTTCTTCTGTCAGTTTTCGTGAAGTTATTGGAAACGCGGATTCTAAGAATCGTGTAACCCGATGTAAACGAACGTGTGACTGCGTGCTTAGTACTTGGACATTATGTACGCCGTTGAGCAGTATCGCTGAGAAATTCGGGAAGCTCAGACGTATATTTCAAAATCTGTGTAAATTTAATAAAGACTAAAAAAGAATCTTTAAAACAAATGTCGAGTGACGGTGAGAGTAAAGTTGTGGTAGCAGGAAATAGTGCAGAAGATATCGTGTAAAGGAAGAAGGTAAAGAGAAGCTCTGTTTGGGAACATTTTCAGGAAAAAGATGATGCAAAGGTCGAAATGCATACATTGTCACCATGAATTTAAAACTAAGTACGCAAATACTACTGGTTTATTACGCCATTTGAAGCATATGCATCCAATACATAAGTACATGTACTAGAAAAGAAACTGAATCGATATAAAATTTGTCGCATGTACAAAATGATATACTAAAGATTGTTAAACCAAAAGATACAACAGAAGGAATTGCTCGAATGATGGTTCCAGATCTGCGACCTTTCGATGTAGTTGAAGGCGTGGGCTTTGACGAATTGTTTATTCTTGTTATCAATCCTTCCCCGAATCCCAAAACTTTCGGGAATCCCGACTCTTTCGAGAATCTCGAAATTTTCGGGTACCCGTCCCGATCCCAAAGAAATTTCGTGTCCCCGACCCGACCCGATATTTCGGGTTCTCGCACACTTCTCCCTAGCAGTTTTCTTGAACGTAAAAAGAGACGGTGACAAGGGACAGAGATGTACACGCCTGTTTGTGTGCACGTGTGTGTATACGTGTGCGCACGTAGGAGAGAGGAAGCGAGAAAAGAGAAAAGCTGGAAAACATATTTCGCGCCGGCTGATGCATTATCCGTGGAGATGTCTGCAACAGATAGTGTCGTGGGAAAACGTCGATAGCCCTTTTCGCGAATGAAGTCTATTCTCGGGCTTTCTCTTCCGTTTTCCATCCCTTGCAATCTCGTTCACCGCCCTTCTTTCTCCCCTGCCCCTCCTATCGTTTCCAACCTCAACTCTCGTGTCTCCTCTCTTTTTGTCCCTTCTCTCCCTCCTCCCGCTCTTGCGGAAGATTCGCGTCAGGAGAGAGAGGCAGTTTCGCGGCCATTCTCGCGTGTCCATTGAAACAGCCGGAGCGAGACTCTCTCTCTCTCTCCCTCTCGCTGAACGGCCGCCACTTTTTCGATGATTCCTCGGCGACGTAATTTTCCGTCATCCAGCGGCGAATGACGAGGCACGAAGAAGAGCCTCCGCAAGAGTGACTGTAATAGTTTCCACGGTGAACAATGCCTGGACTTCGAGAGTTTCGAGGTAAATGCGCACGCTGCTGCCGCTTCGCGTTGAAAGAAATTGTTCGTGAAGTACGTTCCCCGGAAAGATTCTTGCCCGATGCTGTCTTTCTTCTTCGTCGTCGTCGTTGTCGTCGACGACGATGAATCCTCTCGTTTCCTCGTCTTTTTCATTTCTCCCTTTTCTCTTTTTTTTTCTTTCCTTTTTTTTTTTTGTTTTGTCCGCGGTGGCATTGCGTTTATCGATTCGCGGGGATAATATGGTCGGATGAATGATATCCGGAGGACGATCGAGCGTCGATTCGCAGCGCAAGCACTCGCGATCGTCTGGGATTGCTAGACGTCGATGAACATTCCTGAAAGGGAGCTGCCCGAGTTCTTAGAGCTTCTTTGACGAAGTTTCAAATGGGGACGGTTCTTTATTTTATTACGGCCATCGGGCTCCTCCTCTCTCGGGGCTGAGGAGGAGAGAACTTGCGGATCCTTTTTCATTCGAATTCGCGGTTATTAGGTTGCAGTCGAGAGAGAGAGAGAGAGAGGGGAGGGGAGAGAGAGAGAGAGAGAAACGTCGATTCGTTCTTTCGGATCTTTCGATTCCCGCGGATTCCCTGTCCCAATTACGTGCCGCGACGTCAAAGAGGGAGCAACGAGAAGACTTGGCTTAGAGGGCTAATCAGAGGGGACTGTACAGAGTACGTTGTTGCAGAGTCGAGTTACGATAATGAGCGAAGCATTGGAATTCAAGGTAGCGACGATACGATAAAAACTGCCAATACCTCTCTCTATTTTCGTCTGCCAGCTACGCAGCCTTAAATCAATTCCGACAATGTCATTGAAGCGAGATTGAAACGAGATTCCCAACGCGTGACAAACGTGACGGCGGCGGAACCGAGCGGTCGGTAGTGCCGTTAGACGAATAAATAAGTCAAAATGGCCCGGCACAGAGGGAAGTAAGTAAGATATAGGTGCAAAGAAGGGGGAGAGGGGATGGCGAACGCGATATCTCGAAGGCGTCACTTAATATCGTCAGTCGAGACGGCCCAAACTTCTCCCGCCGTTCTTTCGCTGTCGCGCTTTAATGTAGCCGTCAATCCGCACCGCTTTTCACAAGCTCTCACGAATTCCTCTGTTTTTCTCCTCGTCGTCGTCGTCGTCGTCGTCGTCGTTCCAGCAGCATGCGCTCCCGTGAATCGTGTCGAATCGAATCTGAAACTCCGTGCAAACGCCGGTCGATCGTAATCGTCAGTTTTATTCTCGTTGTCGCCGGACGAGGACGACCGTCGCGCCACCACCCGGGGGATGCAAATGGTCGTCCGGCGCGGACGGTCAAATAAATTTGCATATTAAGCTACATTTTAATACGCGTGCGTGTCCGCGGTAACAGCGCGAGACATTTAAAAATTATACTTGCAAACAGGGGAACATAATTAACGTCAACGGCACGCACCATCATCCAACCCCGATGGCCGGCCGTCGCCGCGTTTCCCCTACCGCGTCGTTCAAAATTTGTCGCTCGTTTTCGAGTGTCCCAGACAGCGACGACGCCGGCGGAATTCTAATTCGCGAACGATGAATCACGCGGGATAGGTAAATCGGCGACGCGCCTGATAGAGCTCGCCCGTGCGACATTTTACCGAATTTTGATTCACTCGAGAGAGACGACGAGCCGGTAATAATACGGTCACGTCGCGGCGAAGTTTGTCCCGGATAGTTCGGGGCAATTTGTCAGTATCAGATCGGAGGGAGAGATCTGCTACGGAGACGCGCTGTTTACTCGTTTCCGATTGCCTCTGTCTCGTTAACCTAATGGAGGCTTGACGACGATGGCCGAGTTACCTCGTACCGGTTTCCGCAACGCACGCAGATGTTGTTGCCCGACGATTCTCCAAGTTTTTCCCCCGAATCTACTCCAGTTTCCAGTATCCGGACGAACTGCGACGAGCAGTACTCGCGTTTTCGCGGACGTTGTTGCAACGAGTACCGATCATGGCATTATACTCGCTTGATTATTAATCCACGTCCGCGTATTATACTAAACAGTTATTAATTGAGTATCAATTAAAATCAGAACGTCAATTGTTTTGCGGCGAGCCGTGCGTCAGTCCGTGGATATTTGATCATTAGTAAATTTGCATGCATATACATATTTAATGTTTCGTGGCAGTACGATGACATTGATTGTAGAATTAAAATTTCAAGAATCGTTAATGCGACTATTATTAGCAAAAAAAAAAAAAAAAAGAAACGAACAGAAACATATACATGTATCGATTGCGACAACGCGAGAAAATCACTCTTTCCTTTGAGGTAATTTAATGAAGCTTCAGGTATTACGGGACACTGTATTAATTATTATACACGCTATTATTATGCCGAAATTTCGTGATCGATAGATATCCACGCCACTGTTTCGTTCAACTATTTCGTCGAACGAAACGATCGGCGGGGACAACTTGAACGTCGCGTTGGCTGTCGGCGTGTGCACGAAACATCGATTCACCATCGGTTGAGTGACGAATGAAGACTACTTCCGGCAGAATCGACAGGTCTGTTGCAATCGTTGCCGATATAGCCGGGCTAATATTTCACCAGCGGTAGTGACGATACTCGTTGATCGGTATACCGCAGAATCGGATTCGACGATCTCGTTTTGCGCACTTAATTCGCGGCCCCGGAGTCAGTGGATTTAGGAAGCAAGCTTCCTCCGGAAATTTCCTCAACGTCGACGTTCGATAAAATCGGTTTCTGGTCCATGTCGGTAAAAGTGGGATTCCTCGTTGTCACGGCGATTCGCGAGATGATCAAAGGCAAAGGTCGAAAAATCTTGCCAATGGCGGAGATTGAAAACGAGGGAAAAACGTGAAAAAAATTTTCAATCGAAATGGCCAATTAACTCGTTAATCGTTCTGATGGAAGGAAGAAATAAACGCTTTGGCATTTCGTCGGTTGACGTAATCTGCGAAAGTTTTAAAAAATTTAGCGACTTTTTTGACCCCCGGGGGGAGGGGGAAAAAATATCGAAAAATAACGGGATATTTTTTATCCGAAAATTCATTTGAAAATATCAAAGCTATGCGCCGCGTTTTTTCCTTTTTTTTTATTTTTTCTTTTTTTTTTTTTTTTTGTGAAAACAGTAACCACTCTGTAAACAACGTTACTTTCGGAAATTCCAGGCAGTTTTCGACGCAACAAGTGAGAAGTTTGAATAACGAGGACTGGTCCCCTGTCCTATATATTACCCCTTGGCAAGTTTTAATCAAATTCCGCATCTGATTCTTTTAATAATATTCGTCGACGAATTCCTATGTTTCGATGGAACATAGTCCGCTTGTTACTGCTGTTGAAGTGTTCAGAAACAAACGGTTCCATGCGGTTCGTTTCGACTTCGTTTCGGACGTTGATACGTTACGGTGCAGTCTCTTTTCGCTCTGTCGTAAAGCACTCGTGATTCGCGTTGGCGTGCTTGCGATAAAGTAAATTTCCGGCCGTATAAATGAACTCCGTATTAACGAGCGTTCCTCGTTAGCGCAAGCGTGTCATTATAGCGAGACGCGGGATTGAACGAAATTTCATTGTTCGGCAAAAAATTCGTTGGTTTTCAGAAAGGAGCACGGTCGAGCCTGAAAGGAAGACATTTCAGGACAAAAAAAAAATGAATGACAATCCGACGACAAATCGCGTATATTTACTCCTGCGACTGACGTTTACTGAAATAACAATCTCGCTGAAAGGGTTTCTAACTAAACGCTTGAAATTAATTGAAAGTTCGACTTCGTAATGAATGTTGTTACGAAGTAAATTCTGTGGACTCCCTCTCTCTCTCTCTCTCTCTCTCTCTCTCTCTCCTCGATACTACCGGCGTAGTTACGAAATCACCGGTTGTGTACAATGCATTAACGAGTATGATAGCGGAAGATTCCAGGAGACGCTAACTGGCACGTAATGGCCGATATCCCGTTGTTAGATCTGATTGCAGTAACTATAAAAGAATAGAGCCGGCCTCGAGCATGGCATTTACCATTTCTGACCCGAAATGACCTACAACAGTCGCAGGAACACATTAATACAGTTAATGGTATTTCGAAACTTAGTTTCTCTCTCTCTTTCTCTTTCGCTCTCCTCTCTCACTCTCCTGGGAGACAAAACTCGCTTAATTGGTCCACTTTCCTCCGAGCACGAATTGAAGCGGAAACCAACGTTTGTTACCAATTCGCGACAGCCACGAATAGCATTGTTACTATTATTATTTCCATAATAAGTAGATACACGCGTTAGAAATTGACGATATTCTCCCTACCGGTATTTTCGTGCTTTCGCCTCTATCGCCACGTCTGTCGTTTGCTCTTCCGGCAGCTCTATGAATTTTTCACCGGGATTCTCTCAAATAGTCCAAACTTTGTCGTCAATTTTTGAAGAGAGCGTTCCGTCGCTCCACTTTCGCTCCACAACGCGTGCCACGAAGAAACAGCCGACAATGCACGCGCGAAGAGTTTAATTTTCGAACGCGATCCTTTCGAAATAAATTTCAGCAATGTATCGGCGGGACGGTGTGCAGGCTTTTTGAACCGGCCTGTACCGCCGGCACGAGGCCTTCCAACCCTTAACACCGAACATAAATATTAATAAGCAAGCGGTGAAATTCACGCTTATCGTGGCACCGTGAAGATTTACATGAGATAACACGACTTTCCTTTTGCCGTAGGGGGCCCGTTTGTGTGGCCCGTGCACGTGTATCTAGCAGAAAACACGTCGGCATTTACATACGACGTCGGATAAGGGAGTCACGGAGATCGTTTTGCGGCCACAACTTTTATCGCCACTGATATCTCACCGCCGCGCCGGTGTATCGCATTCTTTTTAGAATAAATAACGAGGCCCCGGGATGATGAAGCAAGACGCTGTTACACAGCGTTGTTTACGCGCCGCGCGTAAACGTGGAACACTTTGAGGAATGATCTTTGCATTTTCATCCCTCCGAGATACGTTAAAACGATAGCGCGCTGCTGCCTTCGACCGTTGTAATTTGTTTCCATCCCCTTCCCTACACCCTCGGCAATGATCTCTTCTTTCAAAATCGCTCAAAGATAGCGTGTTAACCATATTTCGCGTATTTTTCGGCGGGAAACGACCGACTCTGATTGACTTTGCACTGTCTTTATCGGGCGAGAAGTGTTGACGATTCGGAAAGCTCGGCTCGTCTGATTCCAATTTATCTGTTATTTTGCGTTTTCACAAACAGAATATTCATTTACATGGGAAAACTTCTAAAAAATACGATTTTATTAATATGTTGTTTAATTTCGTGGCTTTCTCGCGGAATGGTACACGCATTATAAAATTTACATACATATGTTTATAGACAATAAATTTACATACATACATAAAACATTAAATTTACATACATATTAAATTTGTCATTAAAAATACAATAATTCCATCAATTTATACGAAAACTGTATTTTCAATAATTTTCGAGATATTTGACAAAATATGTCCCGCATCCCCAACTTTGAGGGTAGTTTTCACCCCCTCGACGTCGACGATTGCCGACAAAAGAAAAACACGTGGCAAATACTCTTTCGAAAAATTACATTTACACCAAATTTCGTTGAAATCGGTGATCGAGGATCGATATGCTCCCTCGTAAGATATCGACGACTGAATTCGGAAGCCGAATTATTGACTGAGTGATTGCTGAACGTGAATCAATGACTGACGTTTGACGGTTAGTTTCTCGGTTTGATTAAAATGCGAAAGTCACTGACTTTGACTTGAGTTACTAACGTGAATCAAGAATCACTCATTCTGACAACTGACTGTGAATTGAGAATCACTTTTCTAATTTTTCTTTTTTCTGACTGTGATGTCCTCAGAGTCCTCTTTTACCCTTGATCTCATCGCACTTGAGACTGATTAAAATTTGACGAAGTGTCACTCACCGATTTTGATTTCGCACAGTTTTCGAAACGATATTTGACACGTGTTTCTTTTTGTCGGCAATCGTCGATGTTGAAGTGATGAAAACTACCCTCGAAGTTGGGAGTACATACTTTGTCAAATATCTCGGCAATCATTGAAGATTCAACCTCAAACTGATGGGATTATTGTTCTCTAATGTGGAATTTACATTCACATTTGTGTAAATAACATGGAAACCTTATTTTTTATAAGTTCAAGTCCAAATAAACTATTATATATATTCAAACACAAATCACGGATAAATTAGAATCTCGATGAAGGCGGGTGGCGAGTTCTACGCACGAATATTATTTTAGAGATTCCTAATTTGATGTGCTATGGGTTCAAGGCGCGTCCATTTCGTAAGTGTTCGTCCCTGACGAGATAGCATCGCGAAAGAAGTCTTTCAAACGACGAGAGCCCCACGAAATGAGATTGCACGAGAATCGACGAAAGCGACCAGCGAATATAGGAATTTTGGAAATTTCGGACGTTTAACGGACCAGGAATACGCCCCTCTCCTCCCCCATCCCTTCAGACAGAAACTGTCAAGGGTTTACGTAGTCGATGATGACGTTGGATTTCGCATTACACCAGGTTTCGTTATTGATTTAGTTGCGCGCCATAAAACGTAAATACGTATTTTATTAGGGAACGGTGTTGCCGTCATTAGCGAACATAGCTGTACGTCGTGTATTGCCGAATGCTGCGTTAATGTTGATGATTACGCGCGCGCGTGTGTTCCTTCAAACGCTATTCGTATCTGAATGCGTTGCTCGATAACGTTTGGCTTACCGCAAACCGCTGCATAACTCGGGAACCCTCCCCTCCCTTACCACCCCATCTGGCTATGTGTTAAACAACATTGATTAGTGACATCTGTAGAGTTAATATTCCGATAAATTTGATGTCCATTTCGCGTCTCGTTTAATGCCGATGATAATTGCGCCGTTAAATATTATTTTGCAGCTGTTGTCGCTCGAGAGTGTGTAAATAAATCGGCGATCCCCCGGCCAATTTCGATTGTCTCCGCGCGTTATTTCCCCGCGGACGGCCGTGAAATATTTAAGCAACGCGCGTTTCGGATGAGAGGGACCAACAGTTTGATTGAAACAATTTTACGTAACGTTTCTCGAAGGCAAACGGTGTTGTTAAAACGAAACATACTCTCTCTCTCTCTCTCTCTCTCTCTCTCTATCTATCTATCTCTATCTCTTTACTCTTCCAATTCGAAAATTGCTTGTTCACGCAAATTCCAAGGCCGCCCAGGTTCTCGCAATTAGGTTCCTCGCCCGGGTTCGCGTCGAATTGCTCCATCGGTACTTGCAATCGTCGCGCAGCACGATTCATTACGTCGAGTCAATTTAATTGGCTGGGTAGCGTGACGCTGTCGCATAGATTTTTAGCCCTTTGTCCTTGACAAGCTTCCTCTCTACGTATCATCTATCAACAATTCATTTACGAAGCATCACTTCGAATAAAATGATGTTGGTTGGGTATCTTTCTAACGTGCGATATCGTTTAAATTAATGAAGCAATCGTCAACGTGCATTGCAGGTTTGCAAATATAATGTACGAGAGTTAGTGACGCATAGTTTCAATATCTTTCGCTATTTTTTCAACGTTCGCAAGAAGTAATAATAAGTGTAGTTTGTGTGAATCATTCCAATGAGTGTTAATTGACATTTCTTCTTCTCAAGTATAATACTTTTGTTCTTGTTACGTCGTTATGTTGTAGCTTTCACTCTAGACGTTTGCTCAGATATTACACTATTATATATTGCATAATACAACTATATAATGTTTTTTGATACTGTTCACAATTTTATTTCATTTAAGAGTTTTAATCTATAATATAATTTAATAATAAGCATACTAAATGTCAATATATTCAACTTATCATACGTTTAGGGGTATTATATTAGGGGTACGCATGAGTAATGTCGTCTTTTAATACTGTACACAGTTTTATTTCATTTAAGAATTAATATAGTTTTAATTTTAATTTTACAATTCTATTTCATTTATGAGTTAATACAGTTTTAATCTATGATATACTTTAATAATAAGCATACTAAATGTCAATACATTCAACTTATCATACGTTTAGGGGTATTACATTAGGGGTACCCATGAGTAATGTTTTTTGGTACTGTTCGCAATTTCATTTCATTTATGAGTTAATACAGTTTTAATCTATGATATACTTTAATAATAAGCATACTAAATGTCAATACATTCAACTTATCATACGTTTAGGGGTATTACATTAGGGGTACCCATGAGTAATGTTTTTTGGTACTGTTCGCAATTTTATTTCATTTAAGAGTTAATACAGTTTTAATCTACAATATAGTTTAATAGTAAGCGTTACTAAATGTTAATATATTCAACTAGAATATAGATTCCGTTATAAGTTAAATTATCGTCACTAGATGGCAATTTAACTAGAATGCAGGTCATGTTTTAATAAATTAAATTATTGTCATTAGATGGCAATTTGACTAGAATATAGATTACGTTTTAATAACTTAGATTATCGTCACTAGATGACAATATACATGAAATTCGAAGGAAACGACACAAATTACGAGTAACCCGTGAAATTATCAGCAAATTGTAAAAAGAGAAAGTCCCAGCTGTCTTGGCTTCAAGTACCGTGTCTCCTTCGAAGAGACAGTTGGCTGCAAAGGATCAGTCGTCAGACTAACGAACGATTTATTTACGAATTTTTGAAATTCATCAATACCCGTTTATTCTCGATTCGACAACGATCGGTTGATTTTCACAGCGCATCGTTGAAACGACGTCAGGTTAAAAATCATCCCCTGTCTCTTTCCCCTACACCCCGGCACGTTAATTCACTGCGTCGGCTTCCTCGCGAGTTACTTCACACCCCCCTCCCCCCTCGGCTTTCTCCATTAGCCGATCAGACATGGCTGGCCCGTAATTGCCCCGCGGCCGCACTTGGTTCACCCAGGGTTAATTTCAAGTGTACCCTGTCCAGCGCGGATATACAACGGAAGATTGTTCGATCGTCGTGCGTTCGATAAGCTGTTCGTCTGGCTGGCTGGCTGCGTGTGCACGACCCTCGCTACCCCTCTGTGGTCCCGGTACACAGGCCGCACGAGCACAAACAACCGTCTCCCCGGGTTCCGCGGTGGAACGCCGACGAGTATATTTGCAGATCAGTCGAGCGAGTTCTACCAACATTTCAGCATCGTTAGCATTCAATTACGCGATTATTGAGGGCCTTGGCCGATTCGGTGCGCCCTGTGCTTTCTTTGATCGATGCGCGCCCCCCTTTTTGCGAAACATCGACGGAGGGGAAGCACGAAATAATAGCCGGCTGCCGTGTTGTTTCTTCCCTTCCGAGTCAGGTTCGTTCAATATCGGTAATATCCAGCGTGTGCGCGCGAATGAAATTTCAATGTGTGCCCGTCTCCGCGAGCTTTATTCGCGTTAATTTATCTGAAAGTTGATCGCGCCGCGCGATTCAATGTTTCAACACATCGGCCAGCGAGGGATTTATAAATAAACGGGCTGACTCTCTCTCTCTCTCTCTCTCTCTCTCTCTTTCTTCCATCTTTGGAAAATATGGAGCAACGAATTGTGTCAATTGTCGAAAGCAGAAGGAGGTGAATGTCTATGTAAGGATTCCGCAGATAAAGTATTTAATAATGAATGACGCTGGTGTATATATCTATCTGGTACACGGATATCGATCGTACCTGGTATCCACGTGTCCAAAAATATTACTGATTGCCCCGATCTCTCTAGTCGCCGCGGCTAAAATTACGCGTGACGTGTACGAAGAGAATCACGATAAGTGGTGGTACGTTGTGTACAAGGTTCGCGTTAAAATTGGTTGAAATGAGCAGCGGCGGTAATCCAATTCCGAGCGGAGCACTGTCCCCTCTTTTCGTGCGGTTAGCTTCACGGCACGTGAAAAATGTAACAAATAGAATTATTAAATTATTCCACTTCACTTTACCACCGGATAACAGCAACAATTTTCGACTCTTAATTTAGCCGCCCCTTTGCTAAACGCAGCAACTTTGTTTTTCGCGTCGTAATAAATTCCATTAATCTCCCCCCTCTCCTTCGTGGCCAGGTTTATCTCTTACCCACATTACCGGTTGTGAAAAATGCAAAAATTTCAACTTTATCGTTTAACAATCGAGACGAGGAAGACCGTTTCTTTCTTTAGTCGGCGACAGAGGCGATCGTTCAGCCTCCTTCAGGCCGACAAGTTTGTTGCCAACAATTCGTTTGGGGGGGGGGGGCTCCGGTTGTTTCCGGTAATTGCGACAGAAAAGAAATACCGTGTTTAAATGCAAATGTATGCAAGACGACCCGGAGATTGACTAAAGAAGTCAAGACGTAATCACGGCGTAATGTATTTGGCTAAAAGTGGCTTTCCTTAATTGGAGATCGCGCGATAACGCCCCGCAATTTATTTTACCCCAGCGGCTATGCATAACATTCGCGATGATCAATTACGCTAAGAACGTTCCCGCTTTGAATCGATACCCGCCACTTGTCTAATTACCCGCCGTCGATCATTTTTTTTTTTTCTGGATAACCTCTGCTGGAAAATTTCGTCGGAAAATGGAGAGGAGAAGAAGAGAGTGTCTCGACGAACACTCTCGTGGTGTTGACTGTCGTTTGTTCTTAGAAATAATCGAAAGTGGTTAGTTCTTTTCCCTCCGTTTTCTTTCCAATCACTTGTCTCGCTTCGCAGGAGGCACGGTGAAACGAAAGGGGAAAGTTTGAAAGAGACAGCAACGGCGTTTCATTTTAATGGCATGAAACTCGTCGGTTTGTTCGCCAGCGATTGTCAATATTGGCTGTCACGCGTTAGTTCCTCTAAATTCGCTTGGAATGTACCCTCGGGTTTCCGATATGGAAACACCAGATTGATGACCGGCTGTGCAATAATTGTGACGGCTACGTACGTACCATGTACAAGGCACGGAGTGGATAGGTGAAAACTTGCCGGAGAATAGGAACATGCCGGTCACGGCCAATGCATATTGTAAATACGCGCGTGTTTCCAGTGCCGACGTCAGAGTTGATCAATACCGTGATTTGCCAATGATAAATCGCTGGCGTGTGATAACGGGTCGAGCGTTGGCACGATCGACGAGAGAGTCACAAACGCTCGGGAAATTTCCTGCCTCGGATCGCTCTCGAAATCAAATCGAAATTTCGATTTTCAGTTTCTTTCAGTTCGCTGAGAGTAGCTGATCGAGAATGTCCAAGGTCGAAGGAGTCGAATTCGGCCAGGCGTAGAGAATTATAAGTGGAAAATTCTGGGAGGAACGTATTACGAAGTAAAGGCGACATTTTTTTCGTTTCACTTTTCAGGTAAATGGACGAAACTTTTGTAGTTAAAGCACGTTGGTCTCTTTCAGTTCATTTGGAATTGAATTTTCTCTGTGGCGGTGCGGCTTTCCTATCGTAGATTAGAAGAGGAAATAGTATTTGGCGAAAACGATCTGACTCTCTGAGCGAGTGATATCAAAATGTATTGGATGGTGAACTATCACCTTTACGGGGCTTTTATTGAAATTCTTGGGGGCGATCTTGAAAAGAATTCCTTCGTCTCCTTCCAGTCGAGTCATCTGGAAAGTCACGCCTGCGGAATGAGTTCAATGCGGGGGGAGAAGGGACCCTTATAACGTAATTTCGAAGACTGGGATAGAACGTGCGTGAGAGAATGGAAGTTCTTAAAAAGTGATCAACCCGAGGAATATATTTTCCCTTACCCGAGATTATTTTGGGATTTCAATTTTCACGCTCGAACGACGAGTTTTATTCTCTTAAAAAAAAAAATAAAAAATAAAAAATCTTCCAAGTTTTATCAACTGAAACAAAGAAAAAGAAATAAAAACCCTACAGTCTGCCATTATTATTGTATCTTTCATTTGGTTCAACCGACATTTCCCAGCCCCGGGATAGTCGATCGGAAATTCGCATTGTCACCGATTCGCATTGTCGAATTTTCCGAGGCGTAGCCGATAGCCTGCAAAGTAATCGCGTCAGGATGATCAGGTGAGGGGGAGGGAAGTTGACCTTACCGGGGATCTGTCTCTTCGGTTAAACCACCGAACAGACCGATGAATGGTCTTTTTTCGCAAGCCACATCCCTATACGGGAAAGCTATGCAGAGGTGTGCCGTACAGCGAAATGGAGTCAGCCAGGAATGACGATGGCTGGATTAGCCTAGAGGCACGTGCTGTGGACACCATTCTCCACTTCGCTTGAGTGCTCGAAAATCACGTTCACGCTGAATTCAGCCAGAAAACAGACTCCGACGATTCACGCATTCTGATTCAGTCACCGTTCTCTCCCTCGCTGTGCGTCCCTACCTTGAACATTCCCCTCCGGATTCCTCCGTGTTCCCGTGTATTAAAAGGACCTCTTCTCTTTCTTTTTTCTCGTTCTTTCACTCTTTCTCGTCCGCTGAACTCGGTCAAGCGTTCTCCAAGGCGAAACGTTGAAACAACTTGTACGAAACTTTCTCACCTGCGAATAATTTAACTGACGATCGTGAATTTTCCGAAGGGGACGACGCGCGGCGCGGATTTTTAGAACGTGAAACACAACGGCAAGGGGAAGAACGTCGGAAGAACGGAGAAGGTCTGTTCGCGAATTCGACGCGAAGTCCAGACGTAAAGTCGTAGTAACGTGACTTTACGCTTTTAAGAATTTTAGAAACACGAAGTTAACGATATTCCTTTATTTCTGCGAGGATAATGCAAGCCCGGGGCCAGCCTTGGGTTTAGAATATCTTCGAACTGTAACAGAAAGAGAGAGAGAGAGAGAGCACAGTTTCTTTGTTGTTACTTGAATTACACTGTCTCTCCTTTTTTTTTTCTTCTGTCTCATCTTTCCTTTCTTCCCCCTACCCGTTTTATCCTACACTTTCTGAGCTCTACTTTACTTTTCCCTGCAACTCCTTTGTTCATTTCGTAGTAATATTAAGATAATGAGACGAGTTTTCCGGGGGAAAGTCAGATACCAGTTCCCCGAGGAAGGGAATTACACTCCACGGAAATAAAAGTTTAAAGTATTTCAAAGCGTGGATATTTTACACGCGATAATAGAATCTTGAATGAGGTTAAGGTGCGTTGTTGCAGCGCATTAAGTATGAATTATTTCGATTATCTCGGGTGGTATACCTTTTCAATACTCGCCGTACGTTCCGTTCTTATTTTCTTCTCGGAATGACATTGGCGGACTATCGGTTTTCGATGTGCCCCTTGCAAGTTAACAAAATAGCCGACCGTTTCCCGAAATGACTCGAATTTCTCCATAGTGTGTCCACGTTGTACGACAACAACAGTGACCGGAACGAAAATACTACTGGCAATTTCTATCGTACGGTTGTTTGCCTGCACGTGCAAATCAGGCATCGAAAAAGTTTTGAAAAACGTGGAACATTCTCGAAAGATATTGTTACGTTACGAGATATTCTCCGATGAGAATAAGCGAACAAATCTTATTCTTAAAAATAAGAGTGCCAGACAGGCTGGAACATCGTATAAAAATAAGTATAAAAATAAAAATTTCTCTGTTTCGGAGGAACCTTTAATTATTCGTTCATCAATGTTAAAAAGGTTCTCGATGTTCGTGGAAAATACTGACACTGAATACAATTCAACGAATACCGTTCGAATGGACGTTTAATTAAAAAATGGACATTTAATTAAATAACTTGTTCCCATCGGAGCTTTCATTACACAGATTCTCGAAAAATATCTGTTCCGCGAGAACGCCATTGAAAAATAAATTCCCAAAAGGTACAACATTTTTCTCCGACAAAAATTCCCACAAGAACAGATGTATCATCTTACGCGAAATATGTATACATCAGTTCACTTTTTCAAAACCCGAAGGAAGAACTCTTGATTGATTTCGATCACTGGTATACAAATTAAACCATTTTCGTTATTTCTTTTGCGCCACAGTTTTGCTAATGCGAGAATTTCACGAACACCGTTGCAAAGAGAGATTCTGCGAATCCCTCGTTCAGATTTCTCTCGCGTCTCTCTGCCTCTTCTTACGAAAGTGCCGTTTACCTTCGTGAACCGACGTATCCGTTCCCTACTCATGCGCTCGCGAATGCGACAAGAAGTGAACGAGCTAGAAATAGGTTAGGTTATCGTCTCGATAGGGCGTTAAAAATTCATTCGCTCCCCTGCAGTCGGCATCAGTTCGCACAACGCGGTTTTCTTCGTCTTTCGCTTGCGAGAGTACGATTCGCGAAAACTTTTGGATGAGAAATTGGAGCCTAGCTTTGACTCGTCACGTATCACGACGATATCGTTCACGTGAAAGTGGAATTTCTGAAAATCGGCCAGCGAGGAAGCGAGAATCGTGTATTCCACCTCTGTCTTTACCACCGTGCCGATACGCTCTCCGTTCTTTCCCACGCCGAGAATCGACGTTTCCCTCTTTCCATTCACGTGCTTCTTTTGCACGTACCGAGCCGTTTTCTCACGACCCCTTTTGACCATTCGCCGATAATGTTACGATAACGAGTCAATGTGCTCAGCCGCAGGAAATCGTTGTCTCTCTCTCTTCCCTCTGTACGTGAGAAATCAAAAACTCTTGCTCGCGCGAGAACACGGGATTTCGCGCTTTGAAACGAGACCTGCCACGTTCTCGCGTTGAAAATAACCCGAAACAGCCTGCGAATATCTCGCAGAACGACGCTGGTATTTTCCAAATGGTCGGGGCGATTCGATTATAATTACAAATTATGCATCCGCACCCGAATACCCGGTGATTTTCCATTTAAAAATCCGTAAGTCGCGAGAAACTTCTCGCTTCCGCGCGAAGACATAATTTCAACTCTTTGCCCTTGGAAACATTTTTCGTATCGTCTACCAGCAATTTATTTTACGAAATGGCGAGCGAAGTGCCGCTTCAATGTGTAATAAAGTTATATTGGGAATGATCTGTTTAAGTGGTATTTAGCGTGAGATTTTGTCCATTATATTTTTCTTAATATGTGACTTTGAAACAATCACCAAATATGGTACATAGAAGTGTATAATGACACGTAATTTTAATCTTCTGAGAAGTTTCCTTCACTTTCATTTTATTATTATATAATATTATTAATATTATAATATATATATATATAATTTTATTATTATATATATAACTTTCGTAAGAAGCAACGTTCAGTTTGCGTGAATTTTTGAATAATAATTTGACGATGATTATGACTCACAATTTCTTCTTTTAAAATTTGTTTACTCCTCTTACGTCGTCATATCGTATTATATCATACCTTTGGTTCGTTGTAATTATCAGCAATTATGAAAAATTTTTGTTATTAGCTAAATTTAACACGTCATGTGTCGTGACAATAATCTTTCCGTCTCCGCTGACTGACGAAGCAAATTTAGTACAGGTGTATTAAAAATTAAAAGACTTTAAGGTGCTTAATATTTGTTACATAAACAATATACAGAATAATAATGCAATACTAATTTTAATTGGTTTTATTGAAACAATTTAGGCAATCATTACAGAATGTTGTAACCTTCGTAATTACTAATATTTCTTCCCACCAGTGTCCTATTTTCTTCGTAACAATTTTTACAAAATTGTCCAACTTGGGATGCTGTACTCTTGCTAAAGATAATCAAAGTACACGTCAAGTATGGTGTTTCCTTGCAGAAAACGGTCGATTGCAAAGGAAAAAAAAAAATTGACGTGAAATCAACGAGGAGAATTTACAATCGTACAAACGTGTAACGATTCAAACTGGTAATTTGAGGGACCAACGAGCGCGGAAAGGAATGCGCCCGGTTAATGATGTTGTTCACCGCGAAATTAAAAGCGCCAAGGTCGAGGTTGTCGAAACACTTTCGTGTTTACTCGCGTTTCGGGTTCACGCGAGCTCTCGTCCCGGCCCCGAAAGCAGAAGAAGTGTTTGTCGAGTGCGAGCCAGTCGAACCGTAATTTGTTGCGCAATTTGATTAAGAGATTTAATTAATGAAAGTAGTGATTTGTGTGCGTGAGCGTGTGCATCTGGCTCGGTCACCAACAGGTTCGGAACGAAAATGCCAGGCGCAAACTCTCGCGTCAATGCAGTGACATTATACGTTTCTCTATCGGGCACGGTAGTTTTTTAGGAATATCATTCACCATCGAAGAAGAAATTAGATGAAAAATTCAATGGATCTCTCGACGTTTGAACTGGTTTTAATCCAAGAGGGGAAATGACACGAACGTACGAATTGAAATTGTTCCTTTTGTTAAAGATAGATGGATAATAAATGTCCTTTGTAGAGTGATAGACGGCGGTTTTAATATTTGAAAGCAGTCTGAAATTTTGCAAGGAAAATGAGCTCCCGAAGGCCGAATTTAATTAACTCGCTACTTCAGCGTGCATTAACGAATTTAGCGAGCACTTAATCGCTATTAAATTTCCTGTCACGTCTTGTTCAGCCTAAACAGTGTATGTGTCGATAATATCGGTTATCCTGATCTTGGATACTTCGGCATCAGCTACTGATATTGGACTATTATAAGTAATAGCCCCGGTGATTGTCGATACGTTATCACCGGGCGTTGTAACGTCCAATTACAACGTCCAAAGGACTGAGAAAAAAAAAAAAAATGATCGTAATATTTCGTTCAGTCGGAATCTGTAAACTTGACAAAAGAGAATACAAATCCACGTAACGTCACGTGACGAAGTCATCCTCGTAAATAATTGTCCAATTATTTCGCGTAACACTTGCCTCTACAAGCATTAGTAATTGTAATTTATACAGCGAGTATTTCCAACGGGACCGGAAACGAAAATTCCACTGTCCAACGTTCATTTTCGTCCCGAAGGGGTGGAATTTTTTAGCGACGCTCGTCCAGTGGTTCCCCCCTCCCCTCCATTTTCTTTCGCGGCTGCGACTAATACGAATCCCATTTTCTTGCCTGCCCTCGCGTTTAATTTCTGCTATTCGTTAAAATCAGTAGGTCAGCACGAGCTTGTGCACCGCTGTTAGCTTGCATTATGCACGATACGCGTCTGCCTCGTCCTGTTTCCACGTGACGTGATCGCTCGACGTCAAAGAGCCAATATAGGGTCGTTAATACCGGTAGTTGCGCGAAAATCCAGCGTGAGAGTTCCAGCATAAAGTCGTTTCGTTGGTGGTTTGGCATTTTCAAGTTTGGCGCGGTCGAATGAAATTGTCAAGCGTGCAAGGAGGTGCAGGGAAAATCTGTCTGAAAGAGAAAAAGGAAAAAAGGAGGAAAGAAAGGGGGAGAGGGAGGAATTAGGCGTAGTCGCGGTCGAACGAGGACGAAATGGCGAGTGCGGTGAAATTTTTAGAAAAAAGTCCCGGCACTCATAAATTTGCCAGCTCGTGTTTTTCGAGCGCGCCAGATTAATTAAACAATCCGCGTAAAATTTAAAACTGTTTGCACGTTGTTGAAGACAAATTAAAAGTGCTCGGGCTCGTTCGTTAATTAAACTAACGTGAATTGAACGGACGACCTCCCGGAGCAGGCCGGTAACGAAAGTTGATCGTGTGCGTCTAAATGAATATATAAAACCAATGAATTTAAATTCGACGGTGCGCGATCCCGACTAATAAATTACGCGATTCCGCGTGCGCGAGTTTGAACGATTGCTGCCGCGTAACTTGACCTTTCTCTGCTGTGTTTTTACCACCGATAAAGTCTTGTCTTTGATTGCGAGTTACCGCGCGGAGATGAGTCTTTTATAGTCGAGAGATTTAATTCCTTTGTTCTTTGAAAATGGTAATAAGAAACGTAAAAGCGTAATCCTGAATATTTTGCAGTTATAAAAAATACAATCGCGTCGTGTAAATTACGATGTTCTTTATTCATCATCTCGTGTAAGAAAAACAAAAAAAAAAGAAAAGAGAAAAAAAAAGTAGGGAAAAAAGAGAGATACCCGTATCGCGTGCAAACGGGCACGCGTACAAAGGGAATACAACAAAATTTCCACTATTAAATACACCGTGTTCTCCTTCTGTTTCGTTTTCACGTTCAAACAGCTATGATGAAAAATCGCGGACAAGCCATATTTTTCCATCTAAAAACGAGAAAAGAGAGAAAAAAAACTGTACAAAGTAAAGACCGAAAGTTTGGATAACAAAGAATTCGCCGGGAACAATCGGCCCCCATAATTACACCGTCATTTTTCGATACACGCTAACCTGTTCTGCACATCGACATCTTCCTCTCTCTCTCTCTCTCTCTCTCTCTCTCTCTCTCTCTCTGTTTTTCCTTTTTTTCCCTCTCGTGGGGCGCATTGAATGCATCTGTTCCCAATTTTCAATCTAACGTCGAGACACATGAATATTCCCCGGGTGCTGACAGGCTATTAACAGTTTACATTTTTTTTTTTTTCAACTGTTTGATGGTTTGTATCCGTTTCTTCCAAATTTCGTTCTCCTAATTAAACCGTGAAATTTCGTCGGGCACGTTCACCCGTGCAAATTTGCAGTAAATAATTACAAAGAAATATAGCACGCAGATGAAACAAACGTTGCACGTTCGAAGAGCAATTATTTGCGCTGCAGTTGTCGGCTTGCACTAAAAAAGGAAAAAAATAAAAAATAAAAAAAGAAAAGAGAAACGAAAATGTTTTATTTATAATTTCAAATTTCATCGGAACATGTTTGCAATTAAATCGCTGCATTGTTCCCTCCTCGCTTGAATGACGAAGACACGGCTACGCAGTGCGGCGAACAATAGACAAAATATTATGTACATTTCGTTGCATTTTATCTCACATTTTCGGATTTTATAAATTGCGCGGGATTCGTTCGCTTTTGCTGAAAGCACGGACGTGAAATCGTTGCATAAAAGCGTAAGTTGAAATCTTTATTTGAAAACGTGAATTTAATGATCGCCGCGCCGCCGATTCGTAACGATATTACATATTTTCCTGCCTTTCCTTCTTCTTCTTCTTCTTCTTCTTCTTCTTCTTGCTCCCTTTCATTTTCTCCTTCTCTTTTCTTTCTTTTCCCCTTCGGTCCGCAACCAGACCTGCAGTATTTTCGCCTGAATTTATCAAGTATAATAGTCGAATAAAGTTCGAATCTTTTGGTAAACCCTGTATTTCGAATTACGCGCTTCAGTAATCGTCAATCGATTTGCTATTCGTGTCCAATCGCTGTACCGACCAGAACTGTCGTAGTTGCGCTTTCGACCAGGGAATAATATTCAGACATTCTAGGTCATGAATTCGCGATCGTTTCCCCAGTCTCTGGCGTCTCTTCTTTTTTCTCTTTCTTCTTTTCTTTCTTCTTTTCTTTTTTTTTTTTCTTTTCACGAACGCACTCTCGAATCCGGTCGACGTTTCTCGCCCTCACTCTCAAAAAACAACGAACTGTCTACGCGGAATGAGAGAGCGGTATTTGGAAATAATATCTCCAGAGAGTATTTTCGATACTTCGTTAAACGGTCTGTTCATCGATCGTTACCGAATTAAAACCGAATTTAGAAATCCTATTTTCACGCTGCTTCGACCTTTCACCTCTCCCCCGCCCCCCGTCCCTCCTCGATGATTAATTATTACGACTTTGAGAAGATCTCGTTATCTGTAAAACTAGCTCCGGCCCCGCTGGAATTAATTGACACTGGAATATTAATATTACTTTCGTTTTGTCTCTCTCGTCGTTATGGAAATTTCCCCGAGATAATTCATCGGGAACCGGCCGATCGCGCATTCAGTATGCCGAGGATCGTTCCAAGGGTCCATTAGTTAGCTTGAAATTTGCCTCTGTTTAAGACTCGAAAGTCTTGCAAGATGTTTCTCAGCCCTTTACATTAATGTACGAAGACACAGAATTGCTCAGAGTAGCGCGAGGGAGGGGGGAGGAGGAGACAGGCTTCCGTTCGGCAAAGCAAAGCAATCAAAGTAATTGGCAATTTTCTCTGAAGTCGATCCTTTTCGATCCGAGGGGGGAGGGCATTTCACGGTCAGCGTTCTTCCGTTTTCTCTCTTTCGACGGCAGAAATCGTGTGTTTAAACAGCAACTAATGGACCGTTTATTGACCGAAACGCTCTTCGTTCGTTCGATCGTCCCGCAAATTCGATTATCGTTCTTCTTCTCTTTCGTTTGTCGGTAATTCCCCTCCTCCCCCGTGTAACAATTAATTCGATAAGCGTTTGTCAATACATAACGCTGGACGAGCGTTTGTCGGCAAAACATACTTCCCAACAAATAAAGTTCCACTTGAAGGAGGTTAAAACGGAGGTAAAGCTTCCCCCGTTCCGCGGAAATACACGCGAGCCATCGATCTAACCATCGTAACGTTTTCACGTCGGCAACGCGCTGAAAATTTATTTTCAAATTCGATTCTTCCTCCTCTCAATTCTGGCTGACGTGTTTTGATCAATTAAATTCCGGTTCGAGCGAGGAAAGAAAAAAAAGTAAAAATTAGCAATTTCATTTCGTCGAGCCGAAGGCGAGGAAGTTTATTCTTCTCGTCTAATTTCTCAGCTGCTTGTCCTCTCGTGTCCTCTCTCTCTCTCTCTCTCTCTCTCTCTCTCTCTCTCTCTCTCTCTCTCTGTCTTGCCGTTGGCATGTCTCTCCAAAGTAGTCGGTGTAAGTAACGCCTCGATGCCTCAGAATGTATCAAGCCCTCGAGTACTTACAGGGAGTAAAGTAATTGGCAATTTTCTCTTAAATCGCTGACCCATCCTCAAAGAACCGGCGCCGCTGTCCGCGGTTAAGTGAATAATAGACCACTTACCGATAAACTTGTCACGTATTAGACGCTTTGAAACGATGGGGAAACGATAATTAAGCCGGATTCCTTTATTCGGTATAAACATCGACGCCACGAACCCTTTCTACACGCTCCTGGTAACTTTTTAATTATTTCGCAAAATTACTCGCGAAGGCAAGCTACTAGCCGGGGGAAACATTTTTGTAATCGTATTTCTTAACACGCAGGTGATCGAGAAATTTTACGAAACACCGGGGAGTTCTTTCCTCTGTAAATTTAATCATTTTCATAGACTTTTTCCTTTTCTCTGGATTTTATTTTAATTTCATTTTATTTAGTTTCTCTCTTGCTTATAATTTTATTCAGTTTACAATATTTTATTTAGTTTCTTTCCTATTTATTTTAATTTCATTTTGTTTAGTTTCTTTCTTGTCGTGTACGATAATTTCCTTTGGTTTCACTTCGCCAACAACGGAAACGTGAATGATTGGATCTCTCAGACTGGTCTAAAACAGAGAAATCAATAATTTGTAATTATTGTTCAGAACGTTTATCGTTGTCGTTCGTGCCAAAGTAGGTTAATTGATAAAGTGGTGAATATTGTAAACTGAAAATCCCCGAATCTCGTTCTTTTCTCGGTAATTTTTAAAAATAAAATTGTAAAGAATATAATTTTGTTACTCGGAGGAGCCAAGTAGCACGTAGAATATATGTACGTATCGTATGTATTTTTTGAGATTTCATCCACACCAAGTAAAAATTAAAATTAGTACAATATTTATGATAATTATAATATAATTCTAATAATAATTCAATTAAATTAACACACAGTACGGAAAATCAACGGGAAATTAAATTTTGCAACACTCACGCAGAGGGAATTCCCTCTTGAAACTGGTAATAAGGGAAATACGGTCGTTTCTTTCGATCTATTGCGATCTGTAATCCGTCCACCTTTCTTCTTCTTCATACCCTTTTCTTCGTTCACCGTTTCTTTCACGTCGCTCCACTTTTATCACCCGTGTATATACGCGGACCCGTGTAATTCGCGGTAATCCCTGTGCAACGCCCGATAACCTTAAGTGTGCAAAACGAATGGAACGTAACCTTCTTCGTATAAATAGTCGTAATTATTCGCAGCTCTCTCGCAAACGCGTAAACTACGTTTCTCAGCGCGAAGAGAAAGGGAGAGAGAGAGAGAGAGAGAGAGAGAAGAAAAAACTCGACGTTCGACAAGAACGTTGCAATTACACGTTGCCCCGATGTACAGGGTGTTTCAGAAAAAAAGAATAGCGGGAGGGGTAGCTTCGCCTTCTGCTATACACGTTTCTCGGAAGGAGACATGAAAGCTGCAACACCTATTAGTGTAAAAGATGCAAGCGATCGATATATAATAAAAGGCTAGCGCCAGTTCCTCGGAAACCATTTCGAGCAAATCAATATCTGTAGCCAGGCACAGAAACGGGCTCGCATCATTGAATCTATCGTTTAGTCGATTCGACACGGGTCAACCCCGATTTTTCCCGTTCCGCTGAACATACTGGATATTTAAGAACATCTGTTGCACGTCATACCCACCCCTCCGTTTAATGGTTTCTGATGGAACGTTAACGACGAACGACGTTTCGCCTCTTTCGAGTTGCCTTGCGCGAGATTTAGAATTCTTGAGAATAAAAAAACAAAAAAGTAAAATCGTCGCGTTGTTCCCCCTTTTTTTTTTTTTTTTTTTTTTTGAGAAATAATTGGAAAGAGAAGAACGTTGTCTATTTAAAGAGACACGCAAGCAAGAATGCATTTAAAGCGCCGAATTTCGAGCGAAAAAAGGAAACGAAAGCAACCTTCGATTTGACTTGCGACGCGACACGACGGTCTAGTCACGATTCGATCACTGTTGAAATGTCATTCGCTAGACTGAAACGTGACTGGAACGTGAACACTCTGCCGTACCTTGCCGGAATCAGTGAACGCTAAACAGTGATTGAACTTTGGCTTTTACTACCCAATTAATGTAAATGAAACCCTGTCACAATGTAACAGACTTTTCAGCCGGCGCACACACAAGGTCCAATGTGATCTGACCTAACCGTAATCTGATCCGTTCGAATAATTTATCGCAAGTAATTTGCGAGATCTTCGTTCGAATTCCCTCCGTCGGACTTGGTGATTTTTAATTTGAAACCTATTTCGCGATCTAGATATCATATATCATCTAGATTATTTCAGTATCAATTTTTCTCTTTGTTCGCGGTGTTGCTGTGTTTTTCGAAAGTATATAAACATCACCGTACCTGTATAGTGCTTCATTCGACGAACAATCACAGATATTGCTCTCGCTTGTCGGCTGTTTCAAACGGACTGAGGTACTCGAACGTCGCTCGAATTGTTTTCACGAAAATTGCACTCGAATCGCGGTTCTCAATTGTAGAAGAAGTTGAAACATTTTCCTCGCCACTAATCGTCTGTTGTGTTTTTGTTTGATTTCAGGGACTACTACTATGACAGGTGAGTGCGAATCGCATCGGAGACGTAAAATTTTATCCCCGAATCTCTCGGCTCGCATGTTTGCAGCGATCGGGTACGTAAAGTAATATTTCAACACCCCCGTGGGAGTAACTTTTCATTTTTAAACTCGTCGACTGACTGCTGGTCGAGCCTGATTCAACTCGACGCGTATTCGACGAGAGTAGCGTGTACTCTGTGTCAAAAGATGTTGAATAAATGGAGAAATAATGAAGCGTTGCCGTTGCAGAGAAAACAGAAATTTCCAAATCTGTGGCCGTCCGTGTGCGTGAGCGCAATTTTGAAAAGCAGGCATATAATTTGCCGTCGATGGTGGAATTATAACTACCAGACCGTAAATCATAATTATTATCTCCGCCGGTTGCCCGAAATGTTTTACTTCTGCCTCGCGTGCGCGCGATACGCCAGCCAAGAGAGGAATATCAGCAACAATATTGAAGTTTATTAATTTATTTTTGCGTATCGTTTTGCGTCGATGCGCCAGCGAATTTATTACCTTCTGGCGTCGATTAAACTCGCAACTGCGAATTCCACAGCTCTCGGGCTGCGCGACACTTTGTTTCAAATTTTCCACCGCGATAATCAATATCAAACGCACGTACTTTTTAATTCGTGCGGCCGGGAACCTTTTGTGTCGGAGGAGGAAAAAATACCGGACGACATGGCGCAACAGATCGCGGATCGATCTCTATAATCGACGTTAATTAGCGGGCTGATTTAATTCGACCGCCGAAATGCTCAGCCGCCGAGGAACGGCTGAACCGTGAAATCGCGAGTAACGAGTAATAAATTTTATACGTAAATACGATTAAGATTAAAATATCGACGCGCACGCGTGCGTGCACGGTTCGTTTCCGCCTGCTCTTTCCATATTTCCGGGACTCACCTGCGTTAACGGGTTTAAGCGCAAAGCTGAGAAAGAAAATCGCATTCGAATGGGTATGGGGGAAGATTTAAATCCCGGGCGAGAATCTCTCGTGTATCGTCGTCAAAGCAACTTCCCAGGCTGTCCATTTAAAAGCTTCCGGCGAAATTCTTAAAAGCGCCGAGAGCCACTACTTTCTAATACCGAAATACTACGACTTTACCCCCTCCGTGTGACCTGTGCGCGCTTTCCTGTGCAGCTAGAACGCAGAATGTGTCTTCTCGATCCGTACAAGACGCGACGCGCAGAGCAGTTTTTTAAGCCGAGGCGTGCAAGGTAAAATTCGATTAAATATATATATATATATATATGTGTGTGTGTGTGAAACAGGAGTGTCCGTGTTGTATAATCGAGTAAGAATTTTCTCACTCGAACAATTTTAATTTATGAATGTTCATAATGTCTCTATTTTCTTTTCCTCCATCTGAAGCAGAAAATAAAATTTTAGACAAACATCTTGAAACTATTGCCACTACCTGTGTCGAAAACAAGCTCCGTGTTCTCATATTTTTAAAATTAACATAAATATATTATTCGTATAAATATAATATATATTTTTTTTTATCAATGTATCGTTTCACCATATCTAAACAATATTGTACTGAAAAAGAAATATGTAAACTATTTTCGTTGGCCAATGAGGCTCGAAAGGTTCGACGTACCCGTTCGACGTAGAATATTTGAAAATCAAAATTATTGTGAAACATTTTCCCGGACAGAGGGTGCGTATTAGCGATTCTCTGAGAGAATCTTCAGTGTTTATCGTGCGTCGATTGTTCTTTCGCGACAAATTACGAAAGGCTCCGCCTCCTTGAATAGGGGCAAACGAAGCGTGCAGGGTTAATTAGTTGGCAAGCAAACGCCAACGACGACAGGATACATTAACACTTAATTACTCGTCGAGTACATGCAATCATTCTTTTTTTCCATCTCTCTCTCTCTCTCTCTCACTCTTCTCACCCTCGAGGTATTTCTCCAATTAATCGCTTGCTCGGTCGCTCAAGAAGCGAACAAGGACCGGGCTTGATTGAATGGAGAGAACTTAAAGAGGCAATGCACGTGCGATTATCAAAGCGCGGTACACGCCAACGTTATTATGCTCACGTGACCGTAGATAATAATTATTAAAGCCCGACCGCGGTACTTGTTTCTCCGTCCTTCTTGCTTTCTACGTACGGTTAATAACCAAGGCGGGAGATCGGCCGGAACGGGGCATTTTTGCCCCATTTGTTTGCACCCTCGCGCGCAACCGAGTCCCCGTTTTATTTACAATTTAGCATAACTCGCTCGCGACGGAGCTCGAGAGCAGAGAAAGTCTAAGGGGAATATTCGTGCATACTTCGTTATTCGATTTATCGTTCGAGAAAGATTTCCATCGTCCCAGCAATCTCCCTCTCCGACCATCGAGAATTCAATCGAGTGACCGGCATTTACAGGTAACTTTTACACGTGCGTATCCCGAAAATCGTTTGCAAACTCTCCGCGAAACATAATCACTCTGGTACTCTGTTCGCTGTCTGTACCCGGCTCGAAGCGTGGAAATTTTCTCCTCCCCGTGGCGGACGTGAACTTTCGTCAGTCGCAGTCGCAGTCTCGACCAAAACCGAGATCGATTCCAAAGCGGAGCGTTGTTTCAACGAACGAAGGCGACGCGAGGGGACGAAGCGTAGAAACGAATGTAATTCTGTCCGCTTCACGCGCTTCGTAATTCCCACCCAATGACGGTGGCGCGAGCGTTCTTTCATCGCGAAGAGCGAGAGAGAAAGAGGGACGCGAAGGGCGCGCGAGATTCGAAGGAAAGGGATGGTGGCCCGGTCCTTTTGCTTTAATTGTTGCGATTCAGAGACAGTTCGTGACCGGCCTGGAGAAAGAGCGATGCGACGCGCGGCGCGAAAGCGGAATACGCCGGCCCCGAATAAAAGTCATAAGCTCAGGTGAGGCCGTTGCCGGGCAGCCGCGTGGAACGGAATTACAACCGTGAGCCGTGGCGTGTGTGTGTGTGTGTGTGTGTGTGTGTGTGAGAGAGAGAGAGAGTTAGAGAAACATGCACGGTCCGGGGGGTGGCCTTTTCTTTCGGGCAAACACAACGATAAACCACGTGACGTTGCTCCTCTCGTTGCTTTATTAATTCTTCTGGCGCAACGGCGGGTTACTACAAGCCCCCGCCGAGTTCTCTCTCGTTTCTTTTTAGAAAACCCGGGCCAGAGAGCGGTGTTTTCCGACGGACTTTATATTCCATCCTTGCGCCCTGCTTTAAATATGCAACGTGCGCCGCGCCATAGAAAACACACGCTCGCGCTGTAACGCACACGACGAAGGGGCGGGGGAGAGGAGACCATCCCCCGGAATCGCCACAAGCGACACGCGGTACAAGCCGCGAGCAACATTGTTCACCAGCTAAAAAGGAATTGATTGCTTTTGATATTTTTTTTCTTTTTTTCCTCTTTTCTTTCTTTTTTTTTCGTTTTCTCTCTTCCTCCTCTCCCGATCCTGCTCCCCTCCCCCTTCGTTGTTGCATCGCGTTTCGTTTCGTTCTCTTCTACCACTGTTCTCTTCTCTATTTTTCCGAATTCACTTTTGCACCCGGCTGTTTTTTCCTGGCCAACCGGGTGTATCTGCGGCCAATTTCCGGGTAACTTTTTTCCTTTTTTTTTTTTTTTTTTTTTTTTTTTTTTTTGTTCCCGGCGAAACGCTGAAACGTTGTTGTGTCATGTTTTGTGTCATGCGGACCGTCGCGAGCTTGCACGTTTAAACAACGCGCGGTTTAAAGACAGCCCGCTGGAACGGAAACACTTTCGGCGTTCAGGTTCTGCTTTCGATTAACTTTCTTGCTTGTCATCGGTTCCTCATCCCCCCCTTTTGTTCTTCGTTTCTCGAATCGCGTCCGCGGCGACTCGCGGCCAGGAAATTGTATTTGGGAATCACTTGGGCGTTTAGTTGCTCTTCCACGTTGCTGTTCCAGTTTCGTAAGTTTCGCCAGATACCCCATTACACTCTTGGTCGGACGATCGTGGAAATTACACACCCGGAAAATGGCCCGACCTTATCTGTAAATAACAGAAACGACGGTTTTTTTTTTTTTTTTTTTGTTCTTTTCGTCGAAAATAGCTGCCTGAAATCGGTCGAATTCGAACTTCGCCGGTGAACTCGAGACTCCGCGGTGCTTTACAAAGTCCAACGGAATTGCCGCGTTTCGACTTGGCGAAATTAAGCGTTTCACGAGTTTACCTACTTCTCGCGTGTATTGCCGCGTGCAAAAATAGTCATTTTAGTTTAAAACTACTATCGGGCTTTCGTAAAAGTCGTGCTTGGCTGAAAGCAAAGTTAAAAGCGCCATTAAAAGCAATCTATGAATTGCTGTCCGGTCTAATGATTAGAGACTGAGGTGTATCCTGTCGCATAATTCACACACACACATGTATAAATTTTGTGCCCATTTTATTTTTTGCCGATCGATAATATGTATAAAAAGAAAGGAACACAGGCGTACAGGGGAGGGAATAGAAAAAAGCCGAGCCAATATTCGAAGCGAGTAGTTTTATTTATTAAACCATTCCCGTGTAATCGAACCCGCTGTACCAGGTTGTTTCTTTTCAGTAATAAAGCTCGTTCTTCGCAAACGCGTGCTCGTCGAACAGTCATATACTCGTGAAAAAATTGTAACGTTCAATTTATTGCCAGAAGTTCGCCGCAAATTGCCACCGTTTCTGTTATGAAAGCTCGCCCCGGCTTCTTTGACAAGGCTGTTAAACAATCAACAAGAATTTTTATAAACCAACGCGACGCGGCTGCGACGAAATTGGTTTTTTTCAACAAAGTGCAAGTGATTCGCGTCGATACGCGTTTCGAAAGCGGAAACCGGCAACGCGGACGTCGCCGGTTTGATAATCGTCGAGACGTAAAATGATCGCGTCAAGTTGCTCGATTAATTAACCCTTTCAACTCGATTTGTTCCAATTGTTATTTTTGTTGGTAAATTGGGTAAATTAATCTGCAACGGCAAAACCCAATGTTTTTTATTATTTTTATTATCATTTGCTTTTTTCTTATTGTTATTGTTATTATTATCATTATCGTTGTATAATAATATTACGTGTTTTATTGGCATTATCATATATTTATTTATTATATATATATATATATATGTACTAATATATAATATATTATATATATTATTTACTTATTTATTATTTTATTGTTATTATTGTATAACTTATTTTTCATAACTTTTAAAAATGTGACAATCTTTAAAACCACCATTTTCAAATTCACCATCGCTGTCTTCTCCATCTACTGCGTATCTTCTCAGTCCATTTTAGGACGAAAAATTACTGTGTCTGTAACACTCGGCAACAAACTGTTCAATACCGAAGTGGACACGGTTATTTGTCATCTGTGTGTTGATGAACTTGCAGAATCTAGCAAATAATTATTGCCGATCGAGACGTCAAAGGTCACGTGGAGTTTTACAGTAAATCGCGTGACATACGAGTACAAAGGATTAATTATAATCGATTGGGGTGAGATCACGCAACGCGTTATTTTTATTTACCGGCCGCGTATGGGAGATTAAACGCGGGTTTATTCGACCTCGGCTTAAAATATCGCCGGGCCGGAGTAATTTCATAATGGAATTAAGAGCTACGTCCCTGCTTTGCGATTCAGGCCGTTTTACGGAAAACTATTGTATCGGGAAATTATGCGCCGAGAATGGCGCTGAATATTCGAACGAGGGGTTGGAATTATCGTCGTGCGTTTCGCTTTGCCCTTCTCTTTGGTCGAATTTTTCCAGTTGTTTCGTCGCAGGCGAGGATAAAAAGCGTTGTTTATGCCTGCGAAATTCTTCTGCCTCCGTATTGCTTTGTGCGGGACTTTTCTCTCTCTCTCTCTCTCTCTCTCTCTTTTTCTTTCTTCCTTTCTTTGTATCTCCAGAGAGATCGTTGTATAATCCTTTGAGCTGAAAATTAAATTCACGCCAAGGTGAACTTGCTTAATGATCATTAACATTGATCATTTCCCTCTTCTTTTTTTCCATGAAATTTCAATCTCTTTGTTACCCCAAAATGATTGTTTCCCACTTTTCATCGCGAGCGATTCGTTCGCTTGTTCAGTGGCATTCTCTCAACAAAATAATCGCACGTCCCGCGTCGCGATCGATCGAGGAAATCCGGGTGTCTTTCCGGCATCGATTAAATTTGACGTTTCTGTCAGGTGACACTTAATTTGACAGAGGTTAGATAGACATCTGAAATCCATGCACTTAATGTATGTCGATGGGGATCAAGCTTATAGGCCAGGGTGCTGTTAGGGGTCACGATGCATCGTGTCCAGTTAAGCCTCCTAGTCACAAAGCGATGTCTTGAGGGACGAATGTCCCTAATTAACCTGACACCCTTCGGCGTGTGTGTGCACGCCAGCCAGTCGCTGCACGGTTATACACCGATAGCCAATTTAATTTGTAATTAATCTTCCGGCTTCGAGGCAGAGAAAATTCACAAGAGGGTCATTTACTTAATTGCGCGTCGTTAATACGCCATAGAGATCTCAGATGCACGGTCGTCTCGTTTAACGTTTCGCACGTCCGATTAAGCTTCTTGTTTCCCACTTGTCCACCTTTTTATGAAACATCGATCCACTAACTTCATGAGAATGGTATGTTTGGAACGCTCGTAACAATTTTAAATACGTACTTTGACATCTTTGAAGCATAACAGTACGAGCTGCGAATAGATCGAACCAAGTTCATTTAGAAAGCATTTGAACGCACTGTCGTTGAAATTAAGCATCACTTGCACAACGTCCATTAAAATTCAAGACCTCAGGTTTCGTGAGATTCAGTGAAATTATTCTTTTACGTAGGTACGAAAGTGGCCTTTAAAAAGATTATGTTTTAAATTGTAAGTTGATTTAATTTCGATTTTCTATTCACGTCGCGACGTGAATACCGACTAGATTTCGCTCTCGTTTCGTCGACGTTTTATCGTCGGTTTTTGTTACGAGAGATTTTTACGATCCATTACGATAATGATCATGGATTAAGTAATTAAATTACTGGCGATATCGTGCACCGTGAAAAGCAAAATTGGGAACAATAAGCTTGCGATATAAATCTCTGTTGCGCGAGAGTACGAAATGGAGGTTAATCGTAGCTGTGAAACGATACCCTGAGGGATGAATATTCCTGATTAACTCGATATCCTTTCTTGCGTATACACCAGGGTATTACACCTAACGTTACATCCAATTTGTAGTAAAATTGCAGGTCATACATGAAACGCTGCCAACAAAATCCCTCCTTCAGATTTAATTAACACGTTTAACGTTCATCGATGATACCCGCGAATCATTTCCTCGTAAATCAACGTGTTCTATCGTCCTCGATCGAGGATGATCATCGTTTCACAAAAATCAAGTCACATCTTTCGACGAACGAAAGGGAAATTGGCGCAAGATTCGTTGGCAAGATCTTCCATTCGTAACGAATAAAAATCGATGTTCGAAGAGATGTTATTTCACCCCCGACGAGACCGAGGATCTCGAGTCGTTTGTCGAGAGGGCAGGCGAGAAAAGCAGCAACGTTGTTACGGTACGTGAAATTCGCTGGACGCACGTACGAGGGCAGTATTAATTCGTGAAAAGTTGGTTAAGCTTTTCCGCTCTCTTTCTCCGAGGGGTGGGTGGGTGGCTGCGATACGTAATTAGAAAGGACGAACTCTCGCCCTGGTCCACGCCTCTTTCGCCTCCGCCCGCAACACCCGGGGATTGTCTTGCAGTAATTTGCATTGGTTTAACAGCCAGTTTCAAACTACTTGGCGTTACGTTGCACGCCTATCGTCTAATTTGTAGCGGCCAGCGTGTGCATGCATATCTACACAGCGAGCCGCCCCTGGCGACGAGCAAAAAGCCTCGTCGTTCTTCAGCGGCAGCTTGGTTTCTTTGTCGAGCCTTTAGACGAGCGGATTTCGCCAACCGTCCTTTGACAGGATGCACATTCACCGTTCACTAATTATCGCTGTGTCGGCTGTGTGATTTTTGTCAGCCAGCGATTCCTCTGGCTCGTTTCTCTTTTTTTTTTTCCTTTTTTTTCTCTTTTTTCTTTTTTTAGATTTAAAGATAGGTCGGTTCAACGAAGATTGCGTAACATTTATGCAGCGTTACGCAAACACATCGGCTTCATCTTTGTCGCGCGCGATGTTCCAACGGTCGACTGACCTTTTGTGCGGTAACCCGTCGCGGTTTCAGAAATAATGGCGTATTTTTAGGTACCAATGAGGTGTGACGTCAGGGGAGGGAAATGTCATTTACGCGGTGTGTATGGAATGTTCATCGAGTCTGTCGCATCAAGTCAAATCTGAGAATCAAAGTCAATGATGGCGATTCATCGAGCGAAGCATGGCGACACAACGAAACGGTGAAGTGGCGAAATTTATAATTTGTACGATACTCTCCTCTGGCCTTGACCCTTTGACTACGGCAGACTTTGAAACGTACCATCCGTACCATACGGCGATCTACACCGAGAACGGCGAAATTTTTCGTTAGGCGTGCATTTCTGAGAAAGTACATTCAAGTAATCGAACCACTGAATTCCACTGCATTGAACCAATATTGTTTATTTATTCGTATTCTGCATTGAACTGTTGGTGCACGTACTAAAAATTTAACATTGGCATTAAGCTTTTTATAACAATCGTCATGGAGATTTATAAATAATCGTAAGGGATATACGTAACAGTCACTAAGGAGATAAACACACAGTCGTTGTCAAGTAATTAAGAAGGAGAGTTTGAGCATAGAGAGTACTCAAGTTAATTCGTTGCAATCTACGTTGTATAAGAATATATATTTCGTTGCATACATCTTGTTTAATACACGTTCTAAAAATTAAGCACGTAGTTACTCTTCCTCTTTGTAGCACGGTGATTGTACCAAGTTATCAAACAATTGCATCGTATCTGCGATATATGAATATACACAACGCGAATCATTTGCTGTGTCATGTTTTCATGTACTCTTTCTGGCCATTTCATTATCCCAATTTATCATTTTAAGGATTTAGAAAAATATAATAACTGTAAAATAAACATATTTAAATAATATATGACTAACGGAATATGTAATTGTTGAATTAATTCTGGTTCAAATGAGATTTGCTGGAATTATGGTCGATAAAATTTTCCAGACGTTCATGGGTGCCTCTCGTGTCAACGGATCAAAGTAGGTTAAGCGCCTACAATATCGTACGAACAATTTTATTTTTTTTTAAGCGCCTCTAGGCTTAACAGTAGTCAAAGGGTTAAAGGTTAAAAGGAGACGAAAATTGCAGCTGAAGTCTAATTTAATTTTCATCGACTTTGTGGAACGAAGAGTTCACTTTCGAGTAATGATACAACATCCAAATGCAACGTATACAGGGTGTCTCCTGTAACGCGACGCACGATTTTTCTCCTATCTACAAAAAAAGGTTTGGAACAAAAGTCGAACGGTACAAGGTGCACAGTAGGTGTCAATAAAAAGAATTTCGAAAACTGTTTGTAGTATGCAGTAACATGTTAATAAAAATATCATACAATATGTGTTTTGAATTCGTCTCGATGTTCTCTACAATACGGTGGAAAAACAATTATGTGTTCCTATTTGTTTCATCCAAAGTGACCATGACTTAGCTACGAAAACAAATAGTGTTCGAAATTTTTTTCATTGATAGCTACTGTACACCTTGTACCGTTCAACGTTTGTTCTAAACTTTCTTCTGTCAGATGGCTGTAAACAGAGAAAAAATATATCGTTCGACGTTATATCCCAATGGCCATCCAATATCCAAATATCTCAATTTCTTCCTTTTTACTTCTCCTTTCGAGTTCCAACGAAAATCGGGCAGCGCGCGTGCGCAGATAATCCGAGGGATTGGCGGGGAAGGCCTACTCGAGCAATCAAATAAGGAATCTCAATCCTGAAAACGGGATATAAGAACGGCGAGATTTCACGATAATTCCTTTCATCGTTCCGCGGTGGAAACTTGCTGAGCACTCTTTAATTGCTCGTAGAAATCTGTGGCATGGTGGCAGGAGCGGGGTGGAGCCGAAACTATCACACGCCGGTGAAAAGTTTCCTCGTGAAAGGAAATGAGATGGGAAAAGGTAGGCGTGTATAATGCTCGCGGCGGTTTCCTCTCTCGGATTCTTTGTCCAACGCGCGGCGGTCTTAGCAAATGCCCGAAAATCCCGTTCTCATTCTTCTCCGCTAATTAGCGTGCCGTACGTACGTATGTACGTGCAAACGTATATTTGACAACGTTGTGTTTCTCGCGGAATACAAAGAATTACGTGCAAAAAGTGTAGAGGACGCGAGTTTTCCTTTTCGCTTTCCTTCGTGCATCTGATTTGTTGTCTCTTACGCGCGGATGTTTCTTCCTGTCGTATTTATATTTATAAAAGGGGCTGTGCGCTGTACAGAGCCATCCGGTATCGATTCGGTAATTTGATTAGGCACACCGTCACGTGAATGTCAGGCAGAGGTAGAAATCAAATCTTTATGAGGACTCGGAAAGATAATCCTTCTCGCCGACCACAGGTTTCTCATTCGATATTTAAGAACTGACGTATGTGGGTTACGATTGAAATAAGGATCAATGTTACAACGTCGTCGTGCTGCCTAAGCTACGTAACGCGAGCGGACAGGGATCCCCTTAAACGGATAAACCGTGTTACAGCGACGGATCTATTTGTATACTGCGACGCGCGTGAAAGAGATGCACTCTCGTAAATAGCCGAGTATCATCGAAATGGCCTGCCGTAGTCAGTCGGCGAGCTAATGCTTTCTAATGATAATGTACGATTTACTCGCGGAACAAACTGAACAATGAAATTTCCGTAACTCGTGGCGGAGCAACTCGTGTTCATCTTTGTTATGCAAATTTCGTTGCTCGCGGAAGGTTCTGGTATATTAAAAAAAAAAAAAAAAAAGAAAAATAGAAGAGAGAAAATAGAGACACAGGGTGATAAAAGAGCGGCTTTAATGTACGTGACTAATACGCTCTTCGCGGTGCACTTGAAACTCTCGCGAAGTAAAAATTATGACCGTCTTTCGCGGCAGGAGGAGAAAACAGAGGGGCATGAATATAAATGGCGTGTTTCGATGTAACGAGCATAAAGAATAGGAAGAGAGGAGGGGGGAGGGGGGGAGAAATATAGTTTTCAACGCGTACAAATAGTTTCTCAGACGCGTGGACCATCGTTCGAGATACAAGATCGAGATCCCTTGTCGAGATCGCCTTTTAACGAGGATTCGCGAGGGTGTGGACAAGGCGAAAAGTAAAAACAAAAAGGGAAAAAGAAACAAAAAAAGTGCGAAAAGAAAGGATTCACAGAAGCGAAAAAAGGAAACATTGAAATGAACTGGGCTGACAGAAGTTACGAATGGCCCTGTTACCGGGATAGAATTATGACATCGGTTATGAGAAACGCAATAATTGCGGGGAAAACGCCGCTGAAAGCTCCGACAGAAATATTATTTATAGGCACGGGGGGGGGGGGTGCGTTCCGGGCCGCGAACCGGGTCCAAGTGGTGATATTTGTGACGGAGAAATATATAGGCGGCAGGTTTTGTCGCATACACGTTGCTGCTGAAGAGGAAGCAAAAAAAAAAAAAAAAAAGAAAAAAGAAAGAAAAGAAGAAATCACGATAATAATTGCGGAGAAGAATAGAGAGAAATTATTTCCCTGGGACGACGATCGAGCGATTCAGTTGACGCAATTGCGAAAAGAGGCGAAAGAAAAATTAAAAATAGTTTGGAAAAATTTTCGCATCGTGAACATCCTCGAACGAAGACGATTTCGTACAGAATTCTTTCTAGAAATCTCTCGTTCGTTTGCGACAACGTTTTTCAACCGAGAATTTTCGGGAAATATCTAAGTGAGATCCATCCTGGGATGGATTCTTTGTCGAATATGTATGTATAGAGATTGAACGACGTGAACGGAACTTGAATTTGTCGGATAAATACTAACCCAAAACCCTCTAATACCGGATTTCATTAAAATTCATTCAGCCGAGCAAGCTGTCACACGTGCAGTTTAAGCGTCGCGAGTGGAACGGCTAATAGGCTTATAATATTACGATAAAGCATACCTGAAAATTGATATGAAATTGAAAAACCTGTTAAAAATACGAAATTACGAATATTTCGCAAAAACGCCATCCGCCACGTTTTGCTTGCGTTTGTTCTAAAATTTAATTTAATTTGATTTAAGGATAAGCGTAAAAGTAAATTTAAACGCGGAGATAATTAAATTTCCATTATATCTCTTATAAATGATAATTTAATAACTCGATTTATAAATCGTTTAATCCCCTCGCGCGAAAGTAATTATGTTAAAATAAAAAACAAAAAAAAAAAGAAGAAGAAAAGAAAGAAAGAAGATATCAGCGCGAAACGATGATCGTTTTCCATAAAGTTAGTCGAAATTAAATACAAAAACTTTCTCGCAATATTCCGGAAGCTTTTGGTGATAATAATACCTAAAGCGGAACATCTCAAGTGTCCATTGATACATCCTTTAGTAAACCTTTTTTAATCTTTGCTACCTGGCGGCGAAACTTGCTCAAATTGCTCGTGATAAAGGGGTGGCTCGCGTTCTGTTTCAGAAATTCTGACAATGACTCATTGTTGCCGGCGATATAACTCGAAACGTCGCAGCCAGGCTCCTGCTGATCCTCAAAGTATATGGGCTAGGGAAAAATAGGAGGGGCCGGAAACCCCTTGCTTACACGGCTTTGTAACCTTCCATGCGATTCGTCGAGAGGAAATAATCGTCACTGTTATCCACGAATTTCTTCCCTTCATTTATCATCTCCTCTCAATGTGAGAGAATTCTTTCCTCGTTCTATCGATCAGTTATTCGATTTCTAACACGTTGACTACTAACGACCGTCGTTGAAGCAATTAAAACGAGATGACCGTCGTTAACGAAGAACTCGAGTGCAATTCGATAATATTATAAAACGAAAAAATTGCAATTAATATCTAATAAAAAAAAAACTAAAAAAAAAAGGAAGGAGAAAAGAACAAAATTCTCGTCCACATAAAGGTCAACGATGAACGATCATTATCTACGGGGGCGAACGGTTTTGACACACACGTTGCGATCGTTAATCTACATCTTTATCCCTGGAGAGACTGGAGACAGGCTACCAATATGTTATATTGCACAACGCTGTTGAAGTCCTTCGTGCGTGAAATTTGATTCGCGGAGAACGATTTGGAGAACGATTTCTCGACGATGTCGTAAGAAATGTCAGGGACAGGTTGAACGCTTGTCTAAAAGTCTGTGGGACGGGGAAAGGGAAGGAGGGAAAAGAAGGGCCGGTTTCCCCGGTGATTTGTGGAAAACAAATAATTGTCAGCGGTGCCAATCACAGACCTCGTTGGTCGAATCTCCTTGGCCGCACGACGGGGCTCTGCTGTCTCAGGGTTACTTCTTGATGAAAATCTGTCGATTTATTCCGTCGTCCCTTGTCCCACGACTGTCTCGTGCCAGGCTTATATTTAAACGAATAGAGGTTTATCCCGAAGCTTCGATCTTCTTTTTTTCCTTCTCCCTCTCTCTCTCTCTTTCATCCGCCATGGAAAAGGATTCCTGATCCCTCTAAGAGGACGACGAGCTCGGGTAAAATTTAAATTGAATCGTTCGTTCTCTGTTGAATTAAACGTGACTCGACGAAAGATACACGATTTGCGGCGAATTCGCTGAAAATTTAATCGAGAAACGTATAACTCGCCGGCGGTTGATTCTTACTTCTTCCTCGGCAAACCCTCTGATAAATATGATTCAAGGGGAGAGATACTCTTTTGAGATACTTACATCTCGTGGAATATGAATCAATAATGAAAGCGAGAGAAGTATAAATTTATTCTAACCGCGATACATTCGAAATAACATCTCCACCGTTCCTTTCCTCTCGCGAGGGAGCGAAACGGTTTCGAAATGGTCCTCGTCCAGAATAAATAACCGGCAAAAATTCGACTCGTTAGCGACGAGAGTCTCCGGTCGAGTCACGCGCTTGCAACTTCCTCTGTACGCGAGCGGAAGTGGAAGCCAGCGAGCGAAGTTCCGTCACGGGTTGTGTTTGTCTCCGGTTATATTACCGCAGCCGAAGGATTCAGAGAAGACGTCGTAATCATCGAACTTCCGAAACTAAAGGACGATCGTTACTCCGACGGTGCGAGGACGAGCAACGAGACAGCAGCCGGCCTGTTGTGTTTCCGTCCTCCCCCGCCACCGCCCCTTCTTATCAGTCGTAGCAGACATTAGGAGGAAGAAGAAGAAGAGGAGGAGGAGGAGGAGGAGGAAAGGGGGAAAGAGAAAAAAAAATAAATAAAGGGGCACTTCAAAAGGCGGCCGCGGCTCGACACAAAAGGACGACTTTCGCGGTCGCCAATAATTGGACGGTGGCTTGAGAGAGAAAGAGAGAGAGAGAGAGAGAGAGAGAGAGAAAGAGAGAGAAAAAAAGAAATTAAAATAGTCGAGACGACAGGAAGTGCCGGTGTAGATGATACTCCCTTCCCCCGATTGCACGCCCGTTCTTAGCACAGCCCTTTCCTCCTCTACGAGGGGTTACTCTCTCTCTCTCTCTCTCTCCCTCTCTCTCGTTCGCACCAGTTTCGCGCTTATTATCCAAAAGTTTCAAAGTGAAACAGAGTGAAACTCTGTTGGCGTGGAGAACTTTTAACAACGCCACGAAGGCACGAATTCGTGGATGTCTCTTGTGTCACGCCATTGCCAGGGGGGATGGGACACGACGACGACGAGGTGGCGGTGGAGGGGGAGGAGGGAAAAGGGAACCGGGCACGGGACTAGGGAAGATTTTGACGGAGAAAGAAACGTGTGTCAGGGAACGATGTGACGTTCAGCCGGGGAGAAACGGCTGAAATAATGACTGGTAAAACGTATGGAAATGGGAGCAGAGAAATCAGAAGGGGGGGGGGGCGTTTGGTTTAATATGGCGGACAGTTTGAGTAATAAGGGGGACCGAGTAAATGGATGGTGGTCTTGGTATGAAATTTAAAGGAACCATCTATTCAGATTTTGCGATTGTGCACTTTTCTTTGGAATCTCTTCTTCGTGGAAATTGTGAATTAACGTAGTCTGAAGAAACGTCTATCCTTGTTTTCACGGTATTGCTTTGTCAATTAAAAGATTAAGGAATGCGCGAACGAAAGTACGCAAGAGGACAGAAAAATGGAAGTTTTCCAGCGGGGAGAACGGAATCGTTGTAAAATCTGTGAACTTTTGTCCGCGAAGTTGAATAAACGAAAAGGGAAGTCGCTGCGGAGAGGAAGGGAAGGAGAGAACTATATACACACTAACGAGCAACTTGGCGGCGAACAAAGAACAATGACAAAAGCGGAAGGGTGAACAAAAGAATGCCGGAGTTAATAATAACGTCATTAGTTAAGCGAAAAGTTTTTTAATCAGCATCTGAAAAACCGAAACGACAGGAAGGAAGGATGCTCTAGAAATGCGCAACAATGGGGTGAGGGGGGGGGGGAGGCGGTTTTCACCAATTAAATTACCTCCTCTTATTTAGTCGTAACTAAGCGTTATCAAAGGATCCTCTGGCTCTTCAAAAACAAATTCCATCTTGGTACCAGACGATAAAACGGAATAAAACGGCGAGGCGTAAACAAGCAGATGGAACGAAGACGCGTTAAACAGAAAGGAAGGAGCAACCTCGCGACTGTCCTCTGAGAAACGAAAAAAGGAAAAACGGACTGGCAGAAGGGGAGCGTGAAAAAAGGAACGTGAAACTGGGAAAAAGTAGACAAGATCCAGAGGGAAGAAAGTGAGAGAGAGAGAGAGAGAGAGAGAGAGAAGGGAGTAGACAAGGTGAGAAAATGGTAGAAAAGACGGGAGGAGGAAGAGGAGGAAGTTTTATTTCAACGAAGGCTTCGCGGGGCGAAAGCAGCCAGGACAGACGGAGGAAATACATAGCCGGATAAATACGACGGCGAGGGGTTGCGATTCCTCTTTTCTGCTCCTCTTGTTTCCACTCTGCTTGTTTCTCTCTCCCCTCCTCCCTCCCTCCCTCTCTCTCTCTCTCTCTCTCTCTCTCGCTCTACTTGATTCGAGGCGACGAAAACTCCTCGTAGAGGAGTCTCTGTTCTCCGTTTCTCCGGAATGGGTTGTCGCGCGGCGACAATGTCGGCATCGATTTTATCAAAAGTCTAAACACATCCGATTAAATTCAGTTAGGCGGACGTGCAGACGGACGTCTTTTGAATCGTTATCGATGCTGTCGATGATTGTACGTGTGTACGTACGTAGCTTCCACGAGGACTGCGAGCCAAGTCGAGACGGAATTTCGACGAATTAGCGTCTGGAAGACGAGTTTGTCCGTTCGTTTTATTAGGAATTCGGCATCAGCCGTTCGCTCTGAGCCTTTTAATCGAAACGACAACGGCATTCGAGAGAGAGAGAGAGAGAGCCGAGCAGCTTGCGTGCAAACACGTTCCGCCGTGCTGTTGCGTCTAAATGAGTTGATTAAATGTACAATTTGTACGCTCTTCGGGAAACCCGTTCTTCGCAACCCCTTCCGTGCACTGTGCCCCCTCGTAAAAATGAACGAACGCACGATTTAGGCGAGCTATAAACCCGTCGTGACGGAGTATTTCTGCCCCCTCCCCCCTTCCTCCCCCCCCCCCTCGTCGATTTGATATCGGGGCCAGGAGAAATTGCTTTCAGAAAAAAAGAAAGAGAAGGAAAGAAAATCCATTTCAAACTCCTTTCGTTCCGAATTTATATTTCAATTGTTCGAACATGTATTGAATTCACGCTCCAAGATATACAAGTTCCTCGTATTTCGATGTTTAATATCTCACCTCTCTCAAGTCACTCTGAACTTTCTTCCTTTGCGAAATTTTTGCGCGCACCGAACCGCTGGCACGGAAGTTGTCAAATCTCTGACCTTTTCCTCTCCTTCAATTTTCACTCTCTAGCACCTCGTACCGACGGTATCCGTACGTTTCTTCTCTCGTTTTCCCTCGAATTTCCTCCCCAGGGTCCAAAGTTTTTTTTTTACTTCGTGCAGAAAGGCGCGTCGTGAACCGTGGATTTTAGCAAAATGCAAAGTATTTTCAAAAAGACGTGAAAAGCTGTGAAATAAACTAGACGTTTATTCGAAACGAAATTCGTTTTACTATCAGTTGTTTGTCCCCAACCTTTGTTGTTAAATACTCACCCCACGCGATGCGAAACACTGCAAATTACTATTCACCGTCCCCCACGGGGGACCAACGTCTGGCACGAGTATGTGTACTCAGTATCCAAGTTTATTTTCAGTTACTACGCGTCGACTGCTTTTCCACCCCGTTTGGCGCCGCCGTTGAAGAGACCACGTCTGATGCCACCGGCTCGATCGCAACACCCGAAGCAGCAGAAACAGCAACCGGCTGCGAACGCTGCCACCGTACCGGATTTGAACCAGCTGAAAGTCTACAGTAAGTATCGAAGTTACACGTATGTATATACATGACGTGTCGAGTCAAAATTGAAAACTCGTCGCTTGGGGGTGGGGACGGGAGTGTGAAAAAGGAAAGACGCGAGGGACGTGACTCGATTGGCTGGAAACGGATTGAAGTGTCTCCGAGTGCGTGTTATGCTTCGAGTATATCCCGGCAGTCGTTGGAGGTCTCGCGAAAGTACAGTTTGTTTGCTCGTACACGTGGGTTAATCACGAGTTTCTCCCGGTAAGTACCGGGAAAAAGCTTAGCGCGCGAAGAGAGGGCGGGGAGCGTGTCGTCGACACTTGTTTCGCCGCGCGGGACGTGCTTTAATTACGCGCGCGAAGACGGTCTTTAAACACGATGAATAAAGAATAACGTGGAAGAGCTTTGGTTAACGGAGAACGTTATTATTCATCGCGCACGCGAGAGAGAGAATTTCCATTTATGCTTTCAATTTCGAATTATCGATCGACGGTGTCCGAGGGACAGAGAAAAACAGAAAGAAAGAAGTTTTCGCTGTTGAGTAATTACCCGCGGTTAGCTTCAACCCGCGGCGGGCTATTTATCCCCGTAAGTGGAGAATGAAAATTTCGTTTATTAATCGCGCGATCTCCGCTTCCGACGTGAAAAGTTGCTTCCAACAGATAGCGCCGGTCGAAACTTCCGGTTACCGGAACGTTGTACCACGCACGACGCGATGCTTGGGGGAAAAAAGGAATTTTGCCATTCCGTTCGAGTTTCATTATTTCGAGTAACAAGGCTTCCTTCGTATAATTGCGTTCCAAACTTAATTCCAGCTTCAAACGTGCCTCACGAGTTTCGCCTTTTACCCCGGTAATCGCATCAGCTACCTACAATTTCGCTAACGAATAACAAAGGAGGAAAGAAATTGCGTTCCATTATCTCTCCTTAATGAGACGCGCACGGCGCAGATATTTATTTTAATATTTCCGTTAAAGAGATCGAATTAATCCCGAAGCTTGAAAGCGATTGCCAACGATGCTGAGATTATCCCGAAAGATACGTGAAATCGACAAGATAAGATAATCGTGGAGAGATATGCGAGAGAAGAAATATCGAAACGAATTGAGCGACGAAAGAGAACGAAAATCGGGGGAAATCAGTTCGTAATTTTCATGTGTTGCAGGCAATCCGGACATTCTGATCTGTGGCAACTGCAGAGAGATGTTTACAGACCTGGGCGAGTTGCTCGAGCACAAGCGAAATTACTGCAAACTGCGGTTCACATGTAAATGTCACACTTTCAATGGAACAGCCCCAAGTAGGTACTCGAAAAGAAAAGTTGCCCGAGCGAAACCTTCCGCTTCCCCCCTTTTTTCCGAGAACGCGTTCGCGTCTGTTAGAGCGCGATCGAGTGGCGCTTTAGCAAAGGAGATTGCGCGAAATTCCACCGACCACCGTTTCTCTCCGCCTTGAAGAAATTTTTCAATAAAGATCCGGCTTTCATCGAAATTCGAGGGCGCAGCCGGTTTCGAAATACCTGTCGTCGTCTCCTCCTCCCGTTGTCGCCTCCTTCCCCCCCCCCCCCAACTCTCTGTGTTATCCTTATCGCGACTCGATAACGGGACAGGTGTAAAAATGAAATTCGAACCGGCTCCTCTTCCTGTCTCTCCTCCATTCCCCTTCGCGCCGGCGAGGATTGTATTTTTGACATTTTATCGAGGGTGAACGCAGCTGCGCCGGTGCAAAGGCCAACCCTTCTCCGCGATTTGTTTAAGGGGGTAATCCGGCTTGAAAAAAATCGACTTTTTGGGGATTTTTTTCTTTTTTTTTTTTTTTTTTTTGAAGAAACCATGGTGTGCAATTCTCGCACACAGAATTATTCACACTTGGAGAGCATTTACAATTTCTTTTTAACGAAATTAACGAAAGTTGTGGAAGTTATACGTGGCCTTAGGTAAAGCATGTTTTTAAAAACGGGTTCGAATGGCTGACGTGATTTCGGTCCACCTGGTTATTCGAAACTAAAGAACCAAAATGCATAATTAATTAGTATAGATGTGGCTTTCGCATGAACCACGGAAACAGCGAAATTTCGAAAATTAAAAAAATGGCAGCATTTTGAAGTTAAAATATCGATTTTCCTTGTGCTTTTCGTCCTTTGGGTGGTAAAAAAAAATAAAATAAAAAATAGAAAAAAACATCAGATTTTGAAATCCGTGGTTCATGCGATAAACGTACGGTGAACATCTCTTCCAAATTTCAAGTGAATCGGCCAACTAAAACGCGAGATATCCTGTCAGCCAATTTAAAACATATGAATTTGAGAAAAACACATTTGAAGCTCTTGTTAGTCGTTGTACAAAAATATTCATACTTACGATCAATCGAGCAGTACAAGAAATAAAATATTATAAAATAATAACAATACAAAAATAAATGACAATATTATAAAATAAAATATTTTTTGAGAAAAACACATTTGAAGTGTTTGTTACCCGTTGTACAAAAATATTCATACTTACATACGTTGCGAGCAGTACACCATTTCCTTCAAACATCTATAACTTTGCTAATTTTACGAACTCAAGCAAATCCTTTTACATAGACATTTTCGAAAGCATATACATTTGAGAAAATGTAAAAAAGAAATTGATTTTTCTAAGCCGGATTACCAAAATACCCCTTTAAGATCGAGGAGATCGGAACCGGAGGAAACCTCGGTGGATCCGCTTGTTGTTGTTCTCGTCCGACAAATTTGCCTAGAGCAGAGCTTCTCAAAGTGTCTAAACTTTGGCAAAACTAAAAAAAAAATCAGTACGAACGTTTGTGTCTTTGCCTTTCAATAATACGTGGTAAAATTATACACGTGTGTACGTACTCCAAAAGATCGTTTTTGAACAAATTTTCTTCCATTTGTGATTTATCATCGGCAAACGTTTCAACTCGTGTTCCTAGTTTATATACCCCTGTATACCCTAAAGTAAATTTCTAAACTAAATTTTGGGGGTCGCGGAAATATTTGCTCGGGCAAAGGATGAAAGTTTGGGAAGCCCTGGCCTGGAGGAATGTTCACATTCCTTCTTTAAATCTTTGTAACGAAATTTTCTTACGATTCGAGCCGACAGATCGATTTGTACCTTTGTCAAAAACTTGTCGAAGTTGTGAAAAACATAAATTTGATATTTCTTCGGATGATACGCACGTAATCGGAGATTGTAAGGAGTTAGTAAGTAACGTGCCTCTGACGAATATATGTGTTGAAGAATATATATATATATATATATTTGTGTTATTACCATACGTATATGCGTACAATGGATTCGTGTTTATGTTCCAAGGAGACTCTACAACAGCTCTGCTCTGCGTTCTCTGCAAGGTATCATTCCCTTCAGCATGGGAATTGATGGTTCACGCTCAGGCAGCTCACATGATCAACATTTACGAGTTGGGAACTCGACCCCAGAGTCCCAGATCCGCTCCCAGCCCTCCGCAAAGTCCAAGCCAGCATCAGAAGGAATCATCGCCGTTACCGCAAGATTTTCAAGTGAGTTTGTAAAGATATTGTTTCATCATTCTCCTCTTCATTCTCGTTTCTCCTCTTTATCAACGAAGAAAAGAAACAAAAAGAGACAGAGAGAAACGCGTCACTTGAGAGACTAAATCAGCTAGCATATATATATATATATATATATATATATATATATAAAAGCTGATATATTGCTTTACATGTAACGCGGAAATTAAATTCCCCAAAGGAAAAGTAATCTTCGTCCTGGATGGATTTTTCGTTTCGTTTATTTTTCGTTGCGAGCGATGACTGCGCAATCTTATCAGAATGAACAGGCTTGGCTGTTGGGAGGGTTGGCCTCTGAAAAGAAAATACGACGTCGGCTGTTCGCGTTCAGCTTTAATTCTGGAAATATTTCTGACCTAGTTACTGTCATAATCGCGGACGTCCATCCTGCCGGCCGAATTTTTACTCTTTGTTCCCGAAATTGCGGGAATTCCACGTTAGTTTCCTTTCTTTTCTCTTCTTTCCTTTCTCTCTCTCTCTCTCTTTATTTTTCGTTCGTTTTAATCCCCAAAGTTAAAAATCGCGAGAGATTTATGGTGGTAGTCTCGCGGCGAGGCAAACACGATATTGGAAAGAACAATTGAAAAGAGTTTCCCGCTTTCTCGAAAGGAATTCATTTAGTGTTGCTCAATCGACTGGACGCGAAGAAAAATGATGGTAGGAATAATGGATTGGGTTCGAATTGGAGATTTACGCCAGATTTTGGGCGTGCGGGCGAGCAGGCTTTCGAAATGGAAAATAAAATTTCGAAATCGCGTGCGAAACGACGTTAAAATTTCGTCGACTCGCGTTTGTGAAAAAGAAAAAAGGAAAAGCTCGCGAGATGGCCGCGAGTTATGTAAAGCCAGAAAGTTCAAATATATCGAACGCGGGGAGCAGGGGGGGTGGGAGGGAATAGTAATAACAGTGACAGTCAATTTAAACAATATAAGTTTTATATCGCGAAAGTAGAAAACGCGGTAAATCGTAATATCGCAGAGGCAAGCGCTCGACGCTTAAGACAAGGACGGCTACGAACGAAGGTGGAATGAAACTACAGCGACAAAAGAACGAAACCCCTGTCGCCGTAGGAAACGACATACAACTTGGGAAAATATTACTTCATCATATGTTTCTCTGTCGATATGTCAACTCCAGTGCACCGACCCAAGTATACGGATCGAGCCGGATCAAGCAATCGGAACTTTTGTTTCCGATTTCAGCGCTCGAGAGCCTCCTTATTATTTTCGCTCTTGCCATCGCAAGACTCCCATTAATTGTATCGAGCGTGTGATTTTCCGCTCTCTCGGTTAAAGAAAGAAATTTGTTCCCTCGTTGTTGCTTGAACTTTCGTTTTTTTTTCTTTTCTTTCTTCCGCCTTTTCCTTTTGTTCCTTTTTTCGAGCGTAATACATATATATTGGAGGTACCCAGTACCGTTTTTTCTTCTTCTCAAATTTAACAAACATTGCCATTCAGTGACAATAATTTAACTTGACATAACCGTAATATTCTAGTTAAATAAATTTGCATTTAGTGTGCTTATTGTTGAATTATATTATTGATTAAAACTGTATTAGCGTATAAATGAAGTAAGATTTTTAGATTTAGAAAATCTAATATCGTAGATTAAACTTATATAGAAAAATTAAACTATACATAAAAAATTATATTGTAGATTAAAACTATATTAGCGTATAAATGAAATAAAGTTTTCAGATTTAGAAAATTGTAGATTCAAACTATATCAGCATGTAAATGAAATAAAATTTCGTACAGTGTCAAAGAAAACGTTACTTATGGGTACCCCTAACGTATATCTCGGATTAAAGGATGAAGTTTTCGAACAGCGCAGAGATACCTCTTCCGGAATTGTCGAATTATCTGAGAATAATTACTACCCAAATATATGCGAGTAATTGCGAATAATTATTAATATAGCAGCAATTGAGGCACGTTTGAAGCAATTAGAGCATCGACGCGCACCAGAAACGTTTATTAGAGGAGATTCTACGGGGCCAATCGTTATTCGACATTCCCGTGATGTAACACAATTTTTCCGTTTAATCGTTCATCCGTCGTTAATTAAGATCCATTTCTCCGCGATCATAGAAACATCAAAGAAACTTCTGAATCAAAGCGTCCCGGATCCCGTGCTAACGATTTTTATACATGTTCGTTCGCTCGTTGTATAGAAATAATTATCAAATGATGAGAAATTGTACATAATGAATGATAAATAATTTTCCAGCGAACAACGACACGCCATTAATAACGTGTGCACGCGGGCATAACAACGACTATATGTAGAGGAGATAAGAGACGATGAAATAAAAAAAAAAGAATCTAGAAAGTAGAATAGATCTGCTTTGGTCAGCCAACCGGTTAAAGTAAGTTCCCCTCATTAGTATAACACTGGCGTCAGGCTGGTGGTATCGGTGTCGCTGGTCGTTTCACTATCGCCTACCGTAGAAAAGAAAAACGAGACAGGTCGAGCGCTAAAGCGCTCAATTGATCGCACATTTCCAATTCTTCGGATATTTTTAAATACGACACGTACCCCTTTGCTTTGCTGCGCGCGTCGTCGCTCGACGCGCGAGCACTTCTCGCAATTGCTTTCGTTTTTTCTTACAATGATCATCATTGCTGGCTTTGTTGCGCGACAGGAGACGAAAGCGTCGGATTGCTGCGAGGAGCGCGCAGAAGAAGAAGATCTGGATGGACACGAATTGCTGCCATCGCCCGACAGCGGCAAGTCAACGGACAATGAAGCGGCTCTGTCACCGATTAAGATACGATCTGATGTAAATGGACTGGACCACGAGGAATGCGACGAGCTGATTCACGTTGAAAACACCACGCAAGCTTGCATCATGCACACCCTCAGCATTGTAAGTAGCGCTCGCCCTCTCCCCTCTGTTTCCTGTTTCCTGTTCAATTTGCGCGTGCGTTTCCTCTTCACGTTTGTGGAAAGCATTGAGAAAAATTCACTCGGCTTTGAAATCGAAATAACACGTTGTTACTACTATCGATTCCAGGAGAAACGGACTGCTTTGACCCTCGTGATGAATTTATCGTGGACATTTTGCGTAAACGTAATACCGGGGCGTACGCGAGCGGGCAAATTAAATTCCAATTAAATTCCTTTATTTCATTCGGCCATATTTATTAATTATATACGCGTATAAAGTGCCCCGTGTATACACACCGTGCGTAATTAAATCGGGTATAAACGTATCAATTTTTGCCGTTTTGCCGGTTGCGTTACTCAACGTTTCGTAATAATAATTCGATTTCCCTTCGAGGTTCGACCGACTGACAGGCTTTAAAATCACGAGTCGAGGGAGGTAATAGAGTAACTCGGTCCTGCTGCTCGACTCGCGAAACGAAATAAATTTTCTCCTCGCCTCCTGCCGTCACCCAGCGTCTCGTTTACGGTGATGGATCTGAATCTACCCGCGGGATGACGGCTCGTGCGACTCGATGGCAAGTATCGCGTCGCGATATCGTCAGACAGAGGTGGCATATCGCGAGAGAAACGCTTTCGCGATATAAAGACCGCGGCTCGCGTTCTACTCTCCGGCTCGTTGTGCCATTTCGGGGTTTCGCGTTTCACCGAGCGAGACAATCATTGGTACAAATGGTCTCGCGAAACTGTCGTATCCGCGCGTAATCATCGCACGTAAACGCGTTATAGCTTTCTCGCGATCAAGCACGAGGATTTCCACGATGCACTTACCGAGTGAGAACGTCGTAACGCACGCTTGGAAAAATTCGTCTGCCATCCCCTCGACCGACTTCACCCGCCACTGAAATGCTCTCCTCCCGTCTCTCGCGATTAACGCGAAACCCAATCCAAGTAAATCCTTCCTCTCGACGTTTCGAATATTTCCATGTATTTCTTTTATCTCGTCGTCTTGCCCCAAATATTCCCGTAGATTCCAGCTGGTTTAGCTCGTTCTTTTCTTCGAATAATTCGTTTCGTCAGATTTCGTTTTTTTTTTGTTTCTGTTTTTGCGAAGCACGCTACGAAAGAGCAGTTTTCAATCACTTTCATAACACACACACACACACACACACACACACACACACGGCGACGCTGCGTATCCTTAATTATTACAGATACTCTTGCCTTGTACGTTGCAGGACTCGTCCTTGGAGCTCAACTCTGACACGAACTCGAGGGGAAGTTCTGGCCCAGTCATGGCGTTGACTAATGGATCCTTGTCCGCGAAGGAATAAGTCGGAAAAAGTATTAGTCATTGCAACACACGGTTCACCCTGTTCAGGGATTCCTGCACCAACGCCACCAATGAGACATATCGATCTCCTTTAAGGATAACACAACCCCCCGCCCCTCTGTATATAGCTTAAATGCCTAACAAATAATTCAGGGTCGTCTCATGCCAGATCTGGGACCTATTTTGGCGAATTTAGTATCGATGGATTTCGAATCGCCCCGAGGATTCGACGAACGTGAAAGATTTAAAGCGTTTCGCCTCCATTTACGTCCATCTCGTCGATTAATCCTCTCCTTCCCTTTCCCCCCTTCTTCTTCTTCTTCTTCTTCTTTTTTCTCACCTCCTTGTAGAATCTCTCTTCCATAGAATCTAGTCCCCAAGACAAATCGTTTTTCGCGAGCTCGCACGGACGAGAGCGTCGATTTCTTCATGTTCGTTTGCTCCTATTTTTCTCTTTCTTTATCCTCAAATCTCTCTCTCTCTCTCTCTCTTATCGCAGACGTAGCACGAGAGAATTTTGACCGATGGAAATTACACTTGACGACTTCGAACACTCGGGAGAATTTCTTCTAGTCGCGGTATCTAGTCTCCTCGTCTGTGATACGATACTAACTTTCTCATCGATCTCCATCGCAGGGACGATGGCCGTACGCGACACGTCGCCGTGAAACGTGCAACCGGAAGATTTGTCCAGCTTGCTGTCCCACCTACCCGCAGAGACGAGCGAAGATTTTATTTCATTTTTCGTTCTTTTTTAAGCAGACGCCGCGGAGGAATCCTGAGTAGGGTTCGCATTGCGTTAATGGATTCTTTTTCTAGCGTCGTTGAGAAATAGGTGAAAACCAGGCCGTCCGTTTGTGGTAGCGTTTTATGAAAATTACATGTAGTCTTCCGCAGATCCTCCCCTCCCCTCCCACCTGGCGTAGATCGCACAGCAACGAGAGAGAGAGAGAGAGAACGTCCGCTTCTCCCCTCTCGGAGAATTAGTTAATTAATCGCGTTCCTTTTTAATTCCCCGAAGGGGACCCACCGTCTGGATTTTACTCTTTAAATTGCGCCGCGCTGGATCCGAGATTAACTCGAATCGGTATAATATGATTGCTCCTGTGAAAGAAAAAAAAAAAAAAAAGAAAAAAACGTTTGAAGATATTCGTATATTCATAGAGAGACGCTAGACGAGAACAGAAGAACTAACTGTGTCGAAAGGGCAAGATTTCGCAAGAGGGTACAAAACGGAATCCATTTGATTTTCGATTAGCTCGCGACCGGTGCTTTCCCTCCCTCCCTCACGGTGAAATGAACAATTCGATTATCGAGATACACGTCACGTACACCTCGAAGAAAAACAGCTGTGCAATCTCCGATCTACGAGTACCATTGTAAATAAATTGATCCCCGTGAATCTCCCGTAGCTCGGCCTCGTAAAAAGGAGTCGATTAGTTCACTAGGCCGGGCATGTTGATCGTCGTCAACGCTTAATTACCAGTTAGGACGATTGTAAATATTCGTGTTTTAACCTCAAGTTGGCGTGAAGACGGTAGCCTACGTTACGTTTTCACCCCAGGATTAATTAAGGGGAGAGACCCGCACGAACGCCGCGAAACGCTTTAAATCGCCGGGGGGAAATCCCTACTCCGCGGGCAGTTTTCAGATCGAGCATTGATAAAAAAAATTTCTGCCTGGATCCGACGCTGACGTAGCCACGATGCACACACCGATACGATCGAGACGTTTCCTTTTCTTTTTTTTTTTTTTTTTCGATTCGGTTGGAAAATAGAAATTGACTGCGTATTGACACTCGTCAACATTGCGAACGAGGCGAGAGAAGAAAGGAGAGAAAGAGAGAGGAAACAAGATAAAAAACAAGAAATTCTCTAATATAATTTCCCACACGGTAGATAAGATCTATGGCTATGCGAAATTGATTTTATAGAGTCGACGGAATGTGTGTGTGTGTGTGTGTGTGTGCGCGCGGGCGAGTGAGTGTGTGTGTGTGAGAGGCAGAACGAAAGAGCGCGAAAGAAAGAAATACACACACGGGAGAGTAAAGCCTGGTTTATTAATCGCGAGGAGAAAGGAGAAAAAAAAGAAAAAGAAAAAAAAAGAAAAAGATACGGTTAGCATATCAAACGTGTATTTTTGATGAGAACAGTAAGTTGCGTGTGAATGCGGTTTCTTTTTCTCCAGCGAGAACGAACAGAGGCAAGCATCGTCCAATTTAGCGTAACCGTTTAGGAGAACGAAGAGCTGCTTATGGTCGCTGGAATGAAGAAACTCGCGCTCCGTCGTGAAAAAAACCGCGGCGCACAAGAGACGATGGCGTCGCGAACCATTTGGATTGAGTGCACGAACTCGGTCATTCTCGATATATACATACGTATTGTATATACATGTATCGCGTTATATATTCGCGATTCTTTCATTTCGTCCTTTTCGTGCTATTATTTGCAACTGAAAATGCAACAGAAACGGTGTGGATGTTCTCCACGAGCTGCGGTCGCTCGCGATCGCTCGATATCGATTTCTCGGTTACTTGCAGGTTCTTCCTTTCGTCGTACGTACGTAATAGTTCACGCTAAAGAGAAAAGATCAAACACCCGATAATTTCTAGCCTTGAATCGTGCACGTTCGTTCGCGTCGTCGACGAAACTGTGTTTCCACCTTGAAAATCGACAGAAGGGATCGGCGATCGGTGACTAAGGAGCGGAGATTGACGAACGATGCACGCGCAACGAGAACGGAGTTAACTTTATAGGTGTCATTATCGTTGAACGTCGTAAAATGCTATCACACCCCTAAAATACCCAGCCAAACCCCGAGCCTACTGAAATAATAAGCGTTCAATGGTGGTTACTTCCTCGAGAAACGCTTTGAGAGACTCGATTCGCAACGATCGATGCTTTAAATGAAAGAGAGAGAAGGGCTAGGGCTGCGAATATTCGCGCGACAGATGATCGTGCAGATTTCCATTTCTCTCTCGTATATATATATATATATAAAGGAACTGTAAAACGAGCGTATGGATTTTCGTTTGACATAACGCATCTACCGAAACGAAGATAGAGACACGTGCAACTACCTTGAAACCACAGTTCGCAAAGAATTCTAAACAGCGTTGGCTTTCGAGAATGCGAAATATCGAAACTCCGTTTCGATAGAGATTCTTCTCAGCGAACTTGTTGCGGTTTCAAGGTCACCGAACGAGAGTCAAACGTTCTTGAAATTTATATTTCATCAAAACACGCGGGTTTGCACGCCTGTGCTGCAGTTTCGCCAAGCGTATATTTATTATTATACGTAGCCGTCTGTGTATTGTTTATGCAATTTATTACGTGTACCTATACGTAACATAATTATTCTAATAGAGGCGAGATGAAATATCCTGATTCACGGTGCGGTAAGTATGACGAATCACACTGGGACTCGTTGTCACGCGCCGTGTCAATAAACGAAACGGTATTTATTGATGATCGATACGAGGATAGGCGACCATTGATCATGCGTATTTCTAACGTTTCTACGAGTTATTATCGTTATTATTGCTATTGTTTAACCGTATATACACACGTTCGCATATTATATTTTGAACACGCGCACGAGTCACGAGCGACGAGGCCTGCTTTCCAGCCTGCGGTCGTTTCGTACGAGGCCAGAAGTCGCGAGATTTTCCACGCGATTCCATCGATAATTGAGCAAACATAATCAAGAAGAGAGTTGCGGATAACTTCGGCAGCCCTAGAACGATGATTGCAATCAAATCAGTGGTTTCTTCTTCGAGACCTTCGACGTAACGCGTACAGATCTTTCTTCTGTGACTGTTCGATCATTGAAATTTCTGAGATGAAAAAAAAATTTCTGAGATTTCAGAAAAATGAAAAAAAGAAAGAGTCGCTCGACGTGAGAAAATCACGAAACACTGGAACAATTTTAATTGTTCTCTTTGCTTTGCACCCATGATATCTGACAAGATGTCTTTGGTTTCCTTATCGTGTTTGCAACATCAGACTTCGAAAGCTATTGCCTCGTTTACATTGTCGATAACGTCAGAAGAGATTGAAACGTCGAAGAATCTTTGTTTCGCGATTTTCTCAAGTAGACGAGATTACGTGTTAAGTATCGAGGCCAACTGTATAAATCCTGGTAAGTGTCACTTTCCAGTGATACGCGTAAGAGACCAATATCTCGTGATTCAAACATACATTCTTCATATCATACAGCGCTTCGCGAGTACTTTGCATTGGGAACCGCGGAAGGAAGCACTGATCGTGACAGGATGACAAGCTGGATTCTTAATTGACGAGGAAACGCGTTATCGTACCCTTAGCGATGTGTAGAGTTAAGCTACCTTAATCATTTACTAAAGAGTGATCTATATAGTTTATCCGTATTCACCGAGTATATCCGTAAAACGTAAAAAAAAGTAACAAAAAAGAGAGAGAGAATGAGAGAGAGAGAGAGAGAGAGAAAATGAGAGAGTGATCGGCTGATGAGAAATGGAAAAGATTTGGACGAAAAAAATCATGACGTCGATCGAGGTGTTCTCATAAAGGAACTCAAGAACCTCGGCCGCTTTTCTTCCTGCGTTCTTTCTTCGTAAGAGCATAAAGAAAAAAAGGAAAAAAAAATGAGGGATACATTTATCTGTGTTAAGTTACGACTAGATCCTAGAAACGAGAGTTATTTGTTCATAGTCCTATAAAAATACACACACGTACGTGTATATGTACATACTATATATTCACATGTGTGTGTGCGTGTATACGCGTAAAACACGTACGTGTATATAACGCATGTGCATATATGTGTATACATATATATATATATATATATATATAAAAACAATGTTTTATGAATCATTATCATCTGAATAAAATACGTTAAGTCTTTTAATGGGCTCGGTGATTGATTGAAACGATGATTTTTTGACTCTTTCTGTATGAAACTGGAGAAAATCAAATAAAATCATAAGATCATCGAAATAATCCCGACTCGTTCTTCCTGAATTTCTACAAACTCAGTTTCAATCCCGTCGCGCGAGTGAGCCAGCGATAAAGATGAAAATTATTCGCGCGATCGCACGACATCGCTTAACCCACGAACGACTGGCCAGCTTCACGTATCGCGATCATGAAAGAAATGCTCGTACGTCAAGTAGATAATGGCCGCGAGTTAAGACGTTCCATTAAGAACGCGAAAAAGCGAGAAACATGGAAGAAAAAAGACAGAAGAAAGAAAGAAAGAAAGAAAGAAGAATGACTTTCGCGAAGCAGTGTCCGACTTAAACCGTGCCAATTACGCCCGGAGCCGTCGAGTAGACACGACGTCAAGTCAATGTTTTCCCGCATGGCCAACGGCGGGCCAGCCTTCTGTCACCTTTACGCGAGCGATACGAAGGAACGGCGAGCAGCGTAGTGGCTCGTTATACAAAAATTTTACGACCCGGTGGCCTCAGTCCCCGGCGAAATGAGCTCTCGTCTGCGCTCGAGCTGACGGATAATGAGTCTGTTGTTTCTCCAATTAGACAGAACGCGGCGGCGGGAGGGAGGCACGGCCAGGAGGAGCGAAAGGAGCGAGCGGAAAAGGAGCTTGGGCACGATACTCTCTACCACTGGCTCTACGTGCTAAGTGTTCCACTTCAGCCCGACCAAATCCTCCAGGCACTCGTCTCATTTCCCGTTTCCCCAGGCACTCTCGCTTTCGCGCGGCGGCCGCCTAAAAACGCGGGAAAAACTAAAAGTGGTCGTCGCGTGCAAAAGGGTTGCGCGCACAGCGCCGAACAATAGCTTATTTCGTTTCACGGATGAAGAGAGGCAGCAGCGTGAAACGCAACGGCGGTTTTCTCATTTATTTAGCCGTGGACTTTTCATCTTTAAACGTAAAAACGTCAAACCGGTACGTACCAGGCGGTCTCCCTTCTCCTTTCCACTGTTTTTCCTTTCGCAGGCGACTTTCGCCGCGATCTCCAGGCTCTGGTCGATCTTTTTGGGTCAACGAGAAACCAACAACGCGTTGTGCTTTCGTGCGTTTCTTGTCTCGGGATATTTTCAAGGCTCTCTTGAAACCATGGTTCACAGATTCGACTAATTTGCTCGCCGATGAAAGAGGGAAAATACGTGGCAAAACAATTTGACGCAATTTACTTGCGTCAATGAAAGGAATATAGAACGCACGAAAACAATTCGACGCAATTTATTTGGAGACCTTTACTGCCGTTCGTGATACGAAAAATAAATGGCACCTTTACAACAGGCCTGTAGTTACATTCCTTCTAGTGCGAGGCGTATTTCGACGTGACGTATTGGTGGGTCACTTTGAGAGCCTCGAACGTCTCGATACCAACGGGTTTGATCTCAGACGCTGGCAACAAGTCTCCATAATTGCCACCGGGCAATTCGTAAGTAAATGACAATTTGATGCCCGCTTTGTCCATAGCCCAGTCGTCGCTGCAGCCAGAGTTTGGATCTAGTAATTTTGATATATGTATATAAACTGGATAATTTGATAAACAATAAACTACTTTGATAAACGATAAAATAATAAACTGGATAATTTGATGAACAAACTGGTGAAGATGAGATTTGAAAGAAAAGCAAGTAGCGAGTGTTTCGATGATAGAAATTTAATAAAAGTTGACAGATTATTCTGCAAATCACTTACACAGCGCGTTATATGAAGTTCCATAAGTGTATCGAGTTCTGCGAGACTTGGCAATAGCTTGTGCACATTGGATAGCAAGATTACGCTGAAAAAGTAGAGAAAGCAAAGTGAAGATGTTGTTTGTAACAAAATGCATTATCGCAGAGGCGATGATGTTTATCAGCAATTTACTAACCAGCTCTGGTTCATTAGCGGGCACGTTGGATGTCCAGCCCCAGGGGTACAAGATGTACTGCAAAAATCGTATACTTTCGTACATTATTGCTTCGATAAATCGCGTTCACGAATGGAAAAAAAAAAACGACAATTCCCGGCGTTTAACGTTCCGTTGTATTCTGCGTACGACGAGAGTAATTTTTCGATTGTGCTTGATAAAAGTTTATGGAATACAAATACGTGACCAGCAAGCAAGCAGGATTAAAAAGTGTTCCGTTTTCCAATTTGTTCGGAGCGTTCAGAAAAAAATTAAATTAGGATTAAAGCTTGATCCCTTTAAATTGAAATTTGATCGGTTACCTGGCCGTAGGAATGGAACGTAAGGTAGGCCTTGATTTGTCCCTTCCGTGCCAAAATGAAATCCCTCAAGTGTTGGTTCTCCACTTCGGAGAACGGTTTAGGCCCGGCGTAAGTGTCGCTGCACGGGTCGCTGGACGCGCCAATTGCTACGAATTACGAGTTTCAATCAATAGGAATAACCGACGTTACAGAACAGGGGAAACTGAAGTTGAGAGGCGACAGGTGAGAAACGAGACAAATGAAAATTGAATGACGAAGGGAGAATTTCCAGAACGCGGCCACTTAATACGAGATAGTGCTGCCGCGAATTTTCCGCAACGGGCAGCTTTCAAATAGCCGGACAAATTAGAGGTACCTCAATTTAGGGAGTCGCCGCTGCAGCGTGACCTCTGTTGCCTCGTATTTCACGAATTCAACTACCTAGAAATTCAGCAAGCGAGAAAAGTTACAGAAACGTGTCCTCTCAAAATAACATCTCGATCTTGCAAATTGCTTCAATTAACATAAAACTTGAAGTGCGACATCGAACGTTCCAATGCACTCAGAAACACTGTAATATCGAGAAATTGAATTTTCCCAGTGTATATTTTTGTACAGTTTCTGACATAAAGAAAAAATAGGGAAAACAAAAGTTCACCAAATTTTTCTGTTCTCAACGCGAATAATTCCTCTGTAAAGGTCCATCAAAATTATTGTCTGGACCAAAACTTCGAATAAAACAACCAGATTCAAATTGAACAAAAAACGTTTCCAACAGCTCTATGCCATGTACGCAGAATTGTCTTTGCCTGTCTTTGCTGAATCCGATGCAAGATCGATATTGGGAAATCGTCGTTTCGACAAATGGCGAATGAAGAAGCGACATTGTTAGCGCAATGAGATCCACGATCGAGACGACGACGACGTCCGAATTGCGTCAGGGAGTAGCTGGCAAAGTCCTCAAAAGTCAGCTTATCAGATGAAGAGAGCTAGAGAAATAACGAGCGTGCGGTAACGAGCAAGTTTTTATCGCGCTCAATCATAACTTGGCCGGGAACGGCAGACAATTGCTCTCCAAAGAAAAGTTAGAGAGAGAGGGAGAGAGAGCAATGGTCGAGTTAACCGTGACACACTACACACTTTCCGCGGTAGGTACACAACGTAGGTAAAAAGAGAAACGTGTCAGTTAACAGCATGAACTTCCATTTTCGCGAAATTACTTGCAAGATAGTCGTTTCTCTACACCGTGCCTTTTCAATAACGTCCCGTTAATTAATCCGTGACGAAACTTTCCGATTTTGATTCACACAGACGCGTTCATTGAAATCGTGGCCAGTTTATTTTGAACGAGTTGATGAATACAAATCATTCGTTGCATTACGCTCTTTTTTTTATCACGATATTTCTCGATCGAATGAAGTGTCTGATCAACGTCGGTGATAAGTTATCTACGATCACGCTGTTTATTTTCACGCGAGCCAAAACATCAATATCGTGGAAATGTTAATTAAAAAGAGACCGGAGTTTCAATCGACCGACACGGGGATTGATTAAATTATTACTCGCGATCGGTTTCTTCGTCGAACGTGACACTTTGCAACACGTCTGCTCCAGATATGATTATTTAATTGGATCATAAATGGAATATGGAAACTTACTCATCCATTGCATGTCGTAGTTTCGGTTTCCATCGACACCCCTGCAAGTCGAGCCCGTGTTCGATCTTGTTTTCCTCCATAATCGGTTCTGTCGAGCGTATTACATCGTTTAGAGCATTTTGCAACGAACAAACTAATTTATACGACATGCAGCGGTATTAACTTACCGCTGACGAGCTGTGCGTGTATTCGTAACCATCTGGATTCAAAACTGGCAGGACGTACCAATCAACCTTGCTCAGGAGATCTCTGTGACTTTGCAGCATTAAATCTACCATGTACAGAGCTGTCGCTGGAGCGATCCATTCTCTCGCGTGAATTCCAGCATCGATGAAAATAGCCGGCTTGTTCGCGCCGCCAGTCGACAACTTCAAAACTTTCATCGATCTTCCTTCGTAAGAATTACCTATGGTAATTAACGAGGCTATGTTCTTGTAGGTCTGTGTCAGATAGGTTAGGTACTCGTTTACCTGTGAATGCGTTAAATTCATTTAAATTCATTTTTAGTATTACAGTGACTGTACCAATGACAACGAAACATTGTTAATAATTTAAATCGATGCTACTTCGAGAGAGAAAGATTTATTTCAAAGCCTGAAGCTTTTATTTTGACAGTTTCGAGTTTGTTCTTTTCGAAAACTATTTTGCGTCATCCAGCAAGTAGAAAAGTCAGGATATTCTCACTTCATCGTCCGCTACACGATACTAAGTTATCTTCGATGAACGACTGTCAAAGTAGAAGCTTCACGCTTTAAAATGAGACCAATGATGTGATCCTTTTCTCCAAAATGTCACCAGTTTAAATTTTCGACAATTTTTCGTCGTTGTTTACTTATTATTTATTGCAAATTGACATTAGTATCTCGTACGATATCTCGCGCGTGCATGCGAGTTTTCCCTTTTTTGTCGCAATTTTTGAAATTTCTGACCTTACTTACTTCCGTGTAGTTAGGGTAGTAAGTGAAGGATAATCTTCCGGAAGCATAGTCCTGAGCTTGCAATCTACGCTCCACTTCCTGTTCGATGTACTGCTCTGTAACTAGTTGTTGAACGTCTTCGATCATAACCACGTAATTCATACGGTGTTCCTCGAGGAGTAGTTTGAACTCTTCGATTTTGTCCGCCGTCACCAGAATGTCCACGAAATCGTTCGTGCTTCTTACAAAATCGAATCCAGGTACGTCCACGTAATTTTTCAGCAACGAAAACTGCTCGGGCGTCTCGTACGAAATAGAGAGACTCTGCATCCTGTCAATTTTTCAAAAGAACGGTACCTCTTTGTATCTTATTGTTTTCTATGTACAGTCTCGTCAATTTGAGATTTGTTGAGTTTCATTCATTTGTACTTTCATCGATCATACAGTGTCATTAATGGCAAGTAAAGCGACTGTTTGACTGTGAAAATCTAAATGGCACTTGGAAACACTTTCATGGCGCCACATTTTAAAATATGAAATCAATTATTTCACAAGTAACGAAACTTTGAGAAATCGCTTAAACTTCTTATCGATGTTCTTACATTCTTGCACAGTTAATTGTAGATACAATGTATATTATTGCTAGTAATTATGAAATAAAAATGATTTATATAGAAACGAAACGTACCCTTGCATGGGGGGATGATTTTCGTGGCCAGTAGCTAGGACAGCCGCGACAAAAATTGTCGCAAATAGTAAAATTACACGCATGTTGGCTTATTTCGACTAAAGCTACTCGTCATTTTTCAAGTTTTATATATCGTGTCGTATCTTCACGAAGCAATCAGATTTCATTATAGATTGCAGAAGCGCCTCTCAACGAGAGCATGAAATTGCTGCTAAAAGTACGTAGTATATAAAAAAGTCAGACAAGATCAATCTGACAAAAGATGGATATCCTTATCGGAGTGAGATAGCATTGATTGGTTGTTTACGGCGAGACCAATCGTTTTATTTTGGTTAATTTTTATATACTTAGATTCACAACATATTCATTAATCCTTAGAAATCCATACTTTGTACATATATAGATATAATATCGTGTGTTATATTCTAACGAATTATTACGCTATAAAAATAAATTAATGAATATCTATCTACGTACATATACTATAACGTGAATGAAGCCATTTAATCCCATAAAATATCCATATACGTTGTTTCTATAAATTATATATATTATAATGCACATATATATATGTTCTGATACAAGATCTGAAATCTAAAATATCAACCAAGTATACCTCCTGATTTCAGAGATAATTGAGGTTTGAATATTTTTCGAAATTTTGGAATATCAACAGCATAGTTTCAAGAATCTTACGTGCCATCTCCTTAATCCTTCTGTTCTTCTGATACACATTCCAAAATTCTTTCTGGTCTCGAAGATACTGTGGTTTAAATATTTTCTGAAAAATTTAATATATCAAGATCACAACGTGTTTCAGGGATTTCATGTGCCATCTGTTGAACTTTCCTGCTATCCTGATGCAGAATCCAAAATCGCAGCTAGGAATACCTAGTTTTCGAGACATTGGAGCTTAAATACTTGTCTCTAAAACACTCATACTTAAATACTTCGTCTCTGAAACACGTAGTGTCTTGAGAGTGGCAGGATTTCCATACCACTGTCTTTATCGTTCATTATTTTTTTCTTTGTTTGGCAACATACTGCGTTCTGCCATCTCTCGGGAATGTCCCAAAGTTTGTAGCGGAGCTACATGTGCGATGGCATTCCCTGTGAGCCACATTTCCCTCTCTCTGTATTTTACTATGTTCCGTGACGAATTCCGTCATATGCCTCTGCATACTTGTAAACCTTCACGAGAGATGGCAGTAGTATATTTTTCCATTATTTTATTTTGCACAAGAAAGATAGTAATTTCCGAGTTTTATTATAACATTCACTAAAGATAGAATAGACTGGACATAAAATGTGACTTCGTGTCTCGGACACTGAAACATCAACCAGGGAAGAAATCATTAGGTTTGTAAAACACACTTCGCCTAAGCAATAATGAACTGGAGAACTCTACCAAGTGAAATGATACAAGTAAAATGATTAAGTAAAATGAAATTCGTTACGATGTCATTAAATAGTATCTCTAGATTCCAAACTACAATTTTATTTCACTTAAATATTATGTATTTATGTGTATCTCAAGAAAAACTCCATATGAATATGTTTTACGAATTTATTAATGAGTTTTTCGTTAAAAACGATAAAATCGATACTTTTAAAAGAATCTTTTATTTATTGAAACACAGGCGAAATATATGGATCTAATGTTTAATCAAAAGGAAAACATAAAGTAGATCTAGATATTTATCACACGAGTCACGATTTACACTTGTACTGAATTTAAGCAATTTCTTAAAAAGAGAAAAGATATTCGAAAAATGAGGCGTAACAGTTTGATCAAATTCAGCTCTGCGTGCAAAGTATTCAGCCCGACAAAATCCTTCAGGCTCCCTTCTCGTTTCACGTTATTCCAGGTATTCTCGCTTTCGCTCGATGGCCATCTAAAAACGCGGGAAAAATTAAAAGTGGTCGCCGCGTGCAGTGGCAGCTTTCTCTTTCAGCGGTAGACTTTTCATTTTTAAACGTAAACGCGAACGTACCGCGATTCCTTTTTCTCGATTACTTTTTCTTTTGCGTGATCCAAGAATTAGTCGACCATTTTGGGTCAACGAGGAACCAGCATCGCTGCTTTCTTACAACAAGTGCCCCGCCCCGCAAATTCAATTAATCTCCACGCCGAAAGAAAGAAAGAATGTACGAAAACAGTTTGACGTAATTTATTTTGGGACTTTTACTGCATTCCGCGATACGAAAACGAAATGGTCGCACCTATCATATATACAACAATCCTGTACAGTTACAATTTCACTAATGCGAAGAGTATTTCGACGTGACGTATTGGTGGGTCACTTTGAGAGCCTCGAACGTCTCGATACCAACGGGTTTGATCTCAGACGCTGGTAACAAGAACCCAGAATTTCCACCGGGTAATTCGTAAGTAAATGACAATTTGATGTCCGCTTTGCCCAAAGCCCAGTCGTCGCTGCCGCCAGCAGCTGGATCTAATAATTTTGAAAGAAGCGTAAATAAACTGGATCGACTAAGCAAACTCTTGAAGATAAGATTAGAAAAAAAAATAATAAGCAAATAATGATCGTTTCGATGACAGAAATTTGATAAATGACGATAGGTTATCTCGCAAATCAATTGAAAACAATCAATTACTCACATAGTGCATTAGCTGAAGTTCCATAAGTGTATCGAGTTCGGCGAGACTTGGCAATAGCTTGTGCACATTGGCTAGCAAGATTACGCTAAAAAAGAAGAGAAAGCAAAGTGAAGATGTTGTTTGTAACAAAATGCATTATCGCAGAGGCGATAATATTTATCAGCAATTTACTAACCAGCTCTGGTTCGTTAGCGGGCACGTTGGATGTCCAACCCCATGGGTACAAGATGTACTGCAAAAATCGTATACTTTCGTACATTATTGCTTTGATAAATCGCGTTCACGAATGGAAAAAAAAAACGACAATTCTCGGCGTTCAACGTTCCGTTATATTGATGTGTACGATGAGAGTAATTTTTCGATTGTACTTGATAAAAGTCTATGGAGTACAAATACGTGACCAGCAAGCAAGCAGGATTAAAAAGTGTTCCGTTTTCCAATTCGTTCGGAGCGTTCAGAAAAAAATTAAATTAGGATTAAAGCTTGATCCTTTAAATTGAAATTTGATCGGTTACCTGGCCGTAGGAATGGAACGTAAGGTAGGCCTTGATCTGTCCCTTTCGTGCCAAAATGAAATCCCTCAAGTGTTGGTTCTCCACTTCGGAGAACGGTTTAGGCCCGGCGTAAGTGTCGCTGCACGGGTTGTTGGACGCGCCAATTGCTACGAATTACGAGTTTCAATCAATAGGAATAACCGACGTTACGGAACAGAGGAAACTGAAGTTGAGAGACGATAGATGAGAAACGAAGTAGATGAAAACTGAACGATAAAGGAGTGTTAAGTCAGAGTTAATAACAGATCTGTATTATGCATGCAAAATCATCTTTGCCTGCTTGCTAAATCTGATGCAAGCTCAATATCGGTCAATCGTTGTTTCAAAAGATGACAAACGAAGACGCGACATTATTACGCGCAATGAGATCCACGATCGAGACGATTTCCGAATTGCGTCGCGGAGTAACTCGCAAAGTTCTCACAAGTCAGCTTATCAGACGAAGAGAGGTAGAGAAATAACGAACAAGTTTTTATCACGTTCAATCATAACTTGAGAGAGCAATGGTCGAGTTAATCGTGACACGCTACACTTCACGCGATACGTACACAACGTAGATAAAGAGAAAAATGTGTCAGCTAATAGCATGAACTTCCATTTTCGTGAAATTACTTGCAAGATAGTCGGTTCTCTACACCGTGCCCTTTCAGTAACGTACCAATTTCGGTTCACAAAGACGAGTTCATTGAAATCGTGGCGAATTTATTCTGGACAAGTAGATGAATAAAAATTATTTATTGCATTACGTTTTTCTTTTATCACGATATTTTCTCGATCGAATGAAGTGTCTGATCGATGATAAGTTATCTACGATCACGCTGTTCGTTTTTACACGAGCCGCAATATCATATACTATCGTTGAAATAGTTATTAAAAATGAAACAAAGTTTTAATTGACTTTTAATTATTACTCGCGATCAGTTTCTTCGTCGAACGTGATATTTTGCAAGACGTCTGCTTCAGATATGGTTATTTAATTGGATCATAAATGGAAAATGGAAACTTACTCATCCATTGCATGTCGTAGTTTCGGTTTCCATCGACACCCCTGCAAGTCGAGCTCGTTTTCGATCTTGTTTTCCTCCATAATCGGTTCTGACGAGCGTATTACATCGTTTAGAGCATTTTGCAACGAACAAACTAATTTATACGACATGCAGCGGTATTAACTTACCGCTGACGAGCTGTGCGTGTATTCGTAACCATCTGGATTCAAAACTGGCAAGACGTACCAATCAACCTTGCTCAGGAGATCTCTGTGACTTTGCAGCATTAAATCTACCATGTACAGAGCTGTCGCTGGAGCGATCCATTCTCTCGCGTGAATTCCAGCATCGATGAAAATAGCCGGCTTGTTCGCGCCACCAGTCGACAACTTCAAAACTTTCATCGATCTTCCTTCGTAAGAATTACCTATGGTGATTAACGAGGCTATGTTCTTGTAGGTCTGTGTGAGATAGGTTAGGTACTCGTTTACCTGTGAACGCGTTAAATTCATTTTAATATTATAGTGACTGTACCAATGACAACGAAACATTGTTAATAATTTAAATCGATGCTACTTCGAGAGGGAAAGATTTATTTCAAAGCCTGAAGCTTTTATTTTGATAGTTTCTAGTTTGCTTCTTTCGAAAATTGTTTTGCGTCATCCAGCAAGTAGAAAAGTCGGGATATTCTCACTTTGCTGCCCGCTACACGATACTAAGTTATCTTCGATGAATGATCTTACTGTCAAAGTAGGAGCTTCACGCTTTAAAGTGAGACCAATGATATGATCCCCTTTTCCAAAATGTCAGCAGTTTAAATTATCGATAATTTTTCGTTGTCCTTTACTCATCACTTATTACAAAGTAACATCAAATGTTATATATTTGTAACTCGTGTGCACACGCGAGATATCGCACGAGTTACAAATATATAACATTTGATGCCTTTTTTTTTTTGTAATCCTTTAAATTTTTGACCTTACTTACTTCCTTGTAATTGGGGTAATAAGTGAAAGATAATCTTCCGGAAGCATAGTCCTGAGTTCCAGCTTGCAATCTACGCTCCACTTCTTGTGTGATGTACTCTTCCGTAACTAGTTGCTGAACATCTTCGATCATAACCGTGTAATTCATACGGTGTTCCTCGAGGAGTTGTTTGAACTCTTCGATTTTGTCCGCCGTCACCAGAACGTCCACGAGATCGTTTGTGCTTCTTACAAAATCGAATCCAGGATCGTCCACGTAATTTTTCAGCAACGAAAATTGCTCGGGCGTCTCGTATGAAATAGAGAGACTTTGCATCCTGCCAATTTTTCAAAAGAACGATACCTCTTTGTATTTCATTGCATTGCATATATGATTTCATCACTTTGAGATTCATCCATTTGTAGTTTCATCGATTTTACTATTTCATTAATTGCAAATAAGGGGACTATTTGAATATCAAAATCTAAATTGCACTTGAAAATTATACTTTAATGGTGCCTCATGTTGGAATATTATATCAATTACTGTTTCACAAATAACGAAACTGTAATGAACCTTAAACCCTAAGCTACTTAAATTTTTTACCGATATCTTTATACTCCTGCACAATTAATTGTAGAAGCAATATATATATATATATATATTATTGCTAGTAATTATGAAATAAAAATAATTTATTTAAAAAACGAAACGTACCCTTGCATGGAGGGATGAGTTTGTTGGTCAACGGCCAGGACAGCCGCGACAAGAATTGTCGCAAATAGGAAAAGTACGCGCATGTTGATTTATTTCGACTAAAGTTACTCCTCATTTTTCAGGTTTTATATATCGTGTCGTATCTGCACAAAATAATCAGGTTTCATTCTAGATTGCAAAAGCGTCTCTCAACGAGAGCATGAAATTGCTGCTAAAAGTACATAGTGTGTAGAATGTCAGATAAGATCAATCTGACAAAAGATGACATCCTTATCGAAACAAGATAGCATTGATTGAAATTTTAATTGCAGAATCAATTATTTGAAAGTTCGTTTTCAATTGGAGAACACTCGATAGCGGTTTATTGTGCGATAAGCATGACGTATTGTTACTGTTGACGTCCTAGTTCTCAAGCTTTTCATTATTATCAAGAATTTCTCGTTTTTTTCAAGACTTTTTCCGAAATTTTGTAATACTAAGAGCACTGTTGGTTCCGAGAATTTCACGTGTCACCTTCTTAATCTTTAAGCTGTGATACATATTTCAAAATCCCTTCTGGTCTCGAAGATATTGTGGTTTAAATATTTTTTGAAAAATTTAATATATCAGGATCACAACGTGTTCCAAGGATTTCATGTGCCATCTGTTGAATTTTCTTGCTATCCTGATGCAAAATTCAAAATCGTAGCTAGGAATACCTCCTAATTTTCGAGATATTGGAGCTTAAATATATTTTTGGTGCCTAAAACACGTAGCATCTTGAGGGTGGCAGAATTTCCATGTTGTCTTTATCGTTCACTCTTTTTTTCTTTTTTTTTTTTTTTTTTTTTTAGAACATACCACGTTCTGCCATCTCTGAGGAATGTCTCAAAGTTTGTAGCAGAGCTACATATGCAATAGTATATTTGCTGGTAAACACATTCCTCTCTCTCTTATTTTACTATGTTTCGTCAGATGGCGGAATGTGTCATGTGCCTCTGTATACTTATGAACCTTCACGAGAGATGGCAGTAGTATACATTTCCTTGGAAAAGAAAGTATTCTGCAAGAAGTTTAGTTATATCATACATGTATAACGAGAAGATGCATTATTATGCGTTAAAGTCAAGCACTGCCATGTATAAAGAACTTAGTAGCAATTGGTTCTACATCTTCACCGTTATGCGATGGTAATGTTCCTAATCTCTATAAATTAATGAAATCTCTATTTCCAAAAAAAAAAAGAAATTAATTAACAATTAAGACTCTTATCTTTTAGATAAAAACAGATTTTACAATATTTATAACATGAATCATAATGTGATTTGTAGAGGAATCTCACTTACTAAAACATAATCAGTTCCTGCCTGCAGTTCGGTTGTAATAGTGTTATTATTAGTAGTACTTTATTTTTGTCTCCCAGCAAGAAAATGTCCTGTTTCAAATTTTTAATGATTTTACAATAGAATTAATAATTTTCTGGTTGGCCAATTCTTCAGAAACATTTCGCTGTTCACGAAACATAAATTTGTGAAACGCATATTCGTACGCGGATGTGAGTCTGTGCTCGAGTTGGAATTCCGGAATTCGAAATCTAGAAAAGAAATATTTGATGATCTATTCAACGAACTAACTACGAAACATTAAACTGCTTGTACATTTTGTACGTTGTTAAATTAATTCGAATGTAGCAGATCGTATCCTAATCATTCCTCCGTGTGTAACAAGACTGACGGACTGCAATTTACATCGAGCAAATAACAGATAATATAACACTCTATTATCCGAGGGAAACAGTATTGATGATTACGCAACAGATGATATTAATCATTCGCTAATAGAAATGGAAGTATACAAGATAGTTGTAATATTCCGTATTGAGCTTATTTATCTTCAAACGAAATTTATCGGGGATCAAATAAAATGTAAATAATAAATGATCTTATGACTTAATCAAAGATGACTATACTTTGACGAGTCACGATTCGTTGATCCGATAAAAAAGACTTCCTAAAATTTCGTCGTAACCTGTGTCTAAATTAAATATGCATCTGTCGAAGCCAACTTGTTTTTTTTACGCACAGACATCACCATGCAGGTGGTCGGAGAACTTAAATTACAGTAATAACTCATTGTTATTGCAACCGTAACAACGCACTGCACGCGTAGTTATGCTATCACGTGCTATACCCGCTGAAAGATCAATTTTACTTGCTTTCGCACCAGCCCATTTATGCCAGTCCGTGGATCCCTCTGAATTTGTTCGCGAGGGTCGATTTATTGGCACAGAGCACAATATAAGGGTTCGCGTAATATTAATGGAAAAAGTTTTCTGGCGCAATATGGCAACAAAAACGACACTTTCGCGATTCAGTTTCCGTGCAGCCCTTTAATGGACCCTAAAATGAAGTTCTATACATCAGAAACAGAGGTTTCCAACTCTCTCCTACGTAATTACAATAAATTCCTGCGAGGAGACTCGTTAACCAAGTTTCTATGCGCTGTATATTACTTTGTGCTCGCCGTGTAATAATAATTCCACTGTACATTTTTGGCGTATAAATCCTTCTCTTGGTAAGTAGCATCGATCGTCCATTGAACGGGTTCGAATTTTCATTATTTGTTTTCCCACATATTTCCGTACGTGGCTACGTCCTATATTTTCATCAGCGTGGAAGTTTCCTCCCTACATTTTTTTTCGTATTTCACGAAACTATATCGATATTCAAGAAATGTAGGTACACAAGGACACGAACGAGAGTCATAAAGTTTCATTTACTTCAAACGTACTTCAATTCGAACGATGCGAAAAATTTAATCGCGTTAATAAAAAGATTAACGCATTTCAACATCTTGCTCTCAATGCATTTTAATAACCATATTTTTTATTACGTGCACCACTTTTACTCTTATATTTATTTCATTTAAATTTAAATACATATTTTCTCTCTCTCTCTCTCTCTCTCTCTCTCTCTGTTTCCCCTTCGCGTGTGTTCCAAAACTCATTTTGAAACTCATACGTTCGTTAAAACCAGTTCTAAATGAAAATAGAGAAAAGTCATTGGGAAGCGGAAACTGTCACTGGAAATTCAATATACAAGGTGTATATAATACTCGAATGTTTCGCTTTTAAGCATTCTTTTATACATATATATATATATATTTTCCATTACTGTTTTACCGATACTTCGATAGGAAATCGGTACAAATTGTTCCGAGTCGAAATTAGGGGTAGTTTGCCGGCGAAACGCGAGTATTTCATCCAGTCTACCCCTTGAATTTCACGCGCGAAACTAAATGATTTTTCTTATTTAGCAATTGAGAAATCCGCGAAGCGGTGCCTACGTGGCGCTGTGGCAAAGTGACCTTCCAAGTTAAGAGGGAAGGCTTGGTTGGCTGGCGTTTATAATGAACTCTTGAGGATCGGCTTGACTGCTATTTACACATACCTGCCTCTGCGCACGTGTGCGCGTAGAAACCCTGCAAACGTGCATTTCCGTTTCTAGAACACGTTTGCACGTAACGCGCGTAACGAACAACAACGCACAGGTACCTGCGTAACATTCTAAATGCGTAAGGATAATTATGTATCTCAACACCAATCGTTCTTCATCTTGTCAGATTCAGTCCATTTTTATTGATTCGAAGCGAAAGGAGAATTTTCCACTGACGCGAGTTATTTAGGCAGTTCGATCACGAATTGAACTTTCAATTAAACGGGCGGATCAACCCCCGCGGTAACAATGGCACTCTATCGGTAGAATATTTAAAGAGACGTTAACTTTTTCCCACAATCAGTCGGATAATGCATTCAGCCAATTTCTTGTGAGCGGAGTGCTCGACTTTCTGCTCAATTAAATTGATACTAATCATTGTTTATGTAAATGGCTTCGCAATTTATCACTAGTCTCGATCGTCGTTGGAAAAATTCTTCTGGCTTCTTCGCCAACATTCTGCTGGGTCTGATATTTCCTTCTTTTCGATAATTATACAATTGTTTGCTTGAAATGCGAGAACGACACGTCCAATTCGGAAATACCGAGGAATGGTTCAAGGAAACGAAACGTTTTCAAGGTTTGTAGGAAACATTTTCCATTGTACGTACATACGTACTATCTCAACATTCCAGAGGCGTATCTTCGCCTAGCAGAATGGTACGTTGGAAATATTCACGGTCTCGTACGCGCAGCTGTCCCATTTCGCCCGAGCAAAGTGCCATTCTCTCGTTGTGCCACGCGTGTGGCTCTCTCTCTCTCTCTCTCTCTCTCTTCTATTGTGGCACGCCGCTTTATCCTTCAATGATACGGCTTAAAACTCTTTTGTCCCCGCGGAAGCGAACGAACGCGCCCGGTAGCTCATAGAGGGAACTGAAAACTTAGTTGTTGCATCACAGCGTGTTTCGTTAAAGGAAAAAGAATGGGATGAGATTAAAGCAATTTCGTTGGTCATTTTGCAACGTTCCGGACCTTCACAGAGGTTCCGGCTTCCGTGTCGTCGATGCTACAAAATCCCCAACCGGTTACTACGAAACCCGTTTCGTTTTATGAAATTCCTCCCCCTTCCCTTTCGTTAAATTCGGACGGAGAGGGAATCAAGTACAAATACGAGCACGGAACGCATCGGAGCGGAAGTTTCTGACGGAGATTTCGAAGAGAGAGAGAGAGAGAGAGAGAGATGAGGTAATCGTGAACGACAACGATTCGTTCGCTTTAATTACACGGTGGCCGAAAGTTGTTAGCGTCAAGTTGACGGACAGAGAGCAAGGAATCGACGTAGGTTTCAGGAACCAACGGTTGGTACTTCCAGGAGAACGAGTCGTAGGCTCGTCGAAACTATCGATTCGGTGTAATTGCAACGCTCGATAATTGGCTGTGCCAGCAGAATCACTATGCATGGTAAACTATTACAGTTACACCGGGCAGAAGTAATGACTTCATTAACGCGTCAACGCGTCGCAAACGAAAATTGTACGGCTGTACGTTTCGCAACCATATCGTTGTTTTCTGCGTGAAAAGGTGGACGAGTGTGCCGCTCGATGAAAAATTCTCTTCATTGTATTTGAAATTGTTATAACTTTGTTGAGAAACGGTTGTGCTCAGATATTTTCGTATTTTTAAAGCGCGAAGCCTCCACATTGACAGATGTAAGTTTATATTAGTTTTGTGTTAGATATTAAATATTGTATCATGTACGTGTATATAAATATATATGAATTATATATGTTAGCTCTAAAACTTTAATAGTTTATTAGAATTATCATCAAAAGGTATTTTATTCGTGTACATTTTGCAGGTAGTCAAAAATTGGCTAGAATATATTCCTATAACTATTTTTTCAGAAATGTTGCAAGGATGATACAGTAAGGATCTCGAAAATTACAGAAATTCAAATGTGAGTTCAATTCTGAAAATACTAGAAACTTTTCTTCGCGATTAAATCCGCCATGTTCTCGGTGATCGAAGTCTCCACTCTGCAATGAACTTTCGAAATTTGCTGTACGATTCTTTTTTTGTCATTTAATCGAACCTCGAACGTCAGAGTTACGTGGCAAAATTAGTTAGAATTGTCCTGAATTTTTACCATTTAACCGACGTTCCAGGTTCAATAAAATGAAAAAGAAAAGATGCAAAAGAAAATCGAGCAACGAGTTTTAAAGAGCTGTCGTAAAGGGCAGACATCAATCTTCAAACAGATGATGGTTTTCACATTTTTACGCGCTTCTGAATTTCTGCAATTTTTCAAGAAAAACAGTATCTTCGTTTCTTCGCTCGCTACACTACCATATCAAGTCATCTTCGAGAAAAATGAACCCACGACTGTCAAAGCAGAGGCTTCACGCTTTAAAATGAGATCAAGTGGATCGTTGTGTGATTTTTTTCTAAAGAAGACACATCGGTTCAAATTGTCGACAACTTTTCGTTATCGTTGGTACAGTTATCTTCAGCTATGCTTGTTACGAAATAACGTTAAATATTGGCAACTCGTATGCATATGTGCGCGAGGTGATATAAAGCGAAAACTTCGATATTAAAGATTACAGTGGATGTAGTCAAAAAATTTTTTTAATGACTTGAGAGACCTTTCTGGGAGAGACGAACTCAAACTTGGTAAAGCAGAGATCTCACGCTTAACCACGAGGACAACTGTTGAATTGTTGCGCGATTTTATTACAGTTTATAACAGATTTAAAGTGCTTTTGTCTTCGTAAGTGTGATTTAACACACGTACTTTTACACTCGCGCGTGTGAGAGAAAGATTTCTCTCTTCGCGAGCAATCCGGTAAAGAGAAGCCGAAAATTATTCGAGCAAGAGCAAGGACAAGGGAAGGGAAAGGGGCAGGCGGAGAATTTTATTACGATTGCTCAAGTCGGGGAACGCGAACAGCATCTCGCCCCTTTAGGATCGCGTATTTACGGAAGTTTGAAATAAAACGAATAACACAAAGGGGCGGCGCGGCGTTTTGTTGTTTTCGTAAACCCGGAATTTTCAAGCACGATGAAACCCCTTCGACAGGGGCGATTGTTAACGAAAGACAATGCGAGAATTGCGCATATTCTGCCCGCGTTTCGGTATTCGAATTTTGCCCGCATTTCCGCAGCGGCCCACGCCGAATCTGAATACTGTCAATGGCCGCTAGTTGGATTTCGAAATGTACAGAGAAACGTGGCGAACGTGAATTTTTTTTCTTTCCTTTTCCTTTTTTTTTTTTTTTTTTGCGTCACGCGCGACGCAAAGCGAATGAAACGAAAGAAAGCTTTACTTGGCGTGACGCTGCTTCCCCGTTCATAATATTTACTTTCAAACAATTCACCGAGAAATTTAATATATCGCTTGCAAAAGTTTCGCCCCGAATGATGGATTAAAAAGAAGAAGAAAAAAACAGCTGGGAAAATAGTCTGTCGTTTGGTCGTGTTACACTAATTCTCGAATTTCAATTGCGGTGTTGGTCGCGAGCGGCGGATCGAAAAGGGGATTATAGTTGGAATAACGGAACGCGAAGATTCTTTCTTTTTTTGCTCAAAAATTTCGATAGCGCGCAGAGAATTTCAGAAAATAATTACAATAGCACTGTTTCTGCTGATTTGAATTTGTAATATTGGGTGCGTCGAAGAAAGAGAAAAAATAATAAGAGAAAGATATAGAATAAAATTTTTTCGATTCGAGGCTCTGTTCTCGAGTTTTCGAAGATGTTTGCGATTTATCAAGTACGGTTGAAGTTAGTTCAAACTCTACAACAGGACAGAGCAGAATAATTAAGAATAATTAGAGGTTACTTTACGCGCGGAAATCAGTAACACGTAGAATGAAATTTTTATGTAAGATGCTTCGAGCTTTCGAGAGACTCTAGATTGGAAATTTATCAAGTACACGTGTATCAAGGTAATTTTGTAGCGAAACGTATTCAAAATGAGCTTTAAATGAAAAAATTTTGTTCCACACTCTTTACTCATTTCTGCACGTAGAACAATTTCCTGTGAATTATCCTTTTTTCTTAGAAATAGAATTACAACGAATTCAAATATACTCGATAAATCTTCAAACTCGAATAAAAGAATTTTATTCCATAATTCGCGAGGGAATTGTCACCCGTCCGCTACTGTGTTTGTCCATTCGTCGAGAAAGCAAACGCAAGCAGTATCAAAAAATTTGTTCGTTCTCGATCAGTGTAACGTTCTGTACATTTACTGCATTTACTGATATCGGGGGATGATCGAACGTCGCTTTCGTCGCTGAATATCTACATCGACAGCAAATATGGAAGAAGAAGAAAGTTTCCCAGGAAAGCTTGCCATGGAATTTACGAGCCCGAGTGAAAACATTAATAAAACTAGCCCTATCTTTTCCCTGTGTGCTTTGCTCTTTGCACTCTGCCATTCTGCTACCTTCTCGCTCTCTGAAATACGCATCCGCCGTGCTCGCGGCTCTTACGTACGTTTGATACCCCAGTGTACATCCGTTTTTTCGGTATAAATCAAGCGAGCCAGCATCGAGCAGAGCACAGGACCGTGCAACGTACGAAAAGATATAGCTTCGAAGTGTGTTAGATCAGACCGGGTGCACGCAACGCGATGCGGCAACAGAGAGAAGCGAGTGGAGAAAGTCGGGTGTGCTCGTTGATCTACGAGCAACCGGAAGCGAGAGGATGCACGGTTAGAGCCACTGATAGAAGAAACCGGAAACGCGCGGAAGTGCGGCGAGATACGAGACGATGAAAACGTACTGGCAAAGTGTAGAAAAAGGTGGATTCGAGCTGCGAAGGATAGGCGCTGTCACTGTTCGTGCAATTTCAACAGGCGAGGGACGAAGTAGTTTCCATCAGCGAAGTGTTGAGTGTTAATGAAACGCTTGCGAGACGCGTTCGATCGAAATTGAAGAAACGAGAAAAAATAAGGAAAAATAGTGAAGCAAAGCTTTTGGAGAAAACTTTGTCCCAGGGCGAGTACAGTTTAACCACTTGCGCTGGCAGCTGATTGCGGACCGTAACGAGCGACTGAACCGTATACAATAATTCGTCGCTTTCTTTTCGAAATACTCGTCGGTATGACACCACTGGATAGAAATTACTGAGAAGTAATAAATTTATTATTTGTTTGGTCTGGGTTATACTTAAAATATACCTAAAACTGAGGAAATATTGCAATTTTGGGACAAAGAGGTTAACCACTTGCGCTGGTAGCTGATTGCGGACCGTAACGAGCGACTGAACCGTATACAATAATTCGTCGCTTTCTTTTCGAAATACTCGTCGGTATGACACCACTGGATAGAAATTACTGAGAAGTAATAAATTTATTATTTGTTTGGTCTGGGTTATACTTAAAATATACCTAAAACTGAGGAAATATTGCAATTTTGGGACAAAGAGGTTAACCACTTGCGCTGGCAGCTGATTGTGGACGCAGCTTTGGGACAATATTAACGGCAATTAAAAATTAACGCGGCAATTAAAAAGTTAAACAGGAAAATTACGATATTAAATTCACGGTAACCTAACAACGACCATTACGCACGGAATACGAGTTTCTGAAATATGTACGTCTGCGAGAAAGCAATAAACATACGTGCGAGGGATGTGTTGGCGCCATGTCGATAGATACTACGACAGAAAGGATATGACATAATATTGGAAACGAGAAGTATCATCGATAACGCGAAAGGCGTTGCCTCCTTCCAACAGTTCGACGATACGAAAAAGTTTCAACCGCTTCTTTATCGCATACGAATTCACGTAAATTCTGTAGTTCGTCAGAATTTGAGAATTAGTTTTCATTCTTTTATTACGCGCACAATTTGTTACGAGCATCTTTCTTTCTCGTTCGCTCGTCTCTCTCTCGCAGACATATTCGGTTATCAACCAGCGGAATAATTTCGGCTAGTTTCGGTCGAAGGTCCCGCTCGTTCGTCTGGAATATCTCGTCTTCTTGCATCGCCGCTTTGAATCAACCGGGCACTTGAATAATGTTTATACGACACTGATTGCCCGCGGTGATATTCAAACTTTTTGATTCATTATCGGCGAAACTTTTCCCGACTGTACGCGATAATTTTCAGACATTGAAATCAACGAACGTTTGCGCCCACGAGACTTCTCATCGATCGTCAGATTTAGAATTTGCTGGAAAACTTTGCACGACTGTTCCTTCTAGCTAACGTTACTCTGACACGGACAAAGTTGAGACAGACATCTTCTTTTTTCTTTTTCTTTTTTTTTTTTTTTTTGAAGGTATTTTAATAGTTGCAAAAGTTTCGCAACCTGGACCGTAGATTTCATAGAGATCTTTCTCTCGTCGCCAGTTGGATATATATATATCGCACCTTCTTTCTTACCACGTCGATGAAAAGGGAGTTAATGGAAGGGAGAAGCTGAATTCTATCGAACGTAAGCATCGGCGGATGCGCCACTAAATCATAATACGATTCTAAAGGGGCGGTTCAACTCTCTGAATGCTGGTTATTCAGACAAAAGGCCGAGTAAAAGTGAGGAAAGGAATCGTCCTTTCTCTCGGCGTTTGCTTTTCACTCTGGTTTCTAGTTTCGCGTTTGTATAAAAATTGCGCGTTACAGATGTGTTAATTAAAACAATTTCTCTTCAGCGAGATTTTTAGGCATCGTGTGTGTATTTACGATGATGCGTGGCTAAACTCGGCACGAAACGTACTCCGATCGAAATTATCCATTACATTTACATTTGCGGGGAACAGGGACGTGTAATTGAAAAGGTTAACGCACGGAGCCGGCTGAATTTAAAATTAACGTTACGTACACGTGTCTATTGATCTGCTTGCGTGCAAAATTGATCGCGCGTACGATACGCGATTGAAGCCCGATGAAACACGAACGCGTTTGATTTCCCATCGACAGAAATTCGATACTTAAGGCCCATCGTTCGCTCTTTAGTTTTCCGTTCGAGTTACAACGCGATCGATCATGAATATTTTAATGCATTTGTCAATGCGAATGGAACGTAACGTTGACAAATGACCCTTGCCTGCGTCTACACGGTAGAAAGGCTCGCTAAATTTCAATTTACCAGTGACTTACGTACCCTCGTCGTGTCAACAGTGCCTCCGTAACGACAGCGACGTAATAATTTTTTCACGGAGTCGAGTTTTTCACTATTCTGCCTCGCTCATTCCCGTGGCAAAAGCACGAGAGACAAACCATTCGGCCATAATTTGCAGGGGATTTAACGTTTCAACAAGTCCCATTCGCTGATCGTAAAGGCTGTGATCGATCAATTAACGGTAATAATACGGGTTGCTGCGGTTTTGCGTTGCCTGACTAACGACCAGTTGCGTAAAGCTTCAGTCCGATCGATGATAAGCACATATTTACGCGGACCAATACGTAAATGGGTGTGTAAAAATATTTTATCAAGGCAGAGAAGGAAACGGGACGGGAAAGGCGAAAAGTTAATGGAGTTTGAAGAGGCGAGACGCGGACGAAAGTAATAAAGTAACAGACATCGAGATTAGGCATGAATAAGAAGTTTCATGGCGCAGGGAAGTTTTATCCGCCGGGGCGATCGCGCTTAAATTTCAAACTGCATCTCCACAGGCACTGTAGATTTTACAGCCGCGCTCAGCCACTCGATTGTCTTCTTCCGTCGTTCTTCCGCAGTTTTCAGCGGAACGTTCCTCCCTCTTTCGTGGCAAGAATACGGGCGCCGCGCCGTGTACAACGCGAACCGGTGTTACTACACGCCGTACAATCGATGCCGCGATGAGTATCTGCCGAACGCCGCTGGCTTTCGAGGTCAATTACAAGCCGTTCTTTAACCAACTGCTACCCGATACCATCTTACTCTCCTCATTTGCATGGCCTCTGATTAACACGTTCTCCCACCAGCTTCCCTCGTGTCTACGAGCTTCAACATTTTTTCGTTCGGCGAATCTCTGGTGAATTTCGCGTCTTTCTCCAACTTTGACCTTTTTTTTCCTCTTCTGCGAAGCTTCGTATCGTTTTTTTAGAAGATGAGAAGTCGGTGAATTTAGCGTCTTTCTGCAATTTTGACTTTTTTTTCCTTTTCTGCGTTTTTTTTTTTTTTTTTTTTTTTAACTGAACAGTCTGTGAATCTCCGGTGAATTTAGCTTCCTATTTTCCAACTTTGACTTTTCTCTTCTTTTTCTGAGAAGCTTCATCGTTTCTTTTAAAATGAACAGTCGATGAATCTCCGGCGAATTCAGCGTCTTTCTTTAACTTTGATTTTTCTTTTCTTTTCTGAGAAGCTTTGTGTCGTTTTTTAAAATGAAAAGTCGGTGAATTTTGCGTCTTTTTCCAACTTTTACGTTTTCCTCCTTTTTTTTGAGAAGCTTCGTATATCGCTTCTAAAATGAAAAGTCTGGGGATTTTTTTCAATCTTTCCCCGATTTCTCATTTCAGTGACAAAAACGAATCTTTCGTTAAAGAATAGGGGAAATTGGGAAAAGTCGTTAAACTAGAAACCTACCTTTCCGTTCGTTTGAATGAAAGCTCGCGCTGTTTCCCCGGTTCCATAGCTTTTCGAATATTTCTCGAACAGTGGACGTTGAATCTTTTTGTTGGAAAATAGAAAGTACGTTTCACTTCGTTCATTAGCGAAATTGCCCGATTCCCACCGATCCCGAAACTTTTTCAAATTTATTAAATCGTCCGTCCGCGACGCGGAACGAAGTTTTCATTTTGCTGTCGGGCCCGACAATTATTAACTTTTATCCGCGGAATCTGTCCTCCGCCTCTGACAGGGTAGTTAATCAACCCCTGGGGGAGGGGAAAAAAAAGATTTGTCTTAGACAATCCACGGGTCTAATCGACTCGTAATTGGTTAACGAGAGGGAAAATTACCAAATGGAACGTGGCAGCGTAATTTCTCGAACGAGTCGACCGCGCGCGCCGACTAATAGAATTTTGATGAGAACAAGTAATGCTCCCGACGCGCTTTGTTAATTAACTCTGACGTTAATTAATCTCGAATCACTGTCGCTGCGTTGCCCTTCTCCAATGTGCGTATGTGTCCAAGACCAGTAACCGACAATTGTATAAATATAAAATTATAAATATAAAAATTTGAATTAAAAATATCATAGACAATAAAAATGTAGATTAAAAAGATTATAAATATAAAAATATAAGTTTAAAAGGTTATAGATATAAAAATGTAACTTTAAAAACTCATAAACACTAAAAATACAAATTTTTCATGTTATTTTACATTAAGTAGTTTTAATTGCCAATTTGGTTGTTGCGTTTTCTACGTCGAGTGTGTCAAAAGTAAATAAATCTCGTCGATTTAATTACAGGGGGAAATTCTCCTCTTTGATCACTTCTCTTCATACTTTCTCTCTCGTTGCTTTTCGTATTACGTACTACCGGCAACTCGGTGGAAAAATTCCGGAAATGCGGAAGGAGTAAGACACAACGACAAAGGGAGTTATTTCTTCTGTGACCGCGTTTATAGTTCGTTTCGCACCGCGAAGGAAAAGAAAGTCGAGCTGTTTAATTTCGAGAAAGGCAGGATAAAGAGGAAGGGGAAGCTCTCTTATTCATTCTCTCCTCGGATCGACACGTTCTAAAACGTTCTCAAGATTCAACGAAAGTAATTGATATCGAAGGCGGACGGGAATTAGGCACACGGGTGCGATCCCTCAGACCCAATGACATCCCGCGGGAATCTATTCGAAGCATGAAACTGAAATATTCAAGTAGTGGACACACGTGTGTCCTTGACGCTTGGAACTATCCATTCTCGCGGAAGTGGTAACGATCCGCTGATCTCGCGGGATCCAACTCGACTCTGTCGACGACACGAAAATCGCTCGAACGTTTTCCAGCGTGCTAGAGACGACGCTGGCGACGCATCACTTATTTATACGGGCTCAGTTAGCTGGAAAAAGGACCCTTTCGACCTTTACCTCGCCCCCACGCTCCCTCCCCATTCATTGTGGCTCGCCAAAGGCCGCTCGTTCGTCTATTTCTTGGAAAACCTCGACGTCGGATCTTCGCCGACGGCGACCTGACATTCACCCCCTCCCACCCCCCACCGGCCAGATAGCGAAGAACGATCTTGAGGAACCAGCTCGTTCAGGACAAAATCTCATTGTTTCGCCGGATTAAAAAGCAAAGGATCGTTCTTCCTTATTCTCTTGAAAAAATTCTGCGTTAACTTCGTTCGACCAGAGAAAACTGACATAGTTGGAGGTCGCATCAGAGTCACAGTCTTTATAATTTTCGTCTCGCGAAGAGAGAGAGAGAGACTGCAGATGCGCGCTACTTTCCACGGAATTCACGTTTCAGCCGCCAGTGTGTGCGACTGGAGCCGCGCGGTAAGTACGGATATCGGCTGCTCTCGCTGCGGGAAATTCGCAAACTACCAGTTCCAGGGTCACAATGCTCTCACGGCGGTGGCTCACCGGTGGAAAACTTGGAGGGGGAGAACGTGGATGAAACGATACGAGTCCCATGGGAATCGTCTGGCACTCGGTGTACCCGACGTTCTTCACGTCCTATTGAATAACTCAGCGTTAACATCAACCGAGCGTCTCCCCGCTCGCTCCCCCCGCCCCCCGCCCCCTACGCTCGGGTTGCTTCTACTCTTCACCCTCTGCCATTTGGGGAATATCGGGAGCCGAGAGAGTGAGGGAGAATCGATGGAAAAACACGCTCGTGTCCGACGCGCGCGAATGTGGCGAACGCGAGAATGTTCGTTCAACTTCAGCGAGATACAAGAGATACCCATCGAGAAACTTTTCCACCCTCGTGTAATTCGTATGGTAGACTTTTGGCCCCGCCAAAGGAAAAGGATATTCGAAAGATATTCGCGCACGGATATAGATTATGCCAACTTTCTGCCGCTCGAAAATACCTTGGCCAAAGTACCTTCCTTCCCGAACGAACGAACGAACGAACGAACGAACGTGTCAGAAATTCGCCAAAGAACGTCTTTGTGCATTCGGTTTCTTTGAACGTCGCATAAATCAAGAACGAAAGGTAGTGGGGGGTGGAATAGATTCTCGGCGACCCGTTGGACTGAACTCGATCGAGTTCGGAGTAGATTAAGCCAGGTACGACCGAGATATTCAAATGTGCCTGATCTCGTGCTTCACATTTGCCTCGATGATTAATTGACGGATCATCCCTCAATGTTTGGTGTTTGTTCCGCGACCTACATATATATATATATATATATATATATATATATATATATATATATATATATATATATATGTATAACTTCCGAGAATCCATCACTATTTTTTAGTCGATTTTTAGCGAAATTCCTCCCTCGTAAGGAGCGAAACGTTTTCTCCGACAGAGAAGCGGCAAGCAGCTAATTATTAGTTTCGTCGATGCACGGTGCACAATTTATGCAGGCGGGGAACTTTGAAGGAGCGATAGAAACCTAGGGCGCACGAACGTTCAACTATACTAAATTATCGTTGCGTCGCGCGAGGATCTCGGCGCGCCGCGGCGTTTGCAGTTTCACAGTTTCACGGCTTGCGAATTGCGAATTCGGCGCAACTTCGTTTCCATTTCCGTTGTAACGTTGTCCGATTCTCTGGCCAAAGAGAGAGAGAGAGAGAGAGAGAGAATGACTCGAGACGAACAAATACACACGTGTGCAGCTCGTAGAAGCGGGCAGTTATTTGGCCGCATTCAGTCTAGAGCGCATACCTCAGATGCAAATACTCGAATGTGCCCCATTCTGCTCTCTCACGATTCCTATTGTTCTATTACCGCCTGTCCGGTCTTCTTCCAACAGTTACAACTTCCACGTAGTCTCAGACCAATGATATTCGCCTTCCCTTTGAATAACTTTCACAATGGCACCACGTTCTCAACCACGGCGACGCGTTTTCTATTCAGCGTATATTCGAATTTAACTTTATCGTGGTCCATCGATTGAAAAAACAGAAGGCAAATCGATTTGAGAATTTCTTCGCAACAGACGTTTGTCCCTCGTTAACTGAACGTCGACTTAGCTAAACGTATGTAAATATTCCTTTGTTCTTTTTTCTGACTAATTTAATATCCCAGAACCACGCCACTGGGCAGCAGGGTTTCTGCTAATTTTCGGGGTTCACTCCATTGTTCCGCTCTAGTAAAGAATATCTCACTCGGTTACATTCCCAGGGAATGGTAGGGAAAAGTTACATTTCCACATTCCTCGTATCGTTTTCACGAGATGTACGTGTGCAAGTTGAATTTTTTGAAACGTAATTTACTTGAACACGTGAACTGAATACGCACGTTTGTTTAATATCCGACGGAATTATTCAAACAGGTCGCTTGTACCTCTCTGGGGGAAGTTAATAACCCTCCCCCCCCCTTGTAGAAAGTTATTTAAAACCGATTTCCCATCGACGTCCCACGGTCCAACAGATTTTTCCAAAGTTAACAACTTTGCGTATTGTTGCGACAACGAAACGGTGAAATACGGTTTTGTACTTAATGGCGGTCGATAAGTTTTATGGACCGAAGCCGGTACGAAAGAGGAACGCGCGAAAAGATAAACGAAGCGGCATTTGTCACATGCTTTGACATCCGAGAAAATTTATCAATGATTAATGCGTCGAATTGGCGATTAGTTTCAGTTCCCGCTGATTTATCACACGGCCGCGGTAAATTTCTTTTGAGAGACGAGCGACACTTCTTTCTTTCAACGTCATCCGGTGTATTTCCAATTGCCGTACTTTCCACGAGTGCATGCTTCTATTTTGTCAAAGAAAATGCCCAAGCCCGGGCTCACGTGCGCGTAAAGAAAAATGGTCGTTGGAATCTCGCAGGAGGAAGTTTCTTACAGCTGGCCGCGACCACAGGGTTTTCAGAAATATATACGTGCCCTCGTGCGCGCATATTTCGTAGCTCGATGATTTTCACACCGCAGATGGAAGTTGCTCACAGGCGATGAAACAAACGAGGGCCTTGCGTCTCGGAGTTTTAAAGGCCGACAATCCAGTCGGGAAGTTTCCGGCACCTTCTTCCTTCTTCATTCCTCCTCCTCTTCTCTCTTTGACTCGCCTTCGCCTATAGCCCCTATTCGTCTCCTCTCCCGCGATCCGAATCTCGACATGAAATAAGAAGAGAGTAAATACTCGGAGTCGTCGCCGAGTACATGGCCGTTTGGCACCAAACCAAATTCTACCACAGACAGTGGCTATATATCATCGCTGGGGAAGCGTCCCACGGTCTACAGTGTTCCCTTTGACATCATTCTCGTAGTTTATCTCGCGGCGATGACGATAACGACGTTGCGTCCGAGCTGCGAGAGATATTTCACTTTTCAAATCCTTTCTCAGTCGATCGAGGTTTCAACCACTCGCGCTGGCAACTGATTGCGGACCATAACGAGTGACCGACACCGTATACAATAATTCGTCGCTTTCACTTTGAACTCGTCCGTCTGATATCTACTCGATAGAAATGATTAACAAGTAATAAACTTATTACTTTATTTTGCGTTGAAACTGAGGAAATATACTTATATTTAGTATACTTGTAGTATATTTTCTCTAATATGCTCTACTATAAATTTCTCTAGTATACTATACTAAAATATACTAAGTACAGTATACTTATAGTACATACTATATATAGTAGTACTATATGGTATATACTATAAGTATAATATACTTATAGTATACTTTCTCTAATATACTATACTATAAATTTCTCTAGTATACTATACTATACTATAAATTTCTCTAGTACACTTAAATATACTAAGTACAGTATACTTACAGTATATACTATATATAGTAGTACTATATAGTATATACTATAAGTATAATATACTTATAGTATATTTTCTCTAATATACTATACTATAAATTTCTCTAGTATACTTAATACTAAGTATAGTATACTTATTATAGTATATACCATGTATAGTAGTACTATGTATGTACTATATAGTACTCAGTTTTAAGTAGTACTATAGTACTATATAGTACTCAGTTTTAAGTATATAAATATACTGAGAAAATGTTGCAATTTGGACAAAAAGTTAATAACGTAGTCGCCTCTGATACTTACGTCGTTTGCTGCTTCAACGTCACAACTGTTGAAGCAACGAAAATCGGTTGAAATCATTCGTCAAGATGAATAGCAATTGATCGAGTCGCGGGTAGCAGTGAAAGAGCTAGGTGCATGGTCAGACGCGCGATACACTTTGTACGTACGTACACACTACTGTGTGATTGCGCAACAACGAAGGGACATTAAAAATTAACAAGCAAACAGATTTAAAAGTACAAACAAAAAATGAAGTAAAATTTAAACGTAAATTCACGGTTAATTCGCGACAATTTCGCGTGTTTTGTAAATAATTTATACAGGATGGATCGTTGGTAACGTTCGTGGTTTACAATGTACAAGCAAGAGTTTGGTTATACCGAGACGGCCACTGGCAACAGTTTGCTAATTATCGTCAATTAGTTTGACCGTGTATGGCTTGTTCGTCTGTCATCGGCGGAGTTTGAAACGCGGATACGATGTTATAACGACGTGTTTCCCGTGTATTGAATTCGTTATTGATCATTAGGCCATTGAACTATGCGCGTCCACGCGGCTCTGATACATTTTCCATCGTTACGGCGAACCTTAGAAAATTAGGGAGAATTAGGGAGAATAAGAAGAGCTACCTTTTATGTTTGAAACAACATTTTCTGAACGAACTACTTTTGTTTCTATTGAATTTAATGTTGAATGTGTGCAATTACGTTACGCTAAAGTATCGCCCGTGTCGTTGTGTGTTATCGTTGCGGTTGTGTGGCTGTGTTATCGATATAACTTGTTGCGATATCGGTCGTTCCGTGATCAAGCTGCAAATAAAAATTCAAGCGGTCATTTATTTTTGAAAAAGCGAAGATTTAATGGACAAGGTACAAAGAATGCGTTTCAATGGGATGTGAATTATGCTCAACTGTGAGTGGAAATTGCCGTCGAATGTTTTATTTGTGTCTGTACATGAAAAGGTAAATCCTTTTTGTTTCAGTATATAATCTTTTCATTTCTATGGAACGATGGTGTCTCCATCTTGAAGTTAAAGTGAACTTACGTTACGCTCTTTAATTAATTAATCTTGATATTCTTAATATTCCTTTGATTTATATACACCAGAGAAATCGCTCTAACTTGAATAACTGTGCAACGTCGTTTAAAGTCTTTGGTCGTCAGGAAATGTTATTATCACACTTCGTTGTGTCTTCATTCTCGTATCAAGTAGTATCACACGGTAATTTCACTGGTGTATAAATTACGTATAAATTACAATGCGCTCTATATAGTTAGGAACTCGGGCCAGCAAATTGTGTTTCTCGGTTAGCAATATAATGCAATTTTAATTTTCATTATCGAAGAGTACCAAGATACTCGACGGTGTGTGATTTAATTCATTCCCACAACGATTATTGAAAATTGCGCGTTCAATTATTATGAAGCCCGTTGATTAGCTGAGAATCCAGACTCAGTAAGCGTATTTGCATTACCTCCGTCGCGATTAATCATGACTCGATCAAGATTTCGAGCGACTCTGATATCAAACTTGAATTCCAGGCTTTTAAATTTGGAAAAATTCTTTACTTACACACACACACACACACTGGCGTGTGTCTGGAATGATTCGATTCGTTCAAATATTAATTCTATCCTAATTCACTTTCCGACGAGGTTCTTCCTTTTTTCTTCCTATCTCCTCCTCTGAGGTACGAACGTCTTCTCGTTGACAAACGCATCACTCTAATTTCGAATCCGCGACGAGATCAACTCGCCGCTCAATTGGAACGTGTCAGATAGAAGTACGGGATCCTCCTAAGTAATGTGAAGTCCCTCAGCTTAAAATACTGTTAACACGCCGTCACATTTAAAAATCACATTTAATCGTTTATTCGCAAAAGTGTATCCATCTGTCGTACGGAAGATCACGGAAGATCGCGGTGGTCATTTCTCCACAAAACCGATCGATCGATTTCTCTTCATTCACTGTCGGACAGGCAAGCGTCCTCCTGCGAGCCATCCTTGCACGCGTTCACGTCGTTCGTGTACGAGACTTTGCTGTAACCGTAGACCTCCGAGGTGCTCCTCCGTCGCAGATACCACTTGGCCACCATGTACAGAATTATCAAGCCGAATACGACGACGTTCACCGAGAACAAAACGGTCATCTGGTAGAACCACAGGGTCGAGCGCATCGTCCACGAGAGCTCGCGCAGCACGCACACAGGCTCGCCGAGATTCGTGGAAAGTTCGGCATCCTCGTGACAACTGACGCACTCGGTGTTCGAAGGTCCCGAGCATGTTAGGCAGGAGTAATGACAGTCGGAGCAGACTGCTTTCGACTCGTCGGAAACGCCGTATGTTCCGCTCGGACACTTGTACACGCAGACTCCGTCGTGGTAGTACCAGTCCAGCTTACACTCTGAAAAATTACACACGCCCATTCACCATCTTCTCTTCTTCGATTCAGTGTGTGTATATGTGTGTGTGTGTCTGTGAGAGAGAGAGAGAGAGAGAGATTCGACGTGTGTGTCTTTCGTTTATTCTTTCTTGTACGTATGTGTTCCGAAGGATATACAGATGACAATATATGCATCACTCTTTGAATCTCTGGAATTCGTCGCTGTCGTTTGGAATTAAATTTGCCTCGATCTCAATTGACTATTGATTTTTAATCTTAATTTCGTTTCGATCTTCGTTTCTTCTCTCGTCTCGCGAAGTAGCGCCAGTTGATCGATATTAAATCTGGCGACGAGCGACTTGCAATCATTACTCGTGCAATTTGAATTTTCAAGCAACGTGCTCGTCGAACGGAGCACGAATGCATCATGGATATGCACGAAGTGGTATGGTTGGAATACCAATAAATCAACCGAGAAATCTGACAGTGAGTTACTGTTAGAATTAATGGCGATTGAAACCGAGATGGCACTTGATTCCTTCCAAAGGTACCATCGTCCTCGTTTTCTAATTAACTTTCTATATAAATAAAAAATTTGCTCAACAAGGGTTCAATTTGTCATCCATACGTTGCTCGTGGATATTTTTATGTCTCTTGTGTGTTGTTTCGTGTTATTTGCTTCGATATATTTTTCTGATTTAAATATAAATTCTCTTTACAATCTAAGTACATGTATATAATATATTTATATATATATATATATATATTTGTGCGACAAGCGATATGATTTATACTATATAATGATAAATAAACAAATGTACATTTCACTGTGTATCAGGCCTTGGCGAATTAAAAACTGATCTCAGTCAGTGAACGAATTTTCTGACTTTTTTTCAAACATCGTACTCTGAACATTCACAGAAAATCCAGATTCGCCCAGCCCTAATGTAAATCTACTTCTTGACACTTACTGAATACATATTATTATGTTTGCGTTATCATTTAAAAAATTAAGCACAGATGATCAAATTACAAATTATTAATTCTGCCATTTGAATGTAACGTATAAAATAATGTAAAGGGTCATAGTGCATGCTGAAGCGTATACAATATACTACGCAATTTGGCGATTGAACTTTGACGGAGAAAAGAAAACGTTTGAACGCGCGATTGAAATGAAAAAAAAAAAAAAGAAAAGAAAGAAGTACTCGTGACTTTTATATTTTTGATTGGACATCGCGCTGTTAAAAATATTTAAATACAAAACAAGCGCCCAAAAGTTCGAAAATCTGTATCTAGATATATTTCTATAAAGACGTGCGTTTAAATATTTTTTTTTTTTTGCACTATTACACTTTGTTCATGATTCAACAAGCTACAAAGCGAAAGGAAAAACAAAAAAAAAAAAAAAAGATATTGTCGCTGCAGCGATAGCAAGCAAATTCAAAAACCATACAAAGAGCTAGAAAACAATGGAAAAAAGAAGCAGCGTTGTTAATTATATACGGCTTCTAGCAGAAAAGAGAAAGTTTAACGAATCGAAGTAAGATCGAATCGTGGCAAATGGAGCGAAGTATCGAGTAAATAGATAATGCAGCGGAACGAAAGTCTCGACGAAAGTTTCGAAACGTCGAGGAAAGATCGCGAAGGTTCGATTGCCGAGCGAAGACAAGTGAGATTAATTTATTGTTTGCGATTTAATGTTGTAATGCTCACGATTCGAGACACTTGATTCGAAAGCAGAGCAATTATTGACAGAGGATAGAACATAGGAACGAGAATTATAGAACGATAGAGAAGTAAGACTCACCGTGCTGGTGAAGCTATCAGGGATAGGTCTTTGATTTTTTTTTTTTTATTTTGATTGGTTGTACGTGTGTGGTTGTGGATGTGGATGTGGTTGGTGATGGTGGTTGGTGATGATGGTGGTTGGCTGGTCTGAGAAAATCCGCGCCGCAACTCGCCCACGGAGAGCCCCAAGTACCTAAATACGTTTTCAGAACCTGCTATGGAGTAGAGGGATAAAGCGACACGTGACACTTTGGAACAAGTTGATCGTTCTTTTTTTCTTTTCTTTTTTTTGTTTTTTTAGCTCCGTCTAGAAGAGAATTCAATTTTTGATCTCCTCGGGATAAGCGATCGCGGTGATCTTTCCTCGGACAGGGTTACTACTCGCTTCTTTCTCTCAAATTACAAATCACCCCCGCGGAGTTCTCTCCAGTGAAATTGATTTCCTTTTTTTCTTCTTTTATGCTACCACGCATGCAATCGTAAACGTATAAGACATCCGCCTTCTCCAATTTTTCTCTAATCGTCCTCCGTTGAAAGAGATACTTTATCTCGCGGAATGTATGTACTTTCGAGAAGACACGCGTGCAAAATAAGGAAGAAATGCCATATAGAAATTGAAACGTAAGTCACTTTTATCAGTTCACTTTTTCAGCAACAATCGTTCGCGATTCTTACTGTTAGTTGAGACAAGAAACGAGAAAATTAATACAAAGCTGGATTAAACTCGCGTTATCTCGGGAATCGTTGTATTTCCCTTCAGTTGTCGGTTATTTGTAACATTGTTTGTAATCGAGTCGATTAGTTACATGTAACGTGCAACTGGTCAAGTACAAAATCTCTGAACGCAAAGTTCGAAACTTTGAGTCGTTTATCGTTATCATGTTGACATGCAAGTCGTACAATTTGAGATAACAACAATATATATATATATACACAAATACGTGCGTACTATGATACAATATTCGTCTAAACGTGCAGTCTAAACTCGCATGCAAAGTTGTGCAAGATGGTAAACCCGGTTTACAACGTTCACAACCTCTTGCTAAAGCGTAAGATCAACGATCCGTGTGACACGATAAATTTACGAGGCAAGGAGTGTGAACAAACACTTTGCAACTGAAAACAAATGTCTCATCTGGAAAGAAATATTCTAGATACAATCTCGTCGATTTGACCCCTCGCGTTAGGTACCAAAGAAAGAGATAGATGGATAGATAGGTAGATAGATAGAGAGAGAGAGAGAGAGAGAGAGAGAGAGAGAAAGAGAGAGCGCAAAGTTTCAAAATGAGTTTTAGTCGATGACGACGACACGAAGAAGAGAGCCGGAAATCATTGATATGCATAGGTTTGTACGTATGCATAAGACCGCCGTTAACCAGACCTATTAGACGATATTGTTTTACTAGGCGCACTGCTAAATATTTTAATTATTCAAATGCTGGTGTTACAGGGCCCTTGCCCGAGTTCGCATTAAACTTCACTGAATTATGCATGAACTGCAAGCAGAAAACTTCCCGTATATACGCGAAAGTTAAATTAAAATCTATTTCTCTGTTAACTTTTAACAGTTCCACCTCTTGCACCGGCGTCTCACCGCCCATCCCCAGCCCACTGGGTCTTTGTTACTCTCAAATCTTCCCAAATCCCTTCATTAGCATTTAATTCTCGCCGAAGTTTATTGCAAATGAACGTCCTGAATCCGCCCTTGACAATGGCAATTAATGCATCCTTGGACCAACGCCATGTATTTATCAACCATGTAGCCAACAGTCGGTTAACAATGCTAGGGATTACTAGTAATAAACTGATTTCCAACAATACACGAATTTCTAACAGTACAGTCTAAAGAACAAAGAAAAAAAAAAAAGAAAAAATATATATACGTGTTAAACATGCGTATTATAAATTCACTTTGAAAGTCAAGTCATCAAGTAATCTACGATGGTAATTTTGTGTTTGAAGCGTTTCGTACGCGAGAGCATCTCTGTTCTCTTGCCTACGGAATGCTCAACGCTAAAGCTAAAGAAACGTTTGAAATTTTTGCAAGTTTTCACACAACCAGCCTTTCCGGGTTACCTCGGTCAGGTTACGAGCTACGACTTCGCTTTAGCCACGAGCAGCCACCTACAAAAGAATTTACAACTACGCTGCACCACTTCTTCACCATTTTCCATGCGACCATTTTCATATTACGATCACGTGGAAACTACCACGCTAAAAACTAGAACATGCAAACAATTATTAATCATTACGATACATCTCTAACACTGTTTCGTTCGCTAACCATACCAAAAATATCGACGGGAGCATGCTTTATTGGCACATACCTGTTTCCCCGAAATAAACATACGAGATCAGGTTAGTGATTGCATCTCGAATTGCTAACAGAATAACTGGCTGGCAAGATCTTATTCAGGATTATTCTCCTCTTTTAATTCATCCATGATATACAAATTTCAATGTCGCATATAATGGTTCATAGTAGTTGCAATTACTTATACAATATATTATGTATATGTGTACATAAACGTACGTGGCAAGCCCTGAACGCCTTTCTCACCGCCCAAGTCTCTTCCATCTCGTCGTCTTTTCATTGCACAAAGAGAGAAAGAAAGAGAGAGAGAGAGAGAGACAGAGACAGAGAAAAAAAAAAGAAAAAGAAAAACGAAGTCACAAAGAGATGATCCTCGTTCATTGTCTGAAATCCAGGGACACTTGAGCGTTGTTGTTCAACTGGTATAATAAGATGGACAGACGGGAAAGAAGAAAATGGGCGCGAAATGTTGTGGACAAGTCAGGCTGAATCGCACCTTACATCTCGTTCTCCTTCTCGCCTCAGAACTCTATAACTTAGGATATGTCGCCTTTTCAAGCAAAGATACATTTTACATTACATACAAACATTTACAATAGATACATTAACAATATGGTGGGCCAAGACCACTGCTGGACAGTACCGAAGGTCCGCTTTCCGTGGAGAACAGTTTCAAAAGAGTTTCAGAAAAGAGCTTGGAAGAAATTAACCATTGGACGGTGATGTGCGAAAATTGTAAAATCACGCCGCGAATATATTATCCGAAAAGAAAGTGGAAAAGTCGAATCTTTTGTTATGAACGCGTCTGAAAAAAGCAGTTAACGTCCGAGAAGATTTCGGATCACAATTACGAAAATATGAAAAATAACAAACATTTTCTGGGGAAAAAATCGATCGAGCAACATCCGTCATTTTTTATTTATTTTTTTTTTTTTTTTTTTGGCAATTCGATGCAAGACGTTCGTTAAGTACAAAAAAAATCGCGCGTCACGGTATTTTTCGATCGCGATGAAAAAGAAAAGACAGTGAGAACCGGTAGAACGTAATTTGTCGTCGCGTAATGGTACGCGAAAAAATCTCGTTTCCCCCGATTTTGTTGAGCGAGAAATTACGGGAATTAGCATTTCGGGAAGTGAATTTTTACCGGTGGATGAAAAAGATATATTTCACGCTCCAGATTGATATGCGCGGTATTTTTTGGCGAAATTGCGAATTACAAAGTACGTATTTATCTCGTACGCTACGATCGACGCGCTTAATGTATCCCGTGTCTACCCACGATATTTGTTTCCTTCGCAGCACGTGAAATACAATATAGAATATTTATTATTGTCGTACAAAAATCGCACGCGACGATTTAGTGGCATTAAATTTACTCCTAGCCCGGATCACACATTGCGAAACACTAAGGGTATCGATTCTATCAAACTATTAAGTACTCGATAACACGATCGCGATGTTAGCGCTTTGTTATATTCCTAACTATATAGTCCTCTTCGTTTTATTTATCGGCGATTATTCTCTTTCCAACGGGACGAATTAATTTCAAATTATTCTCTCATCTTTGTTCTTTTAACTATTTCTCTTTTTTTCTTTTTTTTTACTGGTACGAAACGAATTATTTTACGAAATATTCATCCACGCAATTTCTTCCGTCGGCACTTTCTTCCGAAGGGCAGCTTCTTTTTTTCAAGTTTTCCTGCAGTTTTCACGAGTCTCTGTTTTCGAAATTAAAGCCTACAGTAAAATATGTTTTCTTAATAGAAAATCTCTCGAGGGTTCGAAATTCTCTTCGCTTTGAAAGTATGAAATCGACGCCAATTGAAAAGTGAAATTCGGAAATTCGACTATCCAGCGGTCGTCGTCCCCGAAGTATTGTACATCTTGGAAGATACTCTTCACACCTGAACGAATCGAAACACATTCAAAATTCCTACGTACTGTCCACGTTTATATTCATTCGTTTCCCTCTTACACGACTATCAACCAACACCCTCTCTCCAGCTGTGATTAGAATAATTGACTCTTATTTTAAGAACCCAATATACACGTATAGTCGGGATGTACTTTCGTTTCTTAGGATTCGAACTCGGCGAGTCCGCTTAATTTAAAACCCTTAACTCGTTTACTCTCACTTTCCTCGCTTTTTTTTCTTCTTCTTATTTATTTATTTACTTATCTTTTCTTTTTTTTTTTTTTTTTTTTTAGGAAAGCAGCATCTTTTCAAGGACCATCAACAGTCTCTTTTCGCGTTGAAGCTTCCTTCGACGAGCGAGAACAAGTTTTGAAATCGGATCCAGGATGGTTTTTTCTTTCTTCGGCTCGGAGCCGAACATTTTCCCTCTGAGATCACATCGTCGCGGAAATGAAAGATCAAATCGACAATGTCCTGTAGAATTCTTGGAAATTTTTCGAAACGCATGGCAAATACGCGTATAAAATAGAACGATTTTGAAAATTCTTCGTCGATTCGATCGCGATCAGTTTCTTCTCCTTCTTTGCATCACATTTCTAGACATTCGTCGAAGTTTGTTTGTCTCTTTCGTGCTGTGTGACCTGATGATCTGATCTGAAGAAACGATAGTCGATAATTGCTGTTAAATCATCTCGCGTATGCTTGATTCGTGTCGGTATTCCGTCCATTATTGCACGTATATACACAAATATTATACATCAACTAAAAATAATTAGGTATACATAATTAGGTTTCCAAAGTGAACCAAAAGGAAAAAATAATCTTTACTCGGTCGATCGTAAAGTATTGCGAAACGTATCGGTCTCGCAGTACCGTACCATTGTTTCTCGTCGAGTGGAATTAATTGATTGTAAACCATCGTCGAATTTACAATATTGTGCACGATTCGAAGCGTGAATTAAACGTTTACAACGGGGGTTACAGTTACAGTAGGGAATTCAACGGCGAGCGCATACGTAATGACGGCGGAAGGAACGTTGAAAGTGACGAAAAACGATGAGAAACGATCTTGCCAAAGACTCTCTCGTCGTCAACGAATAATCAATTGGTTCGTGATTGTCTGGAAGTAATTCTGCAACCATAAAAAAAATTTCAAGTTTCAACAGGCAGTTCAAAGGTATCAGCAACGACTACCATCGGTGGAAACGTACGCACGTTTTCGTACACTTTTCTTACACACACTCTCATTACGCATGGCTCTCTCTGTCGTTTGAAACAACTACGCGTCGCAACGCGCTTAAACATCTACACGGCCGATAAATTAAAAGCTAAAAATACACATGTATCGGAACCTGTACCTTCTCTATCTTTAAACGATCACGAACTGATTGAAAACGGAATTCTGAAGAAACGGATCATCTTTCCTAAAGCGCGTTTTCTAAGTACACGCGAACGAAAGCTCAACGAATATATGTATAACGATCTCTTGCAAAAGCGTCAATTATTAATATGTATATATATATATATGTATGTATATGGAAGCGTATTTTGTTGCTTTATTTGTCACGATCATTCCCATGTAGTTCATGACACATATTTTATCGCGTGTTAACGTACTCGTGAAACGTTCTTTCTGTAAACGAAATCGCTACCGCGCGAACGATACATAGGCGCGTTTCTCTTCGCGTTTCGCAAAAGTTCAAAGAGAAAATTTTGAGGAACTGTTTGTGCGTGTATGGTAACTGTTCGAGGACCACACGAGAAGAACATGACGCCCTTGCGAGTTAACCCCTTGCGCTGGCAACTGGTTACGCGGACCATAACGAGTGACCAACACCGTACACAATAGAATCGTCGCTTTCTTTTCGTTTTGAACTCGTCGGTGTGACGTCGTTGGCTAGAAATTATTAAGAAGCAATAAACTTGTCATTTGTTTTGCCTGGGTCGCATTTAAATGTAAAAACTGAGAAAATGTTGCAATTTGAGACCAAAAAATTCTCAATGTGCGTGGCACGTTGCGTTGGTAACTGATTGCGGACCATAACGAGTGACCAAGCCGTATACAATAATTCGTCGCTTTCTTTTTGAACTCGGTCGGTGTGACTCGTCGCTGGATCGAAATTATTGAGAAGTAATAAATTTATTATTTGCTTTTGCCCATTTTGTTTTACTTGAATATTACTTAAAACTGAGAAGATGTTACAATTTAAGAAAAAAAAAATTCCAGCGCAAGAGGTTGAAACCCCGATTCGTTTCGTAGCGAAATATGTAAAAGGATCGTGATAATGATTGACTGACCGTGTCTCGAATTCGATTCGATAGTATTCCATCCCCTGTGATTTTCGTCTCGGTGAATCGTCTCGTAAGTACGTGAAATGAAATTGGTTCTCGTCGACACGTTCGAATCAATCAAATTATTCGACGAAAAATTGTCTAACTACGAGATACGTGTAACACAGCAACGCGAACCTAGAAAGAGAGTAAGAGACTACACGTGAACGTGTCGATCGTCGTTGTCAAATTCGTACATCGGTCGATTGTACTTTTCACCGGCGGCGAGGGCAACGACGATGAATTTACAACGCTCGTTTACTAACTATAAAAAGGCGTCGCCTCGACGTCGCTGCAATCTCTCCAATAATTCCCCGCGCGGCGAGGAAGTTTCGAGAGGTCGAAAGATCAAAATGCGAAAGAAGCACTCGCGAAAAGAAAGACGACGAAAGGGGAAATTAATTCGTCGATTGAAATTTTCGTTCTGTTTCTCAGGCGAGAGGGGCTCGAAGTTCTGGCTTCTCCCTCCCGGGGAAAGTTTCACGGTCAGCCCGTCTCACGCGATCTCGAGAGTTGAAAGCGAAAGAGAGCGGCGAGGATGAGAGAGGAAAAACGAAATTGAAATTTAACGTAAAAGTATCCTAAAAATGATATGTGCTTGACGCTTGACACGCGCGCACCGGTCATGGTGGATCGCTATTGCTATCGTCAGACCGAAACCGACGCGGCAACGTCGTTCGTTCCGCGATCATGCTGCGGCGCGCGCTTGATATGATATACTCGCAATAGAATATAATAACGAATAACAAATAGACGCAGACTGCTTGTCGAACAGGCGATAAATGATAACGATCGACGGGGGGATTGCGGCGATAAATCGGGCCAGCTTCGGCTTGTGCAGCAGCACGTGACAGGATGGTCTGAATTTTTCTAAACGCTGAGCAACCAGGCTGACACGCTTCACGACCGCAAATCCTTCCCGATCAACGCTCGAGCGTTGACCTTGACTTGCCTACACTATTACCTAGTTAAAAAAATATATTATCACTAGTTCGATGTAGTTCAAACGAACGAACAAAGGAACCATTTGTCGATATGGAGAAATAAAGGAGTAGGAATATTCGGGAGGAATTTCTTCTTTTTTTTTTGTTTTTGTTTCAAAGAATAAAAAGAAGCGTGGAAACGAAGTATCGTTCGTCGTTTTCTTTTTCTTTTTTTTTTTTTCCTCTTCCGACGTGTCACCGTCGTTCGTTCACAAGCCTCGTTTGTTCGTTAAACGATAATTTCGAACGACACGACATTTTTCCACGAGGATGGAATAATTACGGAAAAGCACGGAGAGGAGAAAGCTGCGAGAGTGTTAAAGCGTGCGAGGATGGATTTCAAGAGCGGGAAGCAGTGCATGTTAAACGCGAAATTGGATCACAGACGATAATTAAGTATACGTATGATGAAATGTAGTCCAGCGTCACGCGATCTGCGCGTTCCGAGCTAAACGGGATGGGAAATATCCATTTTCGATAGAAACGATCTCGAATGCAAAGATCCGATTGATACAGACCGCGTGAAAATAAAACAAATCGACCTTTGTCGACGTCTGCCGAATATATCGAAACTCAATGACCATTCGAATAAAAGGGAATAAAATAATTTGTAATAATTACGATAGAGAAAATAAAATGCCAGGATTATTTCACCAGACCCGTCATTTCTTCAAAATTTAAGCTAGAAAATTATGATCGACTATGCCACGACGAGAAGAGGAAAAGAAATTCGCACATTCGCGATGACTCGAGTCTTCATCGGAGCAATGAAATTTTTTGCCTCTCTGTTCAATGAAAGAGGGAGTCATTAGTATTTACCGTTTGATTCTTTGTGGCTGACCGCTGGCGAAGCCAATTAACGTCAAACTAGGTCGTTTCCCAACTTTCCTCGGATTTCGTCTCTTTTTTTTTCTATTTTTTTCTTTTTTCTTTTTTATTTCATTCCCGTCGTTTCGGCGCCCATTAAATTCCCCCCAATTCTCGTTCGAAATTTTTTCTCGTCTATGAAAGAATCCTCCCCCAGGAAGATTTTCGGACTCGTACTTCGATTTTCTCCCTCTTCGATTCTCGACGGAACTCGATAATCGCCGAATCCTCAAAAGCGAAGGGAAATTATTCATCTAAATAACCGAGATTCCAATTCGTTTCGAAAAAAGAAAAAAGGGGGGGGAAGATATGTCTCGTGTTTACAAAAGCACAAAATTTTTGTTCGCTGATAATCCGATAATCTCCGTTTATAATTCTCCGAGAGGAAAATATTGAATTAATCGCGCGATCGAATTTCACTCGATGGGGAGAGATTTCACGTTTACTTAATTCAGCGAAAATCAATATTATTCTTTTCCAAGTGTATCCCTGCCGCGTACAAGTATCTAAAATATGGCAAATCGTTGATCGTTTCAGCAGCTTTTGTTACTTTCTTAACGAGACGTTTCCCGTTTTTATCCACTGTTAACACGCACGACGCCCGGGCTTCTACGTGGGGTAAATTTATGAAACATCAAGCCGGCGAGCAAAAGGTTCTTATCGCAATCAAGGCAGTGTTTTAATTAAAATCTCCTTCCCCGTTACGCGCCGAAATTAATTTCGCAAATTTCGTTATACGATATCCAGAGATGCCCGGGCGATTTCGCGTCTATTTCGCTCGTTTCGCCCGGGGATCAAAATTTCATAAAAATTAATAGAGCGTAAAGACGCGCCCGCTTATGCAAGCCACTCGCGCACTCGACTTGTATACCTCGAACGGGAAACTCGATCGGATTAAACGATTCTCCTCTGTCCTGATTAGTCATACGAACCAACCACCGAAATCATCTTTCGTTGAACGTTCTGCAAGCCACGAGATTACGTTCGGCGTCGATGTCCTTTGTCAATGAACAGGATGGCTCCAGTACGTTGGCGCAATTGATAAAATTTATTTGCGACTGTCTCTGTACAGTTACTCGCGGCTAATAACAGCGATGACTTTCCACGATTCTCTCTCGTTTCTTTCTTTTTTTTTATCGTCACTCGTTACGTTTGTCCAATCGAGAACTTTGCGTTACTCTTCTAACAGCGAATATTAAATAACGACTCGAGCGAAGGGAATTCCTTCGAAACGTTCTCTCTTTCGCGCGCGCGCAATTTCCATCAATTAGCCAGCAATCCGGATCTCTTTCGTTTTCATTTTCATTCGCTTACCGCTCGGAGAGAATTTGATCAATCGATCGGTGCGTGTCGCGTCGACAGAATAATATAACGTAACTTTCGTTTCGTTTTGTTTCTGGAACGAACGAGTCACGCGCGGCGCAAGGTGGTGCATGTTTGCCAATTTTTATAATAACGGACCTCGTTCTCGTAGTTCATTCACCTTCGTTTATGCCCTCTCCGATTTTTCTTTTCGCGGCTGATTCATTATTCATACCGTCCGCAAAACCTTTTCATTCAATTTCCTCGATGCTTCTCTTGAGAGTTCAACGATCCTTCTGACAGTTTCAATTAACGGCAACAGCTCGTTTTACACGCCTTTACTTCTTACTCTCCCCGCTCGCGATTTTCACTCGTGATTCAACTCAGCTCCTCTCGGTATACAACTCGCATTGCACACCGCATCGATTGCTCTATCGAGCATAATCCAAGTCAAACGTCAATCCCTATTCTAGCGGAGCTTTTTAATCGCCGTTCGTTCGAGGATCTCCGCAAGACGTTCCGAGTTACCTCGCGAATTTCATCGCCCACCAAACTTAATCTTATGACGTTCACGATGCTGTTGGAAACAGAGCTGTGCCCGCTCCGTTTATCGAACGTCCAACAACTAACGTTGAAAATCTCTGCGCAACGTTCCTAATTGCCGGAGCACGATTGCCGAAACTCCGTAGCTTCTACGAAGCCAGACGTCGTTGGCGATAAAAATTCCCATCGGCAATCGGCTTTACACGATCATCGAACAGCTTTGAAACACCGTATCGCTCTTGACGCATTCGCGACCGCTGCCGTGAATTGCACGTCTTTGCAAGTACCTTGCAAAGATCTTTCAACACCTATTTCAAAAAAGCAAAATTTTCCAATCTTTGTTGCTGTTTTAACGTCAGCGTAAAATTAGCTCGGGATTTTCTTCATTTTTCACAGGGACTACAGTATCCCGTCAGGTTGTAACACGTAACATAAACTGACTCGTGGGAAATTGTTGTAAAGCGCGTTTGTCGCAATAGCGTGAGGCAGTTAGCGTTAGGTCTTTGAGGATTATGCAGACATTTGGCAATGTGGCGCGTAGGTGTTCCATTTGAGATCGAGACCCGAGAGAGTAACACACAGAGAGGTACCACACGCAGAGGAAGGGGGAGAGGAGTTGTTACGCGAATGCGTACTTCACAGGCCAGTATCTTCTACGTATCTTCTTCTATGCGTCAGCCGGTCGTAAACGCTCTGTTATCCTTTTGTTTCCGGCAGTGCTGCTGATAGCCTCAGCTATGGCGTTCGTCTCCTCTTCCCCTCCACCTCGCCACTCGTTCGCGTTGCAGCAAAGTTGCAGCTGAGAAAGCGAGGGAGAAAGTTCAACGGGAAAGAAAACGGAGCAAAGGGACGCAAATACACGCAGATAGATAGACGCGAAGAGACCGGGAAACGGGACCGGGAAGATAAAAGTGAAATGTCTGGGAAAAAAGAGCGGGCGAGGCGGAAAGGAAGGAGATGAAAGGGAGAGAAACTCTTTGGAACACGTTCGGTCGCTTCGTCAATCGATACGCTCGGAGAAACTATTGTAGCTAGATAGGCATCGCCAGCGTTGCCACGTTATTAAACTTTACCACTTCTTTTTCTTCTTCTTCTTCTTCTTCTGTTTTCTTCTCCCTTCCTTTCTTTTTTTCTTTCTTTTTCGAATAAACTTGGCAATTCGCAACGCAGGAAGACTGAAATTAACTCGCCAAACGTTTGACACGTTGACGACGGTTTCTTACTTTCTCTCGGATTTTTTTTCTTTTCCCTCTCGGTTCAAAATCCTCCGAGTGGAAATCGCAACAGTTTTGAACGGTGGTGTATGGCAGGCAACAACGGTTGGATATTAATCGCGGGACTTAAAGACTCGTCTATGTCTCGCGATAGACAGATTACGCAGTCGAGCAGACTCGGACGATCGATTTGGCAAATCGAACGGAAACGGATTTCACGGATGACGATCGGTGTGTAACGCTGCCGCGAGACTAATCTAATCGGTAAAAGGATCGGCCAGCGCGTGAAAATTCGCAAGGAACGCCGGAGTACGAACTTTGCGACACGAACGCGATCCATCGATCGTGAATCAACCGTCAGTTGTGGCAGTTTCGTGGGTTGGCTCCTTTTGCATTTATTTACGTAGAAAAGCGTCGTCGGGTGTCTCTGTAGAGTAACGCGAAAAGTCATATCGAACGTGGTTACTTTCTTCCCCCTTTTTCTTCTTCTGTTTTTGCTGGAAATGAAGTAATTCATACGCTCTCGATCGGGCACAGAGAAAATCAAGCGTCATCGGTGTCTCCTTTGCAGAAAGATCCAACATTTTGACGGATCGTTACTTCCTACGTTACTGAAGAGAAATTCGAACGTTCTTTCTAGGGTTAGTCATAATCGGAACTGAACAGTCGACGAGCGACAAACAAGGACTCGCTCTTTGTTGGCTCGATCGAAAAATAATTATCGAAGCGTTTCGCCTTCGGAGAATATATGCGTACATACGCGACAGATTGGATATCCGTTTTGAATAATTCATTCGGGAGGGAGACGAAAAATCAAGAGGCCGCTGCATATTCAAAAGAACCGGGTACCCAGAGAGACCGGGCCCCGAGACTACCGGGTCGTCGGTTCGATTTTCTCGTGTGCCCGATCTGCCAGCCATCGGTCAATTAAAGTCCCAACACCTCCCTCCGTCGAAGGAGATTGTCCCGTTTGTAGTTCGTAGTCTCTCGATTGTCCAGACAAAACTCTCTCCCCGCCGGATCCATTCTGTTCCCACACGGTCGCAGAAGTTCTCATACACGACACTTAATTGGACTAAATCCTAATCCTATGAACGACACACGGCGACGTTGGCGAGCGGATCGGGTCGGCCATGCGGAAGATCACGGATGGGCAAGGCCATCGCGCGGGACATTTTTTGTTTTTTAAGCTCGATGTTCGACGCATCGTCGAGAGTTCTTTCTTTCTCCCGGACGGGCGAGACAAGGAAAAGAAAGAAAGAAAAGAAAAAAGAAAGAAAGAAAGAAAGAAAGAAAGAAAGAAAAAATAACAACAACAACAGAGCGTCTAGGAGAAAGCGAGGGATGACGATCGTCGTTCATCCTCGGCTCACAGTGGCTAACGGGATCACAAACACACAAACGTTGTTGTTCTCGAACGAACACGCGAGCTGGTCGACACTTCAAACCGCGTTCAAACCGCGTACCGGGTGGCCAACGCGACGATCGTCGTCCGGGGATGTTATCATGTGCACCACGGGGACCACGGGGACCCTGACGACCTAGTGGCCATTGTTACGCGCGGCGACGACGTCGTTGAGCATGAGCCCGAGGTGCTGTCGTCCACCTCGAGGTCACTCTCGTTTCGAACACTCAACGAAACATTCTGCCAGCTGGTTGCCAGGCCACCCCAGCTCGCTCCGCCGAGCAGGTAGGTTAGAACGAGTAGAATGAGGCACCCACCTAGGCACCCGCCACTTCCAGGATCGATGCTACTGCAACCGCTCGTCTGGTTCTCGGTTGTCGGTTTTTGCACTTCCTGATGAGACACGCACTCTACCTGTTGGCTACCCGTCCACGGGTCGCCCTCCACGACGTTGTGCCTCGCGCCGATCGCCGTGTTGTCCACGCTCGCGTCCTGCTGATTCACAGGCGGCAGCGGCTTGTCCTTGTCCAGATCGTCGTCGTCCAGCTCCAGCGACGTCTCCGTCCCGTAGAACACCAGCTTGAACTCCTCGAGGGTATCTGAAACCGGTTAGTGACGTTCTGTTAGATTCGTTCCCGATCGAGCGAGAGATCGCGGGCCAATCGTGTGACAGACACATCGTGAGCATGCTAGAACTCGAAATGTCGGGTGAAGGAAAGAGAAAATACCACGAAATGCCAACGGTGGCAGGCGATAGCGTAGAAATGTGCAGAAAAGAAAAATATCTACGTTCATGGACAACGATAACGTGTACGTGTGGATTCTCAACTACCGTGCTGGAACTAACAATTCAATCATTTCTCGGAACAACAGTCGTGACAAATGCATTTCTTTTTTTATTTATCTGCGAACGAACTGAAAAACGAAACACATACGAAACATGCTGCTATCGAAGGAAACACTCCGTTTCCATCAAGTAACGTTCGAAGCAGTACGTCGAGCGAATCTTCCAACTGATAAATATGCGATAAATAAGTTTGCCAAAACAGGTGGCAAAAATCAATTTCGTGCTTGAACAAACTTCACAATGTCTTTTTACCTTGCAATAGCACAGTACGGAGGATAGTTTCTGTAACGTGTGTCTCATAAAAGGATTTCGTCGGAGGATTAATTTCAATTAAAATTTAATTTTCCAAAGTCTTACGGAGGATTTTAATTTCAATTTCTCTCCGAGACACGAGGAACGCGTGCCCCGCAGCTCTTTCGCTCTCGGTGCGAATCGATTTTCAAACGAGTCGAACGAGATTTTCGCGGAAATATTCATTTCGTCGGCGAAACAATTAAACGAAGGAAACATCGTTAATTAAGATGGATCAACGTTCTTTGAAATCATTCGTCTTCGAAACGCGATACGCTCGTGGCTTGTTTGTCCACCTTGACAAACTCGGAAGAACGATGAATCATTGTATCAAAAAACAATTTACGGTATTTCTATCGATGACGCGACATGATTTAACGTTTCAAACAAGTTACAAACAACAATTGTAAAAAAGTATTTACGCGAGAATTGTGACTCAACGTTTCATCGTTCGTTGAAACTCGAATATCTTACCTTCGTCGAACGAATGTTTGCACGACATTTTCGAATCTCTCCTGCATCATCAACATCTCGTAAAAGCATTGAAATTTAATTATATAATTAAACAACTGCTACGTCTGCCGCGAGTGAACTGTCACGAATTCGCGAAGCTTGAAAGCGTCTTCCTTGTTTTCTTAATATCACCGCGATCTGATGACAAATGGATGCTTCCATTTGACGTGACACGAGTGCACTTTGCATTACAGACGCGCGCGGGCGCGCAAGCGTGAACAATCGTGCTTCATCACGAGGTGTTTGAGACGTTCGATGTACACGGATGACTCGCGCAGCGGTGGAAAGACGGTGACAGTGAGGCGAAGCGGAAAGGATGTCAATGTCGTCGGCATTGCGACGATGCTCGAGGAATCTTGGCTCTAGCTTCGGGAATGGTAACCGGAAATCGATAAAATTGGAACGAATATTCCCGACAAAATTTCGTCGCGACGATCCTGAAAACTTTTGCACTTTGAAATGCAAAAAGCAAAATTAAAGTTTAACAAGAAGCATCAAATTTTTTTCACGTAAAAGTGCGCGTTATTTGAAACAATGTTTAACAATATTGTTCGTGTGCTATGGACTTTGTATACTGAACACACACACACACACACACATGCGCGCGCGCGCGCATTCATGCATGCAAGCGAGTAGTCTTGCTTCAACGGCTTCTAACAACTTTTTAATTCCAACGCAACATTGGAAAGCGGAAATTTTCTATCTACAGGTGTTTGCAAAAGAATAAAGTTTCGTCGAACGACGATGCGAGGACATGAAAAAATGCGAGTGGACATGCGGCAAAAAAAGAAAAAAAAGAAAATTTGTTAAAAGGTTCGTTTGCTACGAAAAGATACTGGCGAGTAACAATCTAGCGAATACAAATGGAAACTATATCAGCGAACGCAATTGCTTTGATTAGTTGAAATTAATTTTGGCCAATTTAAACGTCATCTTTTCTTTTACCTCCTCTTGTCCTATAAAAAGACATCTCACGCGAAATAACAAGAAGTTCACAGAACTTTATAGAACGAAAAAGAACATGTTAAAAATATCGCTGTGAATGAACTTGGAGATCGTGTCGAGAAATATACGGAGAAAAATGGAGCGATGGAAGGAAACGTAAAAATGCAAATAAACATAAAAATTACCAACAAATTACATCGAGGTGCGCTTGCAACGATACAGGAGCACGAGAGGGAGGGGGGAAGGGTGGGACAAGATATACAATATATGTGTATATACGAAAATACTAAATCATGAAAACCGTGTCACTGAATTCTGCCATTGTCCACATGGATGCACAATGTCTATTTATACACAAATGTTTTACTACTCTGGCGAGATGCGACAAACGAAACCGCGTGTAACGCACAGGTCCGTGGATGGCGGATGTTGCTACATTGCTCGCAATGAACGTTTCTCATTCTTATCGCGCGTGCAGGCGACAAATCGACGCTCGTGAAAAAATCGTTCGCTCGAGACGCGAAGGAAATTTCCGAGCTACGCCTACGAGCAGTGAGCTACACTCTCTGACCGTCACGTTCTCAAAACCATTCCACGGATTGCTCGTTACCTCGGACCAGTGGGTCCGCCAACACTTTAACTAAAGAAGAATACCCTTGTCCAGGTTCTTGGAATCGAACTGCTCGTCCTGGAGCAATTCCAGGCCCTTGGCTCTGGTCGCGTGCTGCTGGCCGGCCCCTCTAACCCCAGCGTAGACGGGATAGAGCGGATAGAGCTGTTGGATTTTAGGATACTGCTGGAAGATGGCCGGCACGTTGTTGATGGCAGGTTTCGCCGGTGGCTCCAAGAGAATCAGACCTCTCTGAAGGGGCGAGGCAGTCGCTGTGTCGGCGACTCTCTGCCTGTTGGTGACTTTGGTGATGGAAAGTTTGGTGGTGGTAGGCGGACTGGTCTGTGTGATCATCACTGTGGTGGTGATAGGGCTGGGCGTGCTTCTTCCTCTGGGTCTCGACGTGATCAGGCGAACTTCACCGGCTAGGTTCGACGGCCCCCTCGCCACGGTCAATCCCCTCAACGTTTGCACGGTGGGTCTCGGCGTGGGTTTATTGGCTGATTTGCCGTTTTTGTGCTGACCGCGCGCCTTGCTCTTCCTCTGCGACTGTATCTGAGCGTTGACCACGTACGGCGGGCTCAGGCTGCCGGGTTTCTCCGGCTTGTGTTGAGTCTGCTTGATCTTGGAGCTGGTCAGGAAGTTCTGCGCCTTCGAGAACGCGGTTTCCCGTGGCTTCACGAACGGCCGCCTCGGTATGTTCATCCCGGCTGGATTGTACAACGCGTACTCGGTGCGATCGGGCAGCGTCGACGTCCCGTAGAAGATCAACGCCCATTCGTGAAGCGTCGCACGACCTGGCCGAATCGTCGGACGACAACAGGAGGCAGCAGGGAAAAGCAGCAATTCCAAAGTTTCGTTTTAGTACGACACGCGTGTCGCGAGCAAAAATTGTGATCAATCGTACGACATAGGTAAAGAGAAAAAAAAGGTGCGAGTTATTCGTATCGGGGAATTTAATTCAACAGACGTTGATCTTGGTCGATAGCTCCGCCCCCCCCGGACGGAGTCTAGATCTATCTTTCCTCGAACGATTCAAAGGCAAATCCTCCCGGTGGAGAATGTCGTGTAGTAAGCGAGGCTTATCGTCAGTGGCCGAGGATTAGAAAATCATTGACGACCAACAGGTGCAATTCCCGCGGCTAGTGCAATATTGCTGTTGGCCGGCGACAACGACGGCGGAGCGGATCTCGCTAAGCAAGGTACAAGGGTAGTCAACGCAAACACGACGCGTAATGGTTTGAATACCTGTACTTGGAATGTATCCTGCATATTACGCGACATAATAGAACGAGGTTCTATCTTGCGCGCGGATACACCAGACTACAAGACTGTGCCTGGGATTACAGGCGCGCGTTAACTCAAACTTTATGCGCACATCGGCTTTAACGGGGCTTCTAGCTTCAAGTGCTACTGACGATTTCACCCCTGCGCAAGGTCAACCACCTCAACCCCCGCGAGATGGTTCACGAGAGATCCATCGTTGGCGGTTGGATGCCGAGGGAACACACGCCTCGAACCGGGGGGAATTACACTCTTGGGAGATGATGCGGCAGCTTACTTGGTCCCACGTGCACCGTTTACGAGATACTCCCTTTATATCCTCCAAGATCAAACGATAAGATAGCTGAACGTCAGAATGTATGGAACTCTGCTCGTGTAACTGTGTCAGCCTCTGTCACGTTTCACGGCTAATTTTATAATTCGTCCTTCTATCGCATATCCTGATATCGTGCTCGGTGACATGTATCCCGTTTCAAGATACGTTTGAAAGTATATCAGAATTTTCAACTGAATATAAGAAACCTACTCTGTCACTTTAACGATGACGAAGACTTACAAACATCTGATGTATGTATGTAGAGAAAGAGAAAGAGAGAGAGAGAGAGAGAGAGAGAGAGAGAGAGAAAATGTTGAAAATTTTGAAAATGGAAGAATCATTATTGCCTGTAGATTCGACAGAAAACGAGAGTATAAATTATCCTACTGTTCTCTCGCGAGAAGTGTAACAGGATGGAAACCCTTGGCAAAATTTCTGATACGAACGAGGTTATATACTCAATGTATCTGGAAATGCCGTGGTGCGATGAAAGGAAGGAACAAAAAGACGGACACAATGGACTTACCTTGGTATCGACCCTCATTGTGGATTTCAAGTTTCCACGTGCCGTGTGGCCTTTCTCCCCAAGTGTGAACAGACATAAATGGCCATTGATTGAAACCAGCCTTCGAGATGTCGTGAGGCCTTTTCGCGAGTAGGGTGCTCTTTGTGCCTTGCGGAGATGTTAGCTGTATCTGAAGATCTCCTCGTCTCGAGGCCATCAGCGAAACCTTTGCCTGGAAAGCATACATGCCGGATATTTATCTGATCGATTTCCAGCTACACGAATATCGTGTAAGCGCTTTTCCTTTTCTCTCATCGACAGACAAAAATCTCACACAGGTAAAGTGTAATCTAGCTCTTAATCTCTTTCTCTTATGAAAAAAAAAAAAAAAAAAAAATTCTGAACGAGGCGAGAATTTAGGGCAACTGCCGGTCTGAACGTGATCGAAACCGTCGCAAAGGAAAGCTATTAATTAACCTACTACTTACGCGAGTGACATGGCATGTACTTACCTGCACGTGCTCGAGAAAATTAACGCCGCTACACTCCTTGACGTGCAATTCCAGAGTCAGCTGGCTCTTTGGCGGTATCGGCCTGTACGCACATACGGAGATTTAGGTCAGCCGCATAGAAACGAAGTTGGGGTAAATTCCGCGACCTTATTTTATTTCGCTCCCTTTCCCCACCCTTTTCTTTCGAAATCGACACCGGACTGGAGAAAAACGATCGTGCCCGTCGTTATTTTTATCGTCGATAAAATTCACCGATCCGGTTTCCGAACGGGCTTTGAAATCGGCCCGCGCTAAATCGGATACACGCGTTGCAGAAGCTATTTCCTGGCTGCCGGTTTATCGTCATCGCAGTGAACGCGAAGTGAACGGGGCACGTAGAGCGGAAATAGTGATGGATCGAATCGCCGAGTCGGATCTCGCGCGGTCATTTATTTCGCAAAGGTATATACTTCCACCGACTCATAAATCGCGTTTAATATATTTTTCCGAGTGACTCGACACTTTGGATAAATCCACCTTCACGGCGATAACTTCACTTCAACACCCGTTAAGCACGGATCGACTAACCTGCCCATGTGTGGCGCTGAGACCTCGCATTTGTGCTGTTCAGGCACCGTCCGCCATCTTCTGGCCAGCCGTACCATAGCTGCGGCGTCCATCAGCCCGTAGCCGAAACTGTGGCTCACTAAACCGAGAATCGACCATTGTCGTCAGTCATCGAAAACTCTGATAGACACTTTGAGAGACAGACTCACCGTTTCTTCCAACGCCGTTCGTTACCCAATCCATGGCCTTGAGGTTGGCAGGCTTCGCTGTCCTGACGACGATGTGCTGCATGTCCCTCCAAGTCAACTCTTTGTTCGCTTCGAGGGCAAGGGCGCAGATGCCAGCGGCCAACGGCGCCGATGCCGACGTGCCGGTGTGACTGCTCGTGCAGAGGTGATGCAGGTCAGTGGTCACCACTTGTTTCTCACCCGACGAGCCGGAACTGTAGGTGGTGGCGAGTGTGGAGGAACAGGCCTCGCTGTACCAAGGCACCTGGCCGTTCTCCGTCGCGCTGCTGATGGACAACGTCCAGATACTGTTCGTGTAACCGTCGCAGTTGCAATTGTCGTGATCCCTGCCACCGTTCCCTGACGCCCAGACGAAAATCGACCCTTTACCGTTGCGACCCTGACGATCAAAGCGACGAATTTAGGCGAGGCGTCACCCTCAATCGCCTGCTCAAAGACCGCCTTTCGCGTGTCGCCGAAAGGTTCGATCGATCGGTTCTTGAGCGGACCGTTCGCTTTCGCTCCCCTAATCCAAATCTTCCATAATTTCACTCTTTCACTCTCGATAACGAACTTACCTGCGAGCGTTTCTTTTTTTTTTTTTTTTTGTCTTTGTATTCGAATTGGCGCAACGCCGTTCTATCAAGTCGATACAAGGTCGAAATTTTTCATCTAGTTTAGAGAGATCAAGTTCATACCACTTTCGATACCACTGTCGGTCCCGTACGGCGATCAAAGGGCCATCCTTGAAGTTGTTGGATAAGTTACGTGCAGCGGTGTATTAAACGCTGAATGCACTTAGAGCAACGATGGCGAACCTATGACCCGCGGGTCAGACACTGGCCCACGCAGGCTTTTCATATGACCCACGCGTTGATTTTTATAAACTTATCGTCATACATGTAAAAGAATTTTAATTATTTTTCGAACGTCTCTTTCCAAAAAATGTTCAGAAAATTACAAGTGTTTGGTTAGAGCTTAAAAGTGAGAAATAAATGTATAATTGTGTTTTATGGAGGATTTACGATTTGGTTATGTATACATATAGGTATTTTAAGTATTAAATGTTATATATTTGCGTCCAAAAAATTTTATATAGCGCTTACGATTAAACAGATGTAATAAACACCAAAAAAAAAAAAAAAAAAACACTATTCTCAGAATGGGTAGCTTTGCTAGTTTTTTTATATAATAAAAGAGAGAACAGATAATAAAAAATATTAAGAAATAAAGTATATATATGTATATCTAATGTATAGTGCAGGGGTGACTGGGCCTGATGTCACCCCTTTTATATCAATTTTTTGATTACGTCGACATTTATTTTTCACTCGCAAAAGTAAAAGTTGTAAAACAAAAAGGAAACGTAAACTTTTTAGAGGATTATAAAAATGAGAACCAAAAAATAGTAGTTTTTAACCATCCTCCCGTCCCCCTTTCCAAGCGACGCCACTGACTTAGTGACCCACGTGCTAGTATTAAAAAAAAAATAATGAACAAAATTTGATCTACTTCTTAAAAAAGTTCGCCCCGTCACTGACTCAGAGTTTCGAATGCACAGACACGCGTACAGTGCGAAATATGTCGATCGAAGTAACCGAACGAACAATCAATGATATCATCCCGTTTCATCTTAGACTCTTCTCCTTTTTTTTTTTTTTTTTTTTTTTCTTTAACGAACGATTAATTTACGAATCCAGCTGGATTAAACTGGAACAAAAATTACATCGGATTTGGGGGAACGAGTCGGAAATTCATTGCACCGCGGCGGAACAACATCGCGGTATTTCTCGAAAATTTTCAGATACACGAAGTACCAACTTCGCGCGCCGCTGCGGCGAACAGCGGCCGTCTTTATGAATATTTAACGGTTAGCTTTCTATCGAGGGAAAGCGCTTTAAATTCGGGAGTAACGGTAATTATACGGCGGATAAATTCGTATTTCGCTGTATATAGCGGCCAGGGTAACATCGTTGCATTAGCAGGGGAAGAAAAAACGGGGGGGAGGGGGAGGGGGGGGGGTAAAAAGGTCTCTGTGTAATATTCAGCTGCCGTCGAACGCCGCGGTCCTTTCAATGGCGATATTCGCGTAATTCTTTGAAAGACAGAAGAATTTTGGATAACGAAATGATCCAGTCTTCTTTCTTCTTTTTTTCTCTTCGAAAAACGAGAAATTCGTTTCGCAACCGTGATTATGCTCGGCACGAGCGTTTTCAGCGCGGGAAACGAAGGGGAAAAATTTCCCCCGATACGGATGATGCGCCGGTTGGCTCCTCCGAGTGTTTAGCTTGCTTTCGTTCCAGGCGGAATTTTATTTCTGGATATTTAACAAGAAGCAACGTTCGCGGAATATAAACGTTTATCCTATAAGTCCGTCGAGTGTTCAAGGGTTTATCAAATGAACGACCGAGCGAAAGCAGTTTGCTCAAGGATATTCAACGAATATTCAACGGTGCTTCTTCTTTTTTTTTCTCAAATGCAAGTTTAAACAATGCTGCGCGTTACGGGGAACTACGATTACGACCTCGGAGGACAAGAATATAACGTTTACAGAGAGGAAAGAGAGAGAGAGAGAGAGAGAAAGAGGAACATTTTATAATGGTATAACTGCAAAAAAAAAAAAAAGGGAAATAAAATGCCGCAGCTCTGACGGCTTTGTACGGTTAAGGGAAATTTGTAGCGGTTAAATGCTACGAGGATTGCAAGTTTCTTTGCTAAAGAGCTTCCCAAAGTACTGTAAATACTTGTATATACATATGTACTGATACGGTCCTGGAAATTCTCTCCTTTGCATACGTTTCACTTGGAGACACACACTCGCAAGAGGCACGCGATTTTGAAGAATTTGAAGTCCTTTTAGGGTTGAGAAAAAAAAATGAAAGACAACGACGACTGCATCTACAGAGGCAATATCGACAAAGTAGTGCCTTTACAAGTTGACCTCGTCGTTCTCGCAGCTCTTCGAAGTGTTCTCGCCTCGGGGAATTTCACTGCCTGGAATTTTTGGTTTTCTGTTACCAACCAAAGAGTTCTCCCCTTTCGGCCGAAAGTGCCTGCCGACATTTGCATATGACTTACTCGGCTGGCTCGCGGCGGGCAGAGTTAAAATGGTAATGCGTGCAGGTGTGCGGGAGCCGGCGACAAGTCGCTTAAAAGCAGCCAATTAGAAACTTTCCGCGGGCTGATCTCGCCTCGAGTCTGTTAAGGTAGGTCTAGGGAAAGGAGAAGTTCCTCGTTCCGATGGCATAATCGAATTACGGTTGTTCTTGGCAACGCTCGTTCCGAAAGAATCATTTTTCCATTGGACAAAGTTCAACGCGCTCCTTCCCGTACGCCGTGGTACTACATTCACAGGGAAGAAAGTTTCAAACCGCAAACGCGTAACCCGGATCCAGCGGCTTTATCGACGAGTTTATGTTCGCGTTCGCGAATTATCACGTTTCTCTCTTCTTTTTTTCAACGTTCTCCGTCGACGCAGTGTCACCGTCGAATCGTCTGGTCTCATTGTAGGCGAACGATCGACGAGACATTAGCCGACACGCGGAGATTCATTGTCTACGAGGCGAGATAAAAGACCCTCGCGCCTCCCGCGGCGAACGTAATCGAGGAGAGTCGCTTTCAAGCGGCTGCTAAGTACGTAACATCGAGATAACAACGAGGCACTGTCTGCCGCACCAGTTGTCGGTTTCGCGGAAGCATCCAAGAAACGCATCTGGCAGATACGATCCCAGACTGACAGACGGCCCCTCCAATTTCGATTTCGCGTCGCACGGACAACTTGTCATTTTGTAATCGCTTCTCGCCATCGATTCCAACAAGTATGCGACAAGGATGGAGAGTACAGTTTGTCCGTGGCTATCATAGATGAATTTTACGCCTTCGATTTGTTAGAAATACAAGAATCTGCAGCAAAATTGACTTTGACCTTAAATTTCAAGATCAACATTTTTTTTGCATTGTATTTTATTCATCATGAAAACTTCTTCGAGGAACCATAGGTCGTAACTTATCAGTTCTCTTGGGAAGAGAATGGGAAGAGAATTTCTTAATCATTTAACACTGTGGACGAGTGCGTTCTAACAGCGACTTTATGGTTGAATGTCTATTTTTCGTAATTTTTACTAACATTTGATTTATCATAGTTGTAGCATCAGCGTTAGTCTAAATGATAAAATTAATATTATTCGAAATATAGACATCCATCGTTACGTAATATAGCCATACATAGGCGTCCAACTATAAAGTCGCTGTTAGGACGCACGTTGGGACCTCAGCAGTGTTAAATAATTAAGAAATATTTTTCAGAAGAACTATTAGGTTCCCTGGAAAGTTTTACCTTCGTTATGCGTAGAGTGCAATACAAAAAGGAAAAAAAAAAGAAAAATATTTGACCTTGAAAATGTAGAATTCATCTATGATAGCTTTTCTTTCCACCCTGTACGACACCAGCAGTCAAACGACTGTTTGAGAAAGTATTGTCCCGTGAAAAATACGAAATATCTACCAACCTTCGTAATCCCCTCGATGAAAGCTCTGGTGGCGAGTTCACCAGGGCCATCCACTGTTTTTCCATCGTCGTCCGGCCCCCAGGAGGCACTGTAAATGTCGATGTGTTGAGGATTCAGGCTCAGGGATCTTGCCTCGACGGCGTCCGTCACATCCCCGTCCAACATTCTCACACCTGCGTGTAAATGAGAAACCAAGTGCCCTTAATTTGTGAATTAAGCGTTCGATAGGTTCTCCAAACGTGTAAATTATTATTTCGAACGAACCGGCAATTTCAACGATCTATTTTAATTTACAATGAAATGAACGTAATTGCACGAATAACAATGAAAAATTGTGAATCGTTTAAACTGATACGACTTTGTAAAGAAAGATCCACATGGCAACACAGTTTGGTGTCATTTTAAAGAGCGAAGCTTTTATTTGATAGTCGTTTCGTTCGAAGATGATTTTACACCGCGTGGCAGGTGGGAAACTGAGGACACATTTTTCTCTAAAATTGTCGAAATTGACAAATATTGAATGCTAAGGTTAAACGACAAAAATTCAAAAATCCCAACATTCTGTCATCTGATCCTAATGATCCAAATTCAATAAAATAATGAAAAAAAATCGCGCAGCGAGTTGTTGTGAAGAAGAAAATTTCAATTTTCAAGATCATAGTAGACGTAGTCAGAAGAAAATTTTTCCAATGTCCGAATTTTTACAATTTTCGAGAAAAATGTGCCCTTAGTTTCGAAAGGAACAAATTCGCGACTGTCAAGGCACAAGCTTCACGATTTCAAATGAAACCAACTGGATCGTTACTACGAAGTTAAAAATCAGTTTGAATTATCGACAATTTATCAGTGTATTCTCTTCGCTGTATTTTGACGAGAAGAAATCGCATCTTGGTGATCGATAAATACGTCGATCAAATTAACATCAGTTGCATCAAATTTTTCGTCGCACCGAATCATTGAAATTCACTTAAGCGGCGTAACCGATTTTGTGCGACGAGTGTTTTTGAGTCTCGTCGCCGGTATATTTTAGTCAAAATGGCCGAGCTCCGTTCTCTTCGAGTGCACTTACCCCCGACACCGGCTCCAAATGCAACTCCCACCGCGCACATGGAATTGTTAGCAGTTGCAGCCACTTCACCGGCGCATCTGGTGCCGTGTCGATTACTGTCTAAAACATCGTATCGCGGCATGGGATCTTCATCATGGTTATTGACGTCGTAGCTCGCCTGTGGATCCTAAAACGTTCATTCGATTGTCCCTGTCAATCACCTGTCCCTCCACTGTCGCGTACGTTGCAACAATTTGCGAATGCAAAAGAAAAGAAAAAAAAAGAAAAAAGGAAAAGAATATTTTCGATATCAAAAATGACACGTCTATGCATGTGTTTTCAATTTAACTTTCTTTGCGGTACGTTCGACATTTCAAAGTTCCACGGTTCGAATCACATTCGTCGTCCGTCTCAATTTTTAAATCCTCTTCCCCTTTACCACTCGATAAGATGTTTAATTAATATCGAGTGAACTATCTTTGTAATTACCGAGTACAACTTGGCCACAGTTCTGCCCAACTTCCCCCGTGAATATCGATCCCCCACTGGATCCGATGTAATTGCTCCTCCCTTCCCTCAGGCAGTTTCAGGATTGTTTCAAACTGTCCCCGAGTTCGAACGTCACGGTTCTTCGTTTCTTTTCATTACGATACTTTTTTTTCTCGCGAAGTCGCGAAGTCACGTCGACTAGATTATTTTATAAATTCAAATACACGAAAAGTTCGGACGAATTATATTTCTCAAAAATATCGCAAAATAAACGGAGACGTTTATCTCGTCGGAAACGTAAAAAAAAAAAAAAAAGAAAGAAAGAAAGAAAAACAAAACATTTCAAGCAATATCAAGAAAATTTCAATTTTCACCGATTTCGTACGATACGAATATCTCTCGTTCGAATCGATATCGACCACCGTGGACTATGTCTGATTATAGGGGATTCGTATCTGCTGGGAAATTGTGGAACTCGATACACGTTTGTCCGCGGTTGCCTTATTAACCCCCGGCCATTCACTAGCAAACACTAGCATTCCTCTCGTGTGGTTCGAGTCTAGTGTTTGACTCTCTGGTTGGCTCTCCCGGTGCTCCACTGGTAACTTGGACAATTTCGGGACCCGGTTGGCACAAGCTCGCTTCTTGCAGCCCGCTAACGAGAAATTGAAAAGGCTAGACTGCGAAAGTTCAGCGAAAAAAATTTTCTGCGAGCCGTGGTGCAACGCAGCAATTCGACGTTGGTGTTGCGCACAGTTATAATTTTATTACGTCTCTTTCAGTTTCTCGTTTAAATGTTCCTGCTTGTTATCCGTACGAATACACGAATTGTAGCAAACTGTACAAGTACGCGAATTGCAAAACGCACACATAGAATTTTCAACTCGTTTGAAATAATACTTTATCGAGTGTTTGCACGTAGAATTCCAAGAAAGAGAAATATATAATAGTTTTGATTTTCCAAAAGAAATTTTATTTAACCATCGCTATGCCGGCAAATGTAAATTGTTTTCACGCAGTTTTCATTTTTGCACCACGGTTAATTTAGACGAACAGTTGTCAATATTTGAAACTGTTGTAACTATGTTCAAAAGAAATCACATAACAATCTACTTGGCCTCATTTTAAAACGTGAAGCTTCTGTTTTCAGTGTCCTGAATTCATTTCTCTTTTGCAAGATATTTTGACTTTATGCAACAAATGGAAAAATGTTCTTTTCTTCAAAAAGAGAAAAGAAGATTGTAAAAATTCACACACATGTGAAAACACTGGAGAATTTTACTTACGACTGAATCCATCGCGGTTTTGAAGATTAAAGTTTCTCATTTGCAACAACCTTTCAAAATTTGAACTTGGAACATTAGAGCTAAATAACAAAAAAAATTCCAGAATTTCGTTATCAAACCTTAACGTTCAAGGTTCAATAAAATTGCAAAAAAAAAGAAAAAAAATCGTACAGCAAGTTTGAGAGAATCGTTGTAAAGAGAAAATTTCAATTTTCAAAACTATGGTTAAGGAAAAAATGCTTCAACGTTTTTACAGACTTGAATGTCTGAACAAATTTTTCAATGTTTCACAGATATGAATTTCTACAATTTCTGAGAATAGAAGAAGTAAGACTAAAAAGAATAAAATATCTTTGAAAAATCGCTTTGGAAGAAACGAACGCAGAATAGTAGTAGCTTTACATTTTACAAACGAGACCAAGGAAATTCAAGAATCGATTCTCTTTTATCAAGTTGTAACAGCTTAAATCCTTAAATCGTTATGTATTCAGTTATGCTCCTTACTGAATACTGCAAGTGATACGGCGTCTGACGCAGGTTCCGTTCGATAAATACGATAATTTCTCGAACGACAAAGATACAAATTACTCGTTGCAGCGAGGAGGAATTAGACGCGTTACAATTAGTACGCGGAACAGGCAGAGAGCTTTCAAACACAGGTACAGTTTTTGGCACGGTTCCGACATTCGTCCGTGTCCTCCGTTTCGCAGAGTTTGGTCCGTCCTCTCTGTTCTGTTTGCTTCGTGGAAACTGTCCGTCTTTTGTGCAAAGTCGAACGGATCCTGGATAAATTGCTGGAAAATCGATTCTCCCGCTTTGCGGCGGGGAAACAGCGAATACGTAATCTCTGTCGTAACGCGGTGAGATTAAACGCGATCGTGATTAACGTCGAGCGTTTTAATTTTTTGAAACGTGATTGAGGAGATGAAGAAAGATCGTCAGGTATCAAAGTGTCCTCCGTTGAATTCGAACGTTTCGTCGAATTAGGTGGGCAAATAACAGGACTTACGTAATTCTTATAGAGGTCCGGATGATTCTTCTCCAATCCGTCATCGAGAATCGTGACCACGACTCCGCGTCCCGTAATTCCTTCGGCCCAGGCTTCCTGCACGTTCATATCTAACCCCTTCCCCCTATTCTGAAATCAATTATCGACAATCGTGCTTCAATACGTACTTCTTCGATCTTTTAGCGCAAACAAATTCTCGTTCGATATCTTTGTCGTTGCGCCTTTTTTTTTTTTTTAATATTTTAATTCTCTTCAAGTAAACTCGAAGTAGGCGGAATTAACACGTCGAATACCGTGGAGAGATTAGTAGAAACGCTACTAACAATTCGAATGAATGTTAGTAATACTATAATATATACTTCTAGATACTTATATATACTTACTACTAATATTTCTAAATTTCTCAATATCAGCTCCGTTACCATAATGCAAAAAATTGGAGAAATTTAATGTAGTATAGAACATGAAAAAGTAGCTTTATTTATACATAGTAGTATGCATACGTAAATATTCGCGCATACCTGTATTGTATTAAACACTGCAAACGAAGAAAAGATGAATCAATACAGTATTTTTGGTACAATTTTTTGCAATTTACTCTACCTAATTACTTTGAGTTCTTTTTACATCTTTTACAAAATCGTCGCCCAATCCTGGCTTCCCCTGCCATCTTCTTGATTTCATGGCATAGCTTTCTCTCGGTGCGTGAGCTTGTAGCGAAGAAATGTCAACTACATCGCAAAAGAATAAGTGAAAATCGAAGAAACGCGTTTCAGGGCCGTGAATGTCACCGGTGATCCCCAGTAAGATAAATAATATATATATATATATATATTAAATATATAATAATGTATAAAATATATGTGATAAAATAATCCATTAAACATGACTACATTCCTCGACTTATCCGTTGCAGATAATATTTATCACATATTAACAGAATCAAAACAAAATGTTGGCATTTTGGGCAAGTGATGTAACGTCAGCGTGGCGTTCAACGTGTTAATTCATAATAATCATTCGTCAATAAAAATTCGATACGCATACGAAATTCCACCGAGGAAAGAATTACAGAAAGAAAGAAAGAAAGAAAGAAAGAAAAAAAGAAGACACCGATAGAGAGATAGATTTCAATCCCGTAGAAAAGAAGTGAGACTCGTTTGATTCAACTGACCAAGTACCACATTTGAGGCCACATCTCGTCGTTGAGAACGGCTCTCGGTGTGGACGGGCCGCGTTTGATTATCAGATCTCGTTTCGTTCGCGATTTTACTCGCTGCTGCTCCGCTCGACGCACTCTGCGGTCTTCTGCCAGCCTCCCTTGCACACCGAAATGCGGTTCCGCTGACCTCTTCACCACCGACGTGTGCACCATATGGTACCAGTTGTCTACTATCTGCAACAAAGATAACAATCTCGCGTTAATACCTCTGTCCGGCGATAACAGACGAATTTTATATTTAACTACTTATATTTCAGCTCTCCTCACGTTGCTCGAATAAAACTAAAAGCGCCTACGTTTATATATAGGGTGGTTCACCGAAAGACTGAATGATATGAAACAAAAATAACTTTTTACAAACACATGATTTTCTTAATATTTTTATTATTCTATTTGTACATATAATTGACGGATTCTTTTCAGTATTGTGTATACTTTCGATCTCCAAGGGATGCTCTATAATCTATAAAAAAAGAAAATAAAAAAGATTGAAAATGAACGAGTTGTGACCTTTCCGAACCCTTCAATTTCAGTGGCCTATAATTAATAAAACAAATTTTACAAAAGTACCGCTCGAGTAGAAGATATGTAATTAAATCAAAAGGTAAATACACTGACAACAAGATATATGTATTAGGAGTACCTATAAGTAATGCTTTTTCTTCAAATTTAATAAACATTGCCATCTAGCGAAAGTAATTTAGCTTATTATAACACAACCTATAGTCTAAACTATATATTATATAATACAATATTAAACACATTGACATTTAGTCTGCTTATTGTTAAATTAAATATTATAGATTAAAACTGTATTAACTCTTAAATGAAATAAAATGAAATAAAATTTCTTACAGTATCAAAGCATATTACTTATGGGTACCTCTAATATTACGAAACAAAGCTTAAAATTACTGTTACATTCTTAGCGTGTGCACTAACAATTCAACAATAAATATTATTTATTCAAGAATGAATAAATAATATTGGTTAAATGTAGCGCAATTCAGTGTCTCGAGTGTCTCAACGTACTTTCTAAGAAATGCACGCTGACGAAAAATTTCGTCGTTCTCAAGATTGAACACCTACGCATATCAAAGTCTGCAATAACGAAAGGGTTAACATGTCATTTAACAATGTTAATTTTAACGAGAATTTACTTTCTTTCTCTATCTACTTTACGAAAGTCAAAGCATCTTTAAAGCCTCGAGAGATTTTTGGTCGAGAGAGATTTCTATTCGAGAGCGAGAAACTTTTTCTTAGACTTCGTGTTCTCGCACGACAATCGCGTTGGGAAAAAGCGATCGTTCGTTTCATTAAAGGCGAAACGTTCGTCGTATGTTTTGATCGGGGAAGAGGGATGAAATTAAAGTTTGCAAAGCCAAGATTATTCGATGCGCAAGTTCGTTCGTTTGCCGTTCGGTGCACGGCGATATACACAACGAGTAAAGATACATGGCGCGAAGTAATGATAAATGTGGAAAGTTGGCAACAGCTGCTGCAGGGGAGCTGTTTCTTGCTGTTTCTTTCCCCGGGGTGACAACCTGCACTCCATATTTTTTTCCTTTTTTTCTTTTTCTCTTTTTTTTTCCAAGCTTTGTCTCGAGAAACGCGACTTTCCATCCACCGCGATGAAATGGAAACTATTGTTCCGTTGCGTGCTTTTATCGCGAACCGAGTGAAAGGGGAGAGACACGCGCCTGTGTGTGTCTTTCGACCGCCACCAGTTTATTTCATCTTTAATTTCTCGTGAAACCGAACTTCTCAACTTTTCCGGCGTTCCGTTCCGTGCCTTGTCCGAGTGTCGCGTCGGGTACAGAACGACGAACCAACAAAACTACAACGATACACACACTCACCCGACGTAATTAAACGTAAGAACTCGAACAAACGCGGTTGTCAATTACTTGAATGAAAATAAAGCCGACGGGAAACCAATACTTCTTCTCTTCTCCTTATCCTTCTTTCACGTACCCTTACTATCGAAGCAATATCGACGAGGACATAGGATTACTCACATAATTTAGTATAATATATATATTTAATTATATAAGACGTGGTACGTGTATACGGGTATACGAGACGTAGACGTGGTACGTGTATATGGCTATACGAAATATAAACGAGATATATAATTGATATATATAAATATATATATACATATTTATATATGGTATATAATTTAAATATTATATAATAAAATATAATATAATATAAACGTATAATTATTATATTATATATATATTGTATTATATTATTTATATTTAGCCACCTCCGCACTTAGCCTTCTGGCTTCTTTATCTGCCCCGGAGAGAAACGATCGCCAGGCTGCTGCACTCGGATCGTTACAGGTGGGCACGGGTCCAAGCCGTTCTTCGCCTTCTTGAAAATCTTCAATCGGACTCGATACTCCTGGCTCCTCCATTCGCCACTACTCTCGAAACATTCATGCCTCTCTCGCCGCGGCAAACACCCGGCCGATTTTTTCAAACACTCTGTTTCTCCAATTTTGTGCAGCTTGCAGCAGCCCATCCGAATCCTCCACGTCTCTTCGTAATCGTTCTTGACATCGTCCTTCACTTTTACCATTCGAAGCTGTTCCTTTGACCTCCGCCCGGTATACGCAACGAAATTTTCTAGGCTGCTCGCGTACTTTCTAGTGGAGAAGCACTTTTTGTCACCGTTCTTGTATCTCATTCCTCGAGGCAAGTAACTGTTCCTTCTCGTGCCGGCCTTTCTCGCGAGTGCCTCTCTTTTTTTTGCTCGTGGTTCATGAGGGACAAATACTATGGGAGAAGGATGGCTCGTTCGGCTTCTCTTCATCCTCTCGGACCAGTGCACGGATCTCGGCGGTGACGGATCAGGTCGAGTCTCCTCCGACGTGTCCTCGCGTCCTCGGGATTCGATTCGATTCTTCGGAGGTCTGTTTACTGATTTTTTAGACCTGAGGTAGGGGCTGTGCTTTCGCACGCAGGCTATGATTTTGTCCAAGTACGACGAAACTCTCGTCCGTTTCCTCTCGATAGTGTCTTGCGACATTTTCTTCGATTCTCCATCGTTTCCACCGTCGAACGAACGATCGTAGACTTTGTCGCTTTGACTTGTCGTCCGACATTGTTGCTCGAAATCTGTCGAATTTCCCTCGCGATCGGTCACTGTCGATTTTTTACCATCCCCGGAACGTTCCGTCGGTTTCTCACGATCGTCGGGGAAAAGCCTCGCTCTGTATTCCTCAGGTTTGTTCGAGTAGGACGGACTCGCCCGCTGTACAGAGCGAAGATATACCGCGTTTGGATCCTCTTCACTCTCACAGCGATCTTTGTTAGTATCTTTCGAGACAGGCGACAGTTCTCGCTTGGATTTCGCGGTCTCTTGATTCTTATCGGCGCCTCTATTGACAAGTTTGAAGGACAGCTGTCTTTTCGTGTAATTAATCGCAGCCGCGCTGTCAAATCGGCGGGTTAGGTGAGTGAAAGACGCTGGATGTGGAAGATGATCCAAAGCGGACGGACGCGTCTTTGTTGGGACAATTGGTCGCTTGCCTCGGTGAAAATCTCGAGGACCGGCGAGGACGATATCGATGTCTCGAGGTCTGTTCAGGGTCGAGTATCTCCCGAAAGCGAGCTTCAACGAGTTGCTCAATATTTTTATTGCGGCGGACGACGTTCTATCCCAGAAGAAATCGATTACTTCTTGCAGCCTGTTCCGAGGCAGCCGTACTTCAATTTTCTCCGTCGCGGTGTTCCCCGGGTCTTTTATTTCCTTCAGCTGTATACATTTTGGACGGACGTCTCGCAGTTTCCTCGCCGACAATTTACCCCCCGACGAGATCTGTCGACCGATGATAAACACCGATAAATCAAAAGTTAAACGTACGAGGTAAAAATAATACGAGGTAAAGTAAGTACGAGAACTACGACAATCTCCTTTAGAAAAGAAAGAAATGTAAAAGTAAGACACTGTTTCATTTTATAGGAACAACAGGGAATTCCTCTTCCCTTTCGCGCATCATCTCTGATATTTCTACTCTCCTATCTTTTGATACACAAATTGAACAAGTGCTTAGAATTAAATATAAATCAAAAATTTAATGCACAAAGTAAAATAACAAAAATTCTCTTTGAAAAGAGATAAGACAGTTTTATTTTACAGAGGAGGAATAATAGGGAATTTCTCTTCCTTTTCATGTATCATCTCTGAAATTTCTAATCTCCTATCTTTTGATACACAAATTGAACAAGTATTTCAAATTAAATATAAATCAAAAATTTAATGCACAAAGTAAAATAACAAAAATTCGCCTTGAAAAGAGATAAGACAGTTTTATTATTTTATAAAGGAGGAATAATAAGGAATTTCTCTCCCTTTTCATGCATCATCTCTGAAATTTCGTCTCCCATCTTTTGATCCCCACAAATCTCTACACAAATTGAACAAGTGCTTAAAATTAAAGCGTATCCAAAAAGATGAAACAGCTGCGAATATTTCCCTCGGTAAATACTCGCTAATGATTCGTCTCTTGCGCGAAGTGGAATGTCTCGAGTGAAATAAAATATTCCGTTGAAAACATTGCACGAGGATAACGAGATCTTTGATCTCTCTTTTTCTTTCAAAGCGGTATATATACGGTCGAACAAATTTGCGTTTAATTGTGGGAAATATTTTCAAGAGTCTCGATGGATTTTTGAGGAAGTGCCCGGGTGGCAAGATGTTTCCTCGCGTTCTTTGATATACGGAGGACAGCTTTACCTTTCGGAATAAATGTTCCATCATCTTCCGCGACGAATTTCTTACACAGAGACCCTTACATTTCCCTCTCCTCGTTTTTCCTTGTCACGTCTCTTCTCTTACAATTTTTGCCACCACTCAGTCCATCCAGGCTCGCTTTCAAGGTTAATCACGTGCTCGTCGAAGGAAGAACTCGAGTTATTTCTCAGAGTCTACACGGGACTAAATTCGATATCTTTAATTTTCTTCTTCTGTTTTTTTTTACCGTTAACGTAATCTTTAGGAAATGATTAATTAATCGCCAATGAACAAAAATGAAGATTTCTGGTGTTTGATCACTAAAAATTTTGTTACAGATGCGAATGATCGAATGGTATTCGTTCACTCGTATCTTCAGAGCAAAGAAACTGTTACATACATACACACACATACACACACAGATTTCTTTTATTTATACAACCTAGACAGCTTTAGAGTTTACGATCAATCATTCTACCAGCACGGTTGTATCGAAAATAGATTAGATAAGCTTAACTCCGTTAGATAAGCGAAACTCGTTAGAATACAGAAAAATTTCGCGTTACACTCGAGGCTCGTCCAAGTTCGATGGTGGAAATCGTCTGTTTTTGGAATGCCGTGTTACGAGAAAGGTCGGCTGTATATTAGCAAACAGTTGCGAGCAGTTACTTTCGGGAAAAATTGAAACTTTGGTCGTTTCATTTGTTGGAAACTGAATAAAATTTAATTGTCAGACGTTCTAACGTCGAGTGCGTCGGAATTCCGCGCGCGTACAGCTCGTTCTAGACAGTTAAACTCCGCTGGTACTTCCCGTCCCGTCGCGCCGCGCCGCCAGAACGTTTTGGAATTCAATGCTAGATTGCTTTAGTTCCGGGACGCGAGTTCATCTTCGATATGTGGCTCGACATACGCAGACACTGATCGATCTGATTCATCGCCAGTTTGGTTTACGCGGCTGCAAAATATTCTCTCTCTGTCTCTCTCTGTAAAGCTATTTCCCAATAAATTCCATTTTACAAGTTATCACCGGTAACTAGACTGTCAAGTTTCATGTATTCATGGGAAATTTGAAGGTGTAAAATTGCAAAAAGCGCACGAGTATATAAAACACGTATATAACATCCAGAATAATATTAACACTAGAACCACCGACGACCAAAGTGTAATATTTGTGGCAAAGAAATTAAAGTGTGTACGATACAAGAAGAAATTAGTAATACAATAAAGAAAACACAAACTTCTGTTAATATATTTTATATTTTAAAAATCACTCGAGTATCTAAAAATTTTATAGCTTTTATAAAAATGTATAAAATTTCCATACAAAAAAAATTGGTCATTTTGACCACTCTGGTAGTGTTAATAATAATACAAAAGATAAAAAAAAAAGAAACGCGATTAATCTTCATAAGGGTCTGCTGTCGTGAAAGATAGAAAAGAGTTAATGGAGAAAAGAACGATCGGAGCATTGCAACGATTAATTAACGGTATATGGAAAATCAGTTGACGCCAGTGTCACGACGACGACGACGACGACGACGACGACCGATCGATCGATCGATCGATCGACACCGATGGCACTGTACCAAATCAGATTCATTAAGGACTCGGCCTCCGAGGTGTTGGTGTACACGACGTGGAAAGTCACGGTGATTGCTGAATTCGCAATTAACCGAACGAGCCTCCGGCTATAGGATGCCTCGAACTTTCTCAGTCAGTCGAACATCTCTGAAAAGATATTGGAAACTTAGCATCCTGTACACCGTGGACGGTTTAATCCGGGGATGGATCTATCACGAGAATCGACGAGTCCCGTCATTTACGATGCAAGTGACTTGTGGCTCATTCGTGACAAATTCGAAAGAAAACAAATTAGAAAGTTCAATGTTTAACTTAAATAAATGCAAGAAATTCATTCTCGTTCTCGAATTGTATCCCCTTTGAAAATCAAATTGTCTGAACGACTCGTCAGGTTCATCCCATTTTCCGCGAACGGGGATGCGCGACGTTCGATCTCGATTGCAACGGAGCTAATTGATTAGGAATAGCTTTCTGACCTGTACCATTAGCGCGATGACGCTGATTAGTGGGCTCGACGCTCTATTCCCCGGAAACGATGAAGATTACTCTCCGAACTCTTCTTCGTCGATTTACGACTTGGTTTCGTTGTTCAAACGTGCAAATTTAGAACAATGCCAACTCCGTCTGTCGTTGTTTCAAACCCCTCCCCCCTTCAACGTCTCTTCCCTCCCCGAAAACGAGACGAATTTAGCGGGAAAGCTGCAACCGTAGGTGGAGGCTCGATCAATTCGACTTTCCCCAATTTTCACCATTTTCTCCGGCTATTCTCACGAATATTCCCTTCTTTAAGTAACCGAGGTTACTTGAAATTCGCAAAACGGCTCGTCAAAAGAACCGAAAGTTCCCCTAATCAGTGATAAGGATGTCACGCATCGGCGTGGGCATCGATTTTCCAGGCGAACGCATCCGAATGGGTGGACATTGTCCGGGGGAATTTTAGTGTCGAATCATTGTCAAGTCCCTTCGGCGTTCATTCCGGCTTATGCATTCGGCGAGAGCCAATCGATCGTGATTTCGAGGCTGGCGGCTACGTCGAATACGCAGCTCGCGCGATTTACGGAGCCGTGTCGAAAGCATCGACTGTCGACGCGATCGTCAGCCAGAAATTCGCGGAAGGTCGCGAAAGGGATAATGCGGACAGAGGGCTCACGGCCGCGCCATTGATAATTCCATAAAGAGGAACTCGTCGATGGAATCGGTACGAAAATTGAATTCTCCGACGAGGCGATGGCGACGGCCGAGAGAAGCCGAGTTGAGGAAATTAGCGGCTAGAAGAAATCGGCGATGCCACCCTGAGAACAGATAAAAGCGTTAACGAGTTTTCTCTCTCTCTCTCTCTCTCTTTTTCTCCGTCTCTCTATTTTTTCTTCTTCTTCTTTCTTTCTTTCTTTCTTTTTTATTCCCTCGGCTTTAAAAGGGCCAATAGCGACCCTCTAACAACGGTGCTTCTGGAATCTCCTCTGGAATGGAAATCGCGGTTGAAACATTTACGATTACGCGGGCTTTGCACTCATCCAGATCGTGTTCATCTTTCTGCGCTATAAACTAACCCCCTCACGGACAAAAGTGAGTAAAACTAACCCGTTTTGCGAGTCAAATTTTTCTATAAATACAGGATAGGCCAAAAGTTCTTTCTCGCCTATTTTTCTTTTTTTTTTTTTTTTTTTAATAAAACATCAAAATATAAGGAAAAACTAATTTTATAAATTATTTAATAATAAAGTTCGTTTTTTGTGTATTTTAATCTGTAAATAAAAAAAATCTTTTTTAAATACGTAATACAGAAATTGCGGATTTATTTTGGTAAAAATAAAAGTTAAAAATAAAAACCGACGTAAGGTTGTTATTCCGAAATAGAAGTTCGTCGCATGTGTGCAATAATACTCGAACACGAAATAACCATAAAATGACGTAACATTGACATAAATATCAAAACTATTTACATACACATATGTAGATTCATATAACTGATTTATGTTCGCTTGCTTGGTGTAGTTTTATATACATATTCGTACAATAATTACGACAATCTGTTGCAACAGAATAATTAATAACATCCATTAAATGTTCGTGGTTTAAAGGATTGGCCAAAATATTTCCTGCGCGAAATTTAACAAAACTCAAATTCTTGAAGAAAACTTCCTCGATCATTGAAGAACATAGTGGTGCTAGAAATGCTTTCGAGTCATCCACAAGATGAATTTGATTTGCAAAAAAAGCGAATATATAATCTGCGAAAGGATGAATTTCGAATACAAAACTATATCGATGGAAATGATTGTTGCAAGAATTGAAAGAGGTGGAACATTTTCAACGAGCAGTGATCGTTTGTTTGGGCGAGACGACGCGACGGTGTACAGTTTGTGCGTAAAGTATGACGACGAATTGGAAGTTCGTTTGTTTCTCGATCTTCGCGTGTATCGCGCAGTTCAGCACGGGCCATCCATGTTGCGTGGATTTTTCGATCCATTTATTTTTGGCGAACTTTTTTATTTTGTAACTTATACACCGTTTTACACGAGAGGTCCAATGAGACACGGCAGCGAGAATGTTGACGGAGTACGCGTACATCAAGCCGCGAAGCCAGTTCGGCAAGCATTGCAACTTCCGGACCGAGTACACCGCGGAAGAGAACATCATGCCGCAGCCGCAGCTGATGCACAACTACGTGATCCGCCCGTACACTCATCGTGAGACACAGATGAGCAAGCAGTACGCGGTCCACGAGGTAAGAACCTGTTTGGTCAAAGATCAAACAGAATCTTACGTCTCTCGCTCCCGTAATTTAGGTTAGACTCTGACGGAACGTCAGTCGTAGCTCGGGGATGAAGTACACACATACTCGGAACTTTGACGCATTCTCTTTTACATAGTTCAGGGGCTTTAGATTGCTCAGGAAACAAACCGCACTTTATTGTTTGCGAGCTGAGAAACGTCTTGAGTTCGAGCTGGTTGGCCGAACTAACAATAAGATGTCTCGACTACTGTCAAAGTCGACCATTGAGGCCTCCACACACACGTTGAAACACGCGGCGATGCATGCATCGACTTGCAAGTTTCACGTAACCTGCGTTAGAGTCGGTTTGCCTTTCGAGTCACCGATGCCAAGCTACGTACGCATCGTGAAATTGTGTCATAGTGGGAATCTCCCCCCAAAAAAGAAAAAAAAAATAAACGGCGAACCTTAAGAAATTTTCGAACAGAATGAACACACTAGTTTGAAGTTTGAAAGCTAACTGACTCTTTATTCCTTGAGCCGCATTCTTACACAGGTGTTTATCACAGTTTTCGGGAGAATTTTATTGCTTTTGGCCATAGAACGTATGATAATAAATCAGTAATGCTGATAATAAATTAGTAATAATTATAGCTCCTCAAAGTAACATTTTACCTCAAAGTAAAACGTATCCTAAAAATGCAGTGGTCATAAATGAAATAAAATAAAATTACTCTTCCAATTGTTCGAACATGAGTTAATTTAAATGAATAATAAAATCAATTTCGTCTGGATATGAAGTGAAATGATGCGCCATTTATATCAATTAAACGAATAATCACTCTGAATTAATATCTTTGATAACACGAGAAATTGTTTTAAAAGCTAAATCAATATTCGGACAATAATGTATTGACAAGGATAATCTGGAAATAATTTGAATGACGAAAAAAATTCCTAAAATTTCATATATAATTAATATTTACTTATTTTACTTTACTTGCATTGTTGCATGTTTCAACTTTCACGTATGGGGGACCTAATGCAAGTTTTATGAAATCTAAAAGTCGATTGGAGAAATCGGTTTCTCTTTCTTCGCCCAAATTTCACTGGTTAGGCAAAGGCCAGTTTCACGTGCAAAGTAATTTTCGCAATTATTTGGAGAAGATGCGGAAATTTACGTTTGCAACGTCGCCTGGATACTGCGCTGTCACTGTACTAACTGACTCGTATTTGACCGCCAGGTGCAAACGGAAAGAAAATACGCGACAAACACGGGAATGTTGCACACGGAAGGGGGCTGGCCGAAGGAGATGAATCCGCGTGACCCGGAAGTCGTTCACAGGTTTCGCCGACGCGTGGAGAAAAGTGACAATTGGGTGACAAACATGAGGGGTCTGCTTTCGGTGAGTCTTGGCAAAAGTTGGCGACGTGTGGAGTAACTTCGTCCCGTGCGTGTTTAGACGATGGAGGGTTACGTGCTCCAGAACAACACCGTCGATATCTATCAGAATTACTTCGACGATTTGATCGCGACACCTATGGCCAAAGATTACAGTATCAGGTACAGTTATAAAGCCTGCGCTAAATATTAAGGAAAAAAGAAAAGAGTGAGAGAGAGAGTCGAGCTTGTACGTGTACGTACTTGGAAATTACACTTATAAATAATTACGAGACAGACTGACGCGCGAAATATTTCTCGTCGGCGAAAAACGGGAACGCGGACCTTAACGAGAGAGCCGAGCGAATCGAGAAACACACGGAGATCGTTGATAAAGCGAGTAGCTTCATCGAATTCATTAGCCAAAACGACTCTCCGTTCGATTTTATCCATTAAATCGGAATGCGCGCGCGCGCGGGAATTTACAAGCAAAAACGATCGCTATCGATACGTAGCAATGATAATCCATAGGTTCGTGAAATTAACGATCCGGCTGTGCGCTTCGTCGCGATAACATCGGTTTCACTTTGATCCAAAAATCGAACCGCCCCGCGATATTTCGTTCTATTCGTTAAATATTTCGTTTGTTTCGTCAAATATTTGGGACCTGGATGAGGCTTTATTTTATTCCAGGCAAAGCACATTTTACGCACAGCAACGAGGATAACTGTACCAATGACAGCGAAAAATGATTGATAATTTAAATACCGTGCTTTAAATTGTTTACAATTTTTTATTGTTACATTTACAGTTATGCCCCTTACCGTGTGTATACACGTAATCAACGTAGATTAGATATAAAAATGAATATTGTATGGGCACAGTACAATTGTGTGTGTGTGTTGTGCCGACAGTTCTCTCGTTCGGTTTTTTACTTCCGTCGGAGAGAGGTTTCAAATAACGGATGAGGATACAGATTAAACACTTATATTCAACAACTATATACAAGATTGAATGATGACTGTATGACTGATGCTGTGTATTGTATGAGATGAGCTATTTTTTTAAAATTTTTTTTTTTTTAGCGTCCTGTGGTATTCGCAGTGCCTGGGGTTCGCTTCGCCCTTTATTGCCTGCAATTATAATGATAGTTTTGGGTGGATGATGTTTCAGTTGTTATGGCTAACTATAGTAGTTTCTGATTGTGGGGTTTGCAGGAAAAGTTTCGAAAAACCTGCGCAACGAGTGCGTCGACCTATTCTTGTTTGTTTACAATATAATGTGTTTGGGGAGTTTGATCCTGCATTTTAGTGGTAAGAGATGAGCTATAGCTACGTGCCTGTACTTATACAGGCGGCAGTACCAAACTCTCTCCATACCTCGGGCAAAAGTGTCTCCTAGAGGCTCTTTTCTTTGGTTTGCTCATGCCGATCCTTTCCATGTCCCTTCTTCAATGCAGCAGAAAATGCAATTAAGAGAAGGGACGACAGGGAAATTGGGAAAGTCGGCGTGGTTATTGCCTTGGCCGTCAATAAAATCTCTTGCCAGATGTTGGAGTGAGTTATGGCTGTCGTAACTGTCGCCCACTCGTCCGACTAGCACGTTCTGTTCCAGAACAAATATAAATTAATTAAATATTGCATTTTTCATCCTTTCTTTCCTTCCTATCTCTCCCTCTCTTGCTTTCTTATTCAGGGTAGTAAACTCGTACGAGGACCCGCAGACTCATGTGAGACCAATCAGGGACATATCGTGGTCTCCGAACAATCTGGATCGATTGGCCGTCGCGTACGGGTTCCTGGAGTTTGAGCAGCGTCCGGCCGACGTGAGTCCGTACTCCTACGTATGGGACATCGGTACTCGGTTATTCTTTATGTAATTTGACGACGAAACCGCGCTCAGTCGCAACACTTCGACGCGCGAGCTGCTATTCCATTCGATATCGCGCATACACAGATTCGAATCGGTACGGCCGAATTTCGTCAACTAGAATCATTCCGCGAATTTGTCGCGAACAATTTTCTTCGTTTTTCTCTCTTTGTGTATATTAGGTTTAGGGTTGGTCAAAAAGTAACGTATCCTTCCAGTGCAAATTTTTCAGGAGGAACAAAAACTTTATTGTCCGTATTCCACGAGTTTTCAAAAAAAGATTCTTACCCTCTTCGAGAGGAAACAGGTCCAAGAACGATCGTCGGCAGTGAAATTTAGCAAAGAGATTCTTTATAATTAACACAATTCACAACATCAACAATAATGAACAATTCTTTATAATTTTGACACTACTATACTTTTGATAATTATACTATATATACTATAATATACTATATATACTATAATATACTATATATACTATAATATACTATATATACTATAATATACTATATATACTATAATATACTATATATACTATAATATACTATATATACTATAATATACTATATATACTATATATGCTATATATACTATATATACTATATATATAAAGTTGCACTTATTTTCTCTCGTGCGAAAGTAACAGAGCAAAACTTGATTTTGCACATTGAATTTAACAAGAAATATACGTGCATTTTCCTTTTCTTGAGCAATTAGCTATAGATTGCATGCACAATAAAGTTAGTTACACTTCGAGATACACGTGTTTATTTGTTGAAGGGAAAAGGCGATTACTTTTACATAGTTCGAACACTAAAAACTCATCGTTCGTTTTACGCAGAGAATCCCAATAAAGCTGTGTACACGTTGAAATCGGAAAGCCCGTTAATGACGGTGAAATTCAATCCTCGCGATTCTGTGATACTAGTCGGCGGTCTTATCTCTGGTCAGGTGTGCTACTGGGATCTACGAGCGAACGAGAAACCCATCGAGACGTCGCATCGTTTCACGAGTCACAGGTAGTCACGAGAAAATTTAACTTTCAGAGAAAATTGCAACGTAGAATATTTAAAAACTGGCGGAACACGGTGAACGAACATTTGAAAAATTAAGAAGGGGAGAGATATTTCTCGTCGCGACGTCGAAGCAAAATTGCAATTCCTCGTGTTCTCGTTTGCCGTTCGCTTTAAGATACCCAGTGGTCCAGACTCTTTGGATCCCTTCCAAGGCCAACAGCGACTTCTTCTCCTGTTCCACCGACGGCGTGGTTCTCTGGTGGGACATTCGATTCATAAAGAAGCCAACGGAGAGCCTGGTGATGGACTTGGAGCAGCCGGATAGGGCAAACGTTTACAAAGCGATCGGTATCACGGCGCTACAGTTTGAACATACGATGAGCAGCAGATTTCTAGCCGGCACCGAGAACGGCTTCGTCGTGAATGTAAACAGGCGGGCCAGCAATCCCGTGGAAAAACTGGCGGTGAGGTTCCAATGTTACATGGGACCGGTCGTCGCGATCGACAGGAATCCCGTCTACACGAAGAACTTCTTAACCATCGGCGACTGGTCGGCCAAAGTATGGGCGGACGACACGAAGGAAGGGAATTTGCTCAGTGTCAAGTATACGTATACTCGAAAATAAAACGCACAGTGTGTTTGATAAGAATCTTCTCTGAAAGAAAAATATTCTTCTTGTAAAAAAAAAAAAAAAAAAACACTTTGCGAGACAAGTCGAAAGTCCAAGCATAGAGATTAGACACGCTATTAATTTCTATCTAGAGAAAAGAAAATTTCTCTCCAGAGAAACGGCGTCCGCGTTTAATTATTAAACACACCGTACGTAGTGGAGAATCTCTCGTACGCTGCGAAATAATAAATTACCGTGCGTCACAGCAACAGATTCATTGATCTGACCGGCGGCTGCTGGAACAGAGTCAGGTGCTCCGTGTTCTTCACGATAAACGAAAAAGGGACGGTGGAGGCGTACGACATATTGGCAGGTGCACCGTTGACCGACATTCGCCTGTGTCACGACTGCCTGACGGCGATCAGCTCTCACGACGAGGGCGAGTTCCTCGCTGTCGGGAGCAGAAACGGGAACGTCTACCTGTTGGAATGCACGCAGGACCTCGCGACCTTTACGAAAGAGGACAGAGCCGCTTTGAACAACGTAAGATTCCAGCGTAAACGAATACACCAAGAGGCCTCCTTGCAATTTACTTTCATCTTATAGTTCGACGTTAATCGTCGGATGGTTTAATTAACCCTTTCGCTATGCCAGAGCGCCGCTGCTGAACGGGACCTCACGCCAAAACATTGATCGAATCATTTTCCGAGTTAACTTTCCTTAGTCCGTTTTGAGACAGAATCTTTTTTGAATTTTCTGGTAACGTTCTGACCAAAGGCCTAGGACGTATTTTTCAAACAAAACTTTAATTACGGAAAATCTAATCTTGAACCTTTTAAGAGATTACAGCAATTACATCTATAGTCGATTTTTTTTTTTTTTTTTTAATTAGATAGCAATAGATTGAGAAAGATTCTTTATTGCAATAATTTCTCGTCGTACAAGTATTGTCGAATAGAAAAAATAGCAAAAGCTCGTCTTGATGACTAAAGTGTATTATGTATTTTTTATTACACACTTTGCGCTTACTCCAACACATCAATAGATGCCACGTAATAAGAGTTAAACCTCAGTTCAACAAAGAAGAAACCACGACGAATCTCGTCGATACGTACGAACACGCGAAAATAACGTGGTAACGTGGTCTCGTTCTTGTCGTAGTACCTGGAAAGATGCAGCCGCTACGAGAAAGCGATCGACAGCCGTTTGAAAGAAATTCGCCTGACCCATCGGTTCACTTTCGACAACATCAGCCCGCGGCACTCGAAGGTGAAGACAAAGAAGAAGAAGAGAGAGAAGCAGGTGAACGCGGATAAGGAAAGATTGGACACCTATAAGAAGTCCAGACTCTCGAAACCGAAAACGAAGGAAGTGATCAAGATAGCCGTGCCTGAATTTCAGAAGGCACAGACGGAGTATTTCGAGAGAGTGGAACAGGTACAGACTTTGCTCTTAATTTTAATCGCGCGAGAAAATTAACGCCGTGAGAGAAATGACCACGTCTCTGCCGTGACAGATATCGGCGCAGTACACGCATCTCGACGAGAGCGACGTACACGCGGCACAGGAACTGCTGAAGGACAGAGGGATAGTGAAACCTAAGAAAGAGGAGGAAAAGGAGAAGGAGGAGATAAAAAGGACGCGATCAATCTGGAAGATCAAGAAGACCAAAGTGAAGCCGACACTTCGGGAGAAAGAGATAGAGGAGGAGCGCAAGAAAGTGGACGCCGCTCCGGACTCGATTAGGATAAAAAGCAGAAAGCCACGCGCGAGGAAGGTTCTGGGGAAGATTTGCGCGAAGCAAATTGTGTGCAAGCCAGAAATTTGCTGCGCGGATTTGGAAGGTGAGACTGCTCTGATGAGAGTTAAAAAAAAAAAAAAAGAAAAGAAAATGGTACCTCCGTCCCCTTCTTTTCCTTGGTTCTTCCTGTACAGCACACACGTTTTCTTACGAATTGGAAAACAGAATTGCTCTCGATAAATTCATCGTCGCGTGTAGGTCGGGAAATATCGAGTAGAGAAAGTTTGTTGCCAACTGGACAGAGAATCAGATTGAAATAAATATGGGTTAACTACAAGAAGGTACGAGCAACGGCCAATTAACGGCCGGAGCTTTGAAGGGGAATGAATGAAAAGAAAGAGAAACACAAGGGCCGGTTCTTTTCTTTTCGACTTTTCGATCCGCAAGAAACAAGAAAAGTATATAATCGACGAGCATAAGCAGAGGAGAGGCTGGGATCACTCCAAGCGGGCCAGCCTCGAACTCCTTTGCAACTGGAAGCTACTCAATAATTTCCGGAGAATTTCATTTCATCGCCCGGCTTTCGACGCAGCGGTGAAATTTTGCAAAAGTTTGCTGAGTTGTCGCTGCGACTGTGCACGACGCCACTTGCAAATTCTACGATCGAGGCGGGCTGGGGGGGACTGCAAACAAGGTGCACGCTCTGTCGCGGCCGTATCGCGGCACAATCCCGCGGCGAATTAATTCTGTTCCGCGTTCCCGGTATTTCGCTACTCCCAAGTCGCCTTCCTTCCTTCTCCCGCCGAGTTTCTCCGTTAGTTACAATTAACTCGGAGTAACGCGTCGGAAGCCGCTCGAACGATCTCCCGCGAGTTAATAAAATAAAAGTAACAGGACCGCTGCCGCTGTGTACACTCGAACGCGACAATCGTGTCGTGTGTGCCACTCGGTTCAGAACTGCGAAACTACAAAGGAAAACGAACGACTCAAGAAATTGGACGCTATCGGGGTTTCGAACGTGTTTCGATCTTGTCAAGATAATCTGTCTCTCTCTCTCTCTCTCTCTCTCTCTCTCTCTCTCACTTGATAAAATTTGCAGAATAAAATTTACACTTGATACATTGGTGATTATTCAGTCGAACGCAGTATAGCAAATTGTTTCATCTCTGCATTTAGTTAACGATTTCTTCCGTTTCGTGATTATTTTGCTTTCTGTCGCAACTCGGAGCGTAAAGACACGAGGATTGGTACCAAAGTAACAGCAAGTTTTACAACAGAGGTGGCTAACTGGCGGCCCACGAGCCGCACGTGACTCTTACCCCCACTCTTTCTGATCGTTAACGCTATCCCCTCCACTACGTCGATCTGTCCACTGTCAGTTGAGAGCGCCGCGACCACGATACTCGCGTTAAGTATATATGTATGAATTATTCCCTTTGCTGTAGCTGTTAGAGTTAAAGGAAGATGAAGGGAAAATAGTTTGTGAGGCCTGCTGTGGAACTAATTTTCATGGTGGAAAAACCAACAGACTGATTGTGAGTAAGATCGTGGCAAGATAATTAAGTATAATTTTATTCCGTCAAATAAATCCTGTAATTTACGTGTCAATAATTTACGTTTTCAGATCTTTCACACGGAATTCAATTATTAAACAATTTTTAAAGTGCAACTTTTACTTACTCCGCTGTAACCACTTTATAACTGGTAGCAGTAGTATTCTTGATTCTTTCGATTTTTACATTCGTCGAAATCGAATTTTTAAGTTCACGAGACAAGAACCGCGTTATCTCAGTCTCGCGTTTCTTTTTTCTCTATTTTCTTTCCATATTTCGCGCGACGAGAGGAAAACGGAGTGACGTCGATAAATCCTATCTCGCACACGCGAAAGCCTAGCGCATAGTAGAGGAATATTGTCTTATCGCGTCGCGGCGAACGCACCAAGCATGGAGAAATATTTCCGACCGCGCGTGTTCAAATTAATGGCAGCGTACTCTCGGTAACCCAGGCTAGGATTTATTTCCATATTGACGACATCAAGCCGATGTGCACGTCGATCGAGACCATCGCGCTCGAGCATCGAGAAATTTTTCAGCCACTTATAAAGCCTCCTCGGTGCGCGTTACCACTTGGTTCTCGCAAACGCGACGAATTTCTTGCTTGTGTTCTTTCTGCCGGACGACCAGTCGATTCGAGATTATGGAAATGAGATGACGATGGGTGGTCGTGAAAATCAGAAAGGACGATTGCACACTCGATTCGAGCGGATTTTGATTGGCGTCAACCGTAATAATAATTAGCTCTCAACGAATTGGATTCATGCGAATAATTAACAATCAGAATGACCGATGATCATTCGAGTAATCTCTTGCGCTGGAATGACGTGCCACGCACGTCGAGAATTCTTTGCCTCAAAATTGCAATATTTTCTCAGCTCTGAGTATATTTCGAGTAAAAAAAAAAAAAAAAAATAGGCAAAACAAATGATAAATTTACTATCTCTCAATAATTTCTATCCAATGATATACCGACGAGTATCGAAGAGAAAGCGACAAATTATTGTATACGGTTTGGTCATTCGTTGTGCTAGCGCGAATGGTGAACAATTAAATTACTCAACGCGAATTTTCCTGTTACAGAGAAACGAAGATTAAGAAGAGCGAAGAAGAAAGAGATTGCTTCGAAGCTCGCGAAGGAGGAGGAGGAGGAGGAGGTGGTTGCGGAGAGACGCAGATCGTTCGTGATAGACAACAAGTGGTTCAGACGATTGACCGACTACGTCGCTCAAATTCCCTCGCCGTCGCCTGTGCTCAGGAGGAGGATCCTGGCGTCGAAGGACACGCCGCCGAGCGTGCTTCGAAAAGAGTTGGCCGAGGCGAAGGAGGAGACGCGCGCTTGGCAAGAGAGGGCGATCGCGAGGCGGCTTGGCTCCTGGGACGTCGAGAGAAAGCTCGAGATGAAGAAACCGAAGAAACCAACGGAAACAAGGCCGCGGGAAACGACGGAGCAGGAGCCGGAGGAGGAGGAAGCCGAGATCAAGTCGGAGGAATCGACAAGCACCTTCTCGAGATTGGCTCTACCGACCAAGATCTTGCGGCGACGAATGCTACCGACCGAGGAGGATCTGAAAAAGATCGAGAAACAGAAGCTCTTGCAGCTATGGGACCTGCAGAAACAGAAGGCGAAGAAGTACGACAAACGACATCCGTACTATCCGCGGATATCCGCTGCGCTCGCGCCGACGCACTCGGACGAGAGGGCGAACAAACAAGATTAAAACATTTTTGTAAGCAAGCACCACGGTTGATTCATCGGGCGTGAGACAACCGGTCGTCATTGAGATTCAAGAGGCGACATTTTGCCGCGAGGTATCGCCGGCAGGTTGGGAAATCGGGCAGCAGCCAGGGCAAACACAATCTCGTCGAGAAGTTTCACCGAGGAAGAAATCCAAGTCGGCTCGCACGAACGATCTTACTCCCTTCCCTTGGAACGGAAGTTCTTTCGACGTTATTACGCATTCGTCGAACGGAATCATAGAACTCTCGCAGAGAGAGGGAGAGAGAGAGAGAGCCTCCGACGTTTCCAACAGAAACTTTTTCACGCTCGTGCAACCTTGTCCCCCCCCGATTGATATTCATCCGCCGCTATTTCTTTCAACGACAGCATCGAATTCCGCTTAGAAACAGGTGAGCCAGCAGAAGCGAAGAAACAAGTGCCGAGTGAAAAAGTGGACGAGGGAGGAGACAAGTCGGACAGAGTTTCTCTCGCGAGGGCCACGCAGCCAGTTTTCCATTTATCGCCGGGAGTTTAAGCGAGCCAAGTTCCCCGGCCAAGTTGCGTCAACGTGACGAGAGCCGAAGAGAGCACGGGAGCGAGATAATCCGCTCCGTGGATTATTCCGATGGATGAATCGACGAGGATGGCACTTGCAGGATGGAAGGAAGCAACAGCTCGCGGAAAGTTTTTAGACTCGGTTCGAACATCGCGAAGTATTGTGATGCTGTTCGTTGCGTTGGAATTTCTCGAGAGCCCATCGGACACCCGGGATCCGAGTTAATAAACGATCGATCGAGGAGACGAAGACAATACTATGGAAATCAAATACGATCTCCGACTCTGTCCGTATTTATTTCCTTCGAAGAGAGGCGCCGGAGGTGCTCTGTTCCGCGAGAAACTCTGCAAGTTTTCTGCTTTCGCGAGTCGCTGGTTAAACATTGCGCCGTGAAAAGAAGAAAGAAAAAAAGAAGAAGAAAAGTTGCAGTCCGTGGAAGAGGAGCTGACGATCGAACGAATGGAAACTTTGGAAAGGAGAGTCGTCGATCGCGTTTCGACCAGCCATCGCGATGATGATCTTCTGATTAATTATGCACGCTCGGGTTGACGGGGAACGCATCGATGCAAAGTGGCCACGTAATTTGCGGCTTCCGGTTGAAAGCTTAAGTGCCAATTAGTCTCTGGTCACTCTCGAATCGTCTGTCAAGGAGAATCAGGACGCATCGTGCCAATCAGCATCTTTCTATCAAGTTGCAGTCCTCGAGAGAAAATTTCACGCTATTCTCTCCTGACGACGAAACGGCGATCCTTTACTCGACACGATCCAACATTTTTATCGAAATTTACTTCGTCTTTCTACCGTGTTTTAACGACGGCGCGCTTTCTTGATACACGACGAAATTTTGTAACACTTTTAATTGTGAGTTGTTTAGAGGAACGAAAGAAAGAAAGAAAAAAAAAAAAGAAAAAAATAGGGGGAACTTTGTCAATTCTTTCGTTCGGCAATTTTTTTGTAGACCACTAACGTTTTACGTTCCAATGAAACGAATAAACAGTGCGAGCCGAGCAAACAGAGAAGTGCATGCGTGTTACACTTTCATTACGCGCGATCGAATCGATTTCGGCGAGTGTGAACTTTCTCCGCGGCTGGCGCGCCCATTTCGTTTGCCGAAAATTTTGATTTCGTTCGCTTGCACGCCCATTAACCCAAAAAGTTGGCTCAAAGCTCGCTCCGATTCGATCCGATTCGATTCTGAATTAACCTTTGAGCTAGTGAACACGGGAATTATCGACCGATACACAGCACTTGCAATCGACGAGATGCTCCTGCCATAAAGCCACGCGGTGGTATCTCGCCGCGCTGTAAACAACAAGCGCGGGATGGTTGGTTGGCTCTCGCCCGGGTAAAACCGAAACTCTCGCACGTACATGCAGATTCCGATCCTGGCCATTCGGATTCCAATTTCGTCGGCTTATTCAGCCAGGCCAGGAGAAATAAAGATTCCGGCTGCTCGGAACAATCGGAATCCCTCCCCCTCCCAACCCTCTTCTTTTTTTCCGTCGCTTCGCGATACACCGGCGATCGATAAACTGGGAGGAAGTCAGTCCGGGACAAATCGGATGTGTACGTACACACACGTTACTCTCGCGCATTAGCTGATGAGAGTAACGCGCTTATCGGGCTTATCGCGCGCGGAGCTGGGCGAAACCGGCGAGGCCAAGCTGAAAGAACCAAATCGATCGAAAGGAGAAAAGCGCCGGAACGTAAAGGCGATACGAGATGGCGTTAACGATTCTTGGGATTGGATTGGGCGGGATATTCACCGATTGTGAAATATGTATTAGTTTGGTTTCTTTCTTCTTCTTCTTTTTTTTTGGTTGTTGTGCAAGTAAAAGGCGAATTTTGAAGACGAGAAACAAAACACTTTGTTTTCGTTAGATTTTTCTCTATTACTATTTGCGTTGACTGTGAATTTCTTTCTGTAAGAAACAGATACTTTGTCAAGTTTATTTATAATTTATATTGACTTTCGTTAGAATCTTTTCGCGAAAAACAAACACTTCAGTTTATCGCCACACTTTCTTTCGATCTTCGTGATTTCGCGTTCAAAAAACGTTTTCAATTCGTTCTTACACGTTCTCATCTTTCTCAATGAAAAAAAACTTCCAAAAGCGGTTCAACATCCTCGTCAGAAACTTAGTAAACCGATTCTGACACTGTTTCCTCACCATACACGTCAGATAATCTTTCACGAGTTTTCACAGATAAATACGATGAAAATTCCTCTTCTCCCTCATGATTCTGAAATGAAATCGTGCATTATCTTTCGCTAAAACAATCTTGAACAATCAAGTATCAGATCGCGAAAATGAATTTGCAGTTCAAAGGGCAGTCGCTTACACGGTCGTCGGAAAAAGAGAAACCTAAAATATTACTTTCTGGCCAAGCAAATCGCTCGTAACAGCACACGTGCGAACGAGAATTCATAATCCGCGGGCTTCGTTCGAAAAAAGAAAAAAAGAAAAAAATAGACAGAACCGCCCCCGGGGTAAAAATATCTCGACATTTCGTTTGGTTAATGCGCCATCCGGATTTGGCTTTAACATTTATGATCATTCGCGGATCCGTGCGGATTTTCCGGTGGGAAATTTCAGAATCGTCGATTGCTGAACTCGAAACTAGCGCCGGTACGTGTGCCAGGATAATGCCCGGCGCGTCGGTTTGCGTTCGAGTGATGTGGATTCGCCCCGTCTCTCTGTGGAACTCGTTTGCAATCGGTGCTCCTCGTTCTATCGGCTTGTCGGTACACCGAATTCCTCGGATAACGTTTGCACTTGACAGTGTTCTAATAATTATTCCATTCGTGTCGCAGAGGGGGGAAGAGGGGAGAGTCGATTTCTACGTGTAAAGTCGACGCTTCAATTAACGTGAAAGTATCGATAATATGTGTACCGAGTGGACAGAAAAGTTTATCCGTGGCTATCACAGACGAATTCTACACCTTCGATTTAATGGAGATACATGTAAAGAATGTGCAAAAATTGACCTTGACTTCGGATTAAAAAAATTTTTTTTTTTTGCATTCTACTCGTCGCAAAGATAAAACTTTTTCCAAGGAATCATAGGAACCTAGGCAAGCTAATAGTCACGTTGAAAAATAACAAAAAAGTGCGTTCCTGTGCGTTCTAACAGCGACTTTATGATTTCGAACGCGTGGATGTCTGTTTAATGTAATTTTCGTATTAAGTTTCACTGACATTTGATTTATCATAGCAGCAGCATTAATCAAATGACGAAACTGTTAACGTTATTCGAAATATATACGTAATTATATGTAGGCAACCACGCGTCCAGAACCATAAAGTCGCTGTTAGGACGCAGTGTTAAACGACGAAGAAAATTTTTCTGACACTTTTCAAAAGAACTATCAGGTTGCGACCTATGGTTTCCTCGCGGTGAATAGAACACAATGCAAAAAACAAAAAAAAAAAATTTAGGCGTCAAGATCAATTTTACGGCAGATAAACTTTACATGCATTTCCATCAAATCGAAGGTATATATAATTCATCTATGACAAACTTTTCTTTCCTGTACAACTGTTGGTGTTCAAATCGAATTCGAGAAGACGATCGTTAAACTCATGAACTCGCCAAAGGCCGAGTGTTTTATATTGGGTAAAATTCAGACTCCGGCGAAGCGAGACAAGGGTAATTACAACAGTTATGATCGTAATAGTTTCTGCCAGTCCCCTGTGTGTGTATGTACGCGTGTTTCGTGAAATAAATTGGACATAACCAGGGGGACATCAAAGTTGCCTGACTTTTGGTCAAAGGCAATTAGAGGGCAGCCTTTCGCGACGAGCGGTTTGCCCTCGAGCGGAAACTCGACAATTTTCGCCGCATCGGTGAGAATAAAGGAACGGCGAGCCGGCCGGGAAATTCGATTTCACGATCGTGCGCGAAGAGATCGATAAACAGAAATTATCACCGCCGGAAATATCGATCGGACGGATGCGCGTGCGGGTATTCTCCGCGATTTCGTCGATGACGAAACGACCAACAGCGTGGTAATTTTTCCTGATTATCGGCATCTGGCGACCGATAAATTCCCCCCCCCCCCAAAGCGTAACTTCACGATACACGTTTGATCTTTTTGCTCGATATTCAACGAAACATGGTTATCGAAATCACTTTGCTTCTCAGCCGTCTGTTTCCTCGATTCTCCTAATTGGCAGCGGGAAATTTCATAAAAATATATATTCGAAGATCTCTTCCTGTAACGAGAGAAAGAGAGAGAGGATCCATCGCCGTGGGAAAGCGTGACACGAATGCAACAGCACGCGCAAAAGCCAACGGAGCCTCGATAACGCGAGACGATCGATTCGTTAAGGCAGAATGATTGCGTCGGCGGTTCCTGATGAAGCAAGCATTAGGAAAGAATTGAGAAACCCTGATTGCAATCTTTTGTCGAACGTTCACTTTTCTCTCTCCTCCCCTTTCTCCTCTTTGATCCGGTCAGTCTTACAGATTGACCAGCGAGTACGTAGTTCGAAGCCCGACGGGTTTTCATCGAGAACGTCTGGAAGAAAAATCATTGACAGAGACGGAACAGGTCTCACGGCGAATCGAGTCTTTGGCAATTCCATCGCGACGTTTCGCCCCATCGTCTATCAATGTGTGATCGATCCGAAATGCGTATTTGACAAACGCGCGCTTCGAGAGCCACTTTCGTGGGATCTCGTCGGCGAAGTACGGATGATTAATTGGGGCAAGCAAAATTTCGCCGCCTCGACTTCGGATCGTTGCATTTCCATCGGAACGTCGAAGGGTAATTGAGGTAAGAAACGTCTTAATTAACCACCCTCCGTCGAAACTCGACTCTATCCTCAAGCAGACCCGACAAAAAGAAGAATCGACCGGCTCCGGATATTAATTAGCAAAGAGGAAGCGTGAAGCGAAGGGGAGAGGAGGGGAGCGGAACCTCTCGCAAGAAAATTTGTCGGAGATTTTTTGAAATTGTAATCGCGCGTCTCGATCACGACGTTCGGGCGAAGTTTCACCGATAAATTCGACGAGCGTGCTTCGGAACGCTTTCATCAAGCCGTCGAACTCGACGAGAGAAGGTCCACAAAATTGCGGCCGTGTCGGGAGCGTAAAGGTGGCCGTCAAAGCCCAGCCACGCGTTTGATCCCCGTGTGATAAGTTTGATCGGCGAGTTCTATTTATGCTCGATTCACGCGATAAAGAGGAGAGGATCCTCTTCGGGCGCGGAGAAAAGGACGAGGAGGGGGCGGTGATTCGAGGACGGCTGCTTGCTCGCCTGCTTCCCTCCACGCGTGAATCTTCTCAGTCGAATTTCCCGGGTGTTTGTCGAAACAAGGCAAATATCGTTCCGCCTGGAACTTTATTCGCTCGGTGAATTCATGAATCTTTCAGCGCTCGCAACCATCCCCTCCTCTCTTTCCACCGAGTGAAGCCAGTGTCGACGCGGCGCGGAGCGAGCGCGTTACATACACGCGAATTATCGCGTCGCTTTTTGCCACTCTGGCGTGCTCTTTCATCGCCTGAAAAAACCTTCACTCTCTCTCTCTCTCTCTTTTTCAACGTACGTGCATTTGGATTTTTCTAAAGATGGCGTCATCTCGGGAGACGCTGTAGTAATTATGATGATAAATAAATTAATATCACAATACTACAAATAAATAATAACTCCGTAATTCATTTTAGTAGTGTATATAAAAATATTATCGATATAAACAAAATATATAACTACTAACGATAAATGTCAAATAACGAAGACTAAATAATAAAAGTTAAATAACGAATGAATAATTAACATGACGATTGCAGTGTATATAAGTTTCTGTAAATATTCCCATGGTGATAATAAAATTACCAACAATTTTCAAAATATTCTACTGTTTATATTAAATACACATCTCGACGGAACGATTTGATGAACATAGATGCCGTTGATCTAAATTCTTCGAAGTAGAGGTCGCTACAATTTTTCCAAAGATGGCGCCATCTCTTTTTGGTTAAGCGCGAGCTGACAGACTAACCGGCAACCGAATTTCAATCATCAAGAATTCTCATCGTATTTACGCGTCGGGTCTCCAGCGAGAATGGAGATTAAACGAGTGTTGGCGAAAACGCGAGCCGAGTTCGGCAAGCAGTGCATTTTCGACGTGCGCGAGTCGCAGATGGACGCCACTGTCCTACCGAGACCGGCCGACATGAACGACTACATCAGGAGGAGTCACTGTCACGTCGGTATACAGCACACCAAGCAATTGGCGTTGCACGAGGTTAGCTCCGTGTTATCAAGAAGATTACGCCGCTGGTCTGAATGCATTCAACCTGCCTGCCTGCTTGCACCATGCACCCTCCATCTCTACATCCGCATCCACGCTGGGCTGAATCGACGTCGCGACCTTCCTCCACCTTTGTTACCGATCTCGATACGCGGATTTCCTTTTTCCCCCATTCCTCTTGGACGCGACGCCGATGCAGCCAGAAGCGCCATTACCATCTCATTAGTTCCTACCTTGTTACGAGACAGTTAACGAGCCGCGTTTCAAACGTTTCATCAACGGGTCGAACGACATTTTGACTGGCGTTTCAAAAAAAAAAAAAAAAACAGTGGTGTATTTAACAAGGATTATACATTTAATGCCCCGTTTCGCGAATGCCGAAGCTTTTATCTTATTATTAAAAATGACACGCGCTGTCAGAAAGCAAAGAAGCTCAGTCATCCGATGCTAATCCCAATTGAAAATGTTTGATCAATCGCATAGACGGGGAGGGACGGGTGTCTTAACAATGGAAGGTCCAAGTCGAATTCGAGACTAATATGGAGGTCTTTATCTGTCTCGTATTCTGAAAAGCACTGCTGGAGATTGGACACACCTATCAACACCAGAAGTACCAAAATGGGCAAAATGACCAATTTATGATTTTTGTTTTATAATATCTGTTACGAATTGTTATAAATTTCATTTCGACAATAAATCATAAATTTGTATCCACAAATTATTATAAATTTCATTTCAACGATATGTCATAAATTTTACGGACGTAAAACAGCGTATTTTTTAGTCATTTAAATAATCTTTCGTAAAACGTATAAATAAAAGCTTGTGTACTCTGTTGTATTATAAAGTCATTCCATCTGTGTTACTTTAATGCCTCTAATGGAAATTTTATTTAAATCGCTAAAAACACACTGTTTCACGTCTATGAAATTTATAACAATTCGTATCATTGAAATGAAATTATTACGTAATAATTTGTTTTAATCGTCGGTTGTCCCACTGTTAATTAAGCGTGTAATGAAATAATATTTCGGTGCAAAATTTTTTACAAAAAAGACTATCCCTTTCCACAGAAAAAAATGGCGTCCACGTTCTTATTAAACACGTCTTTTTAACTTGATAACACAGAAACCAGTCTCGATCGCCGCTAATGAGAAAATTTTGTGAAAATTCGTTGATTCCAAGTACAGGATCGATACGTGCGCCGTGTCGTGCTGTGTCCGCTGGTAACTCGGTTGATTTTCACAATTTCGTTTCCACCGTGGTCGAGAACAAAGCCGGAGACAAAGCCTCGACGACGTAATGCGAGAGTCTCGCGAACAACAAGCAACCGAATCGCGGATATCTTTTGTGCCCGTGTTTCACCGTGACCCACGCGTCTTCGCGTTCTTTATTTCACAGAGGGAACAGAGGGAGGCAAGCGTAAAAAGCTCAAAAGACGTTTGGGAAGGGAGGAGATCCGGGGAAGCGCGAAAATTGAAGAATCAATGTTTATTTCGTTATTTCGCTAGCAGGGAGGAAAGTTTCACGTTCGTCCCGTGGCACGGTAACAAAAGCGGTATCAACTTGTTGAAAGCATTCAGTCAAATTCAGACAAGTCCTCGGGGAAACTTTGTTACTCGACGCATCGAGTATGCAATTTTATCTGGGACTGGAGGTGCAGTTTTCTCCGGCGTAGCATCTCGCAAGTGAAAAACGCTGTGCAAATTATGACCAATTATAACTAAATAACTGTAATTACACAGATTATATAAGTTATCACTATGATTATATAGATTATATAAATTATAAATATAATAATTATATTTATAATTTATATAATCTATATACAAATGATATTAAATCTATATATAAGATTATGTAAATTATAAATGTAATCTATAATTACATAAATTTATATTTAGCCATTGGCTAGAAAATCGGAAAAATCGGGTCGTACACGCTTCTTCAACGCGTTCGTTAATGTTCAAATTCAAATGTTCACCGACCCTGATCGCGATGACTTTCCTCCTCTGGAAAAGCCCGACGCGAAGAAGCACAACGGTGATTATCGTTATTCTATCGCGTCGAACGTCGCATTACGCATACTGATTAATCCCGTCGTATCGGGCGCACGGTTGATAATTTATCCATTAACAAGCACGGAATGCCAGGATACGCGCGGAATATCAATCAGGGTGTTAAAATCATTTTTCATCCCCTTTCGTGAAATCGTCACGTTCGCGCGATAAATTCGGAGAAAAATCGGTGGAATTTGGTCGAGAGCACAGGTCGACTTCCATCTTCCAGATCTTTCCCTCTCTCTCTCTCTCTCTCTCTCTCTTTTTCAAATTTAGGTTCAAACGGCGAGGAGCGCGACGAGGAACACCGGAATGTATCACTTCGAAGGCGGATGGCCGAAGGATATTAATCCGCGAGACGAGGAGATTACCACGAGGTATCGACGAAGGGTCGAGAAAGACGACAATTGGGCACCGAGGCTGCGTCCCTTGTTCGAGGTATGTTGTCGCTCCAACACCCACCCAGTTACTAGACTCCGTTTCGTAACGATCGCGAGAGTAAAGATTAACAGAGAGGCAAGCCTTCTCGCGAGAGTGTTCCACGGAATCGTAGAAATCTCTCGACGCGACTCTCGTCGGTAAATCGCAAGTTTTCTCGCCAGATGATGGAGCACCACGTTCTTCAAAATGGCACGGTGAACATTTACGAGCACTATTTCGACGACATGATACCAACGCCGTTGGTGCAGCCTTTCGGCTACAGGTGAGTGACGTTAAGAATCCGACTTACCCTCGATTCCTTTCGCGCGTAACGAATCAGCATAACGAATCGCTCCTTCTCCGACGACTTGTCTTCGTGTCATTCGGTAATTCTCTTGGCTTGCTCTTTTCGTTTTCTAACGTTCACATTTGTTCGAATCGCGCTTGCCAGTTTCAACAAACTACAATAATGACGTTCGTTTTAAGTTCGATCAACTTTCCCCTCGAGACGTACTTCTCGAGACGCTGCTTGATCGATCTTTCGAAGTCCTCGTCGCGACAAATTGTCCGGTTGATCGATATTGAACCTTGGCCGACGATTGACGTGATATAACGATCTTCAGGTTTCGCGAATTTGTCCGACGTTGTTTGCCAGAAAGATGCAGAGACGGCGTAACACTCACGGCGATCATCTTCTTGAAGCCATCTTCTTTTTCTTTTTCAGAACCGTGAACTTGTACAATGATCCAGAAACGCCCAAAAGACCAGTAACCAATATCTCCTGGTGTCCGGATTCTGGCAACAGGATAGTGGTATCTTACTGCTTCTTGGACTTTGGCAAGCTGCCGAATTACAGTAAAAAGCTATACATCTGGCAGGTCGGTAGGTAGAAAGAAAGAAAGAAAAAAAAAACGTCCCCGCTACGCTTTCCCATTTCAGTCCTGGCTACCGCCATTTTCACCGCATCGAGAAGATCGCGCCACCGGCATTTCCATCGCTTTTGCGTCTCCTTGCATACTACAGTCGAGGGATTAAATACAGTACAAAATAATGGAAACATCAAACCTCGTTTACTTGAAATATTCTTTGTTAACCATTTGCACTGGAACGACGTGTCATGCGCGTCGAGAATTTTTCGTCCCAAAATTGCAATATATTTATATACTTAAAATTGAGAAAATATACTAAGTATGGTATACTTATAGTATAGTATACTTATGGTATAATGTACTATAACACTGTAAGTTAGTACGTTATACTATACTGAGAAAATATACTACGAGTATACTAAGTATAGTATACTTATAGTATAATATACTATAATACTATAAGTATATTGTACTATACTGAGAAAATAATAAAACTGAGAAAATATACTACAAGTATACTAACTATAGTATACTTATAGTATAATATACTGTAATACTATAAGTATATTATACTATACTGAGAAAATATACTATGAGTATATTAAGTATAATACACTAAGTACAGTATACTTATAGTATAATATACTATAATACTATAAGTATACTATAGACACTCGCGTTCGTATTCTGTACCAGCTGGAAGATCGTGATTCGCGTAAGAGTTACGCTGCAACGCGACTCAAATCCAACCGGCTCTCGGTTGGCTCTCAGATTCGTCAACGATCCTATTGAAACGAACACGATGAAAATCACTCGGGATAAAAAAAGGAACTCTCTTTCTTCTCTCTCTCTCTCTCTCTCTCTCTCTCTCTCTCTCTCTCTCTCACTCACTCTCTTTCTCGCATAATCCGGATTATGAAACGTCTGTACCGTTTGACGAGCAGACAATCCGAACAAGCCTTACATGGGCTTGGAGCCTTCCTCGCCGTGCGTCTGCTGCGAATTTAATCCCCGAGATCCTTCCGTCCTTGCCAGCGGTCTTATGACGGGCCAAGTCTGCAATTGGGACACCAGAACCGGGAACACTCCCGTCCAGTATTCTCATCTGTTATACAGTCACAGGTAAGCGTCAGACTTTGGCTCACCAGACTAGTCGGTAATGAGACTTTATGTTTATGTTAACTTTCATTGCGTAGTCTTGTCTGAATCGCCTTGTGATATTATAACCATATTATACCTTCGCTACACGGAAAATTGTTGTTCGATGGAGGCTACCTCTCGTGCTTAACGATGTAAAACTCTCTGTTGATTAATTGAGACTATCTCGTTGATTGGTTGAGACTACTTCGTTAAACCCCAGTTCCAGCAGACTGACTTCTGTTTCGCGTGAAACCACGCCAATGAAGATGTGGACTTCCAAGGAGATCTTCTAGCTCGTCCCTTGAATTTTACAGCTGTCCATTCAGCTGGTTGCTATCACGGCCAGGGAGGTACGAGTTCCAGTGTCATGGATCGTACTGGCGCACTTTTGACTATACCAGTGGAGAAACTGACTTTCAGACGAAACTCTCTCTTGGTAGTTTCGTCGATGAACTCGTCCTCTGGTTCGTTTCACGACGAATCCTGCAGCTGTTGACCCGACTGGTTGCTATCACGGCCAACGGGGTGCGAGTTCCAATGTTTTGGATCGCACTGACGTATTTCTGTGTACTGCTGTACTAGTGGAGAAGCTGGCGATTCTCGAAGATAGACTCCATTTCGGTTAGCTTCTATCAGAAGAGAGTTTCCAAACGTCCTTGGCCTGCAACGAACGCGCTGACTGACTGTACTACCAGTGAGATTCCGTCTCCAACGTGACTTTTATCAGACAAGACGATGCGGTTCAAAGATCCTTCTGCCTCGAAGGACCAAAAAGTTTCTTTTTCTATTCGAATCCTCTTGAAGAACGTGACAAGAAATACAGGGGAATTGTTTGACATTCCTGCGCTAACAGAGGGATCCCACTCCCCCTGTCGCTTGACGAACACTTCTTCCAGAGAGAACGCCTCGCCTGATTCCGAGTCCCAATATCGAGGAATTCTCTACGTCTCCGCGTCTTGTTTTATCCGTAAACCATTCGGTCGCACCAGAGTCCGCAGGATGTTTTCCCTGGGTTTCATTTCGCTCTGCGTCGAAACGTAAGCTTCCCTTTATTGGGAAGCTTCGCGTCTGCCTTTAGGACGTGCCTTTAATGCTGCTGGAACACCTCTCCCCGGTTCACCACCCTCCCTCCCGGTGGTTCTCCTGTCCTGGTTCTCACTTATCGAAACTCGACTTTTCAGAGAGTTCGCGAACGCGGTGAAGTGGCTGCCGACGAAGAGCAACACGGAGTTCTTCTCGACGTCGAGCGACGGGAACGCGATGTGGTGGGACACGCGGCAGCTACGGCAACCGGTCGAGATCCTCATGTTCGACTTCGAGAACCCGAACGAGCCGAACGTGGACCGAGCGATCGGCGTCTCATGCCTCAACTTCGGCCCGATGGTCGGCACCATGTTCATGTTCGGTCTGGAGAACGGTGTCGTCGTCACTGGCTCGAGGAAAGCGCGTACCAACGTCGAGAAGCTGTCGGTAAGGTTCAACGCTCACTTCGGCGAGGTGAAGTCCGTCGACCGGAACGTCTTCAATCCGCTGATGTTTGTGACTATTGGCGACTGGAGAGCTCGCGTCTGGGTGGAGGACACCAGGGAAGACTGTCTGGTTTCCACTCCGTATGTTAGTTTTCCTGTAATATTCACTACCCCTGTACAGGGTGGTAAGGAGGTATCATTCTCCCCCCTTCGTGGATGAAAATTGACCTTGATCCTGAATTTCAAACTTTTTTTTTTTCATTGTATTCTACTCGCCAGAGAGGTAAATCTTTCCCAAGGAACCGTGGATCGCAACAGTTCTCTTGAAAAATGGCAAAAAAATTTCTTAATCATTTCAAACACTGCGCGCTAACAGCGACTTTATGATTGTCTATATTACGTAACGTTTGTATTTCGAATAATGTTAACTGTTAGTTTTATCATTTGATTATTTAGAGTCGCACTGCCACGCCACGACTGTGACAAGTCAAACGTTGGTGAAACCTACGATACGAAAATTATTTTAAATAGACATCCAGAATCATAAAGTCGCTGTTAGCACGCGTCCACAGTGTTCAGTGAATGAGAAACTTTATTGTCATTTTTCAAGAGAGCTACTAAATTACGGCCTATGGTTTCTTGGAACAGCGTCACCTTTGTGATAAGTAGAATACGAAAAAAATTTTAACCTTGAAATTCAATTCGCCAAAGTGTTTTTGCACGTATTTCATTATCAAATCGAGGATACTTTTCTTTCCACTCTGTACAATTCCCGACGTTAGATTAGGCAATGTTCGTGCTCTTGATCGAATTCGACCTGCGTGATCGTTTCATCGGCAGATTCTTGCGAGAGTATCCAACGGGCGGCTGTTGGAACAAGGCGAGATTCTCTGTTTTCTACGTAACAACCGACACCGGCCTACTGCAGGTCTGGGACATTCTTCAGGGTCTTCACGCGCCGGTCTTCACGCTCAAACTGTGCGATGAGAAACTCACTGCTCTCGCGCCTTGCGAAGAGGGTGTTTTTCTTACGATCGGCAACTACGCCGGCAACGTGTTCCTCGTCGAACCGAACGAGTTCTTTCAGACGTTCGACAGGAAGGACAGAGCTTTCCTTTCGGAGGTAAGCGAGTGGAGGAAAGTCGCCTAATACGGGGAGGTCTAGAATCTTACTGATTGTGAGTAAGAGGTGCTGCTCTCTATCCACAATGAAAAGAATAGAAAACCATTTAGACAAAGAAAATATAATAAAAGACCATTTAAATAAAAAATAATATAATTATAATTGTCATCTTCATAAAAGATATTTTAAAACATCTTCAATTGTAATTATCGTTGTCTTTATAAAAGATATTTATAAAACATTGTCCTGTACTGTGAACACCTGCCCATATTAAGATTTCTGTGGCCAATAAGGAGAGATCGCGTTGTTTTTTTATTAATTTACATAAAAAAAAACAGATGTGTATCACAATCTGACACGTATCCAGGAAAAAATTTTTAAATTTCTCCATTTTGGCTGAATTTATGAGCTTTTAAAAAGAACGTCCGCGTATTAGGCGAGCTTCTCGTACGACGAACCCGATTCTTTTTCAATCGCGTGAAATAACGGAGCGCTCTCCACGCTCTCCAATTTTACACTCGGGAAATTTCCCCTCGGTTTGTAAACTAACCAAACTAACATCTCCATCTAATTTCCCGCGCGACGATCAAACAAGTTCCCAGTTTGGAAAAACGACGGTCTTCCCGTCTCGTTCAGTATTTAGACAGATGCTCGAAGATGACGAAGGCAGTGGATCTGCGGTTGAAGGAGATCAAGCTGGCGCAGAGGATCGCGGCCGAGAATCAGAATGCGGATCCCCAGGCCAAGGACAAAAGGAGGGTGAGGTCGAAAGTGAGCAAGGTGCGCGAGTCGAAGATAGACAAAGAGCGGGAGAAAAGCACGCAGAAGGAGAAGAAGAAGATCCGAGACGACGCCGCGCATCTTTTGGAGATTGAGAAGAAGTATTTCGAGGCGGTGCAACAGGTAATGAAAAGCAATCGAGAAAATATCCCAATACCTCCCAGTAGATTCTGCAACTTCGACATTCGGATTTCTATTTCTCTCTCTCTCTCTCAAAAAAAAGTGACAAACGTGACAAATTGCTAACGAGCAGATCAAATTTACTCGGACGAAATGAAACTCGCTCCGAATTTAATTCGAAAGTTAAAAATCAAGCGGCTGCAGAGGTGCAATTCAGAGACGGCAAAACAAATATTGGGATTGATCGAACATCCGAACAGGGGCGAAAGCAACAATAAGAGACATGGATGTTTAATATAGGTGTTTGCGATTTAATTACACTGTCTGATCTAATCCAGTTGTTCGTTCGCTCAGGGTCTCGAGGCTTACGCGTCCGAAGCCGATCCGGACGTGGTTCCGGTTCTGATATCGACGGTGGCGAGGAAAGTGGAGAAGAAGCCAAAGACGTCGCGAGTAGTCGCGGACAAGCTCGACGAGGAGCGGAAGGTCCATCCGAGGCCTCGAAAGTCGCTGATAATAGTGAAGAGGAAGCCGAGAGCCCCGTTGAAGTCGGTGCTACGTGCGGTGGAACTGCCGCGAGAGGACAGACTGTTGATCTCTCCTCTCGATCTGTTGCCGGACGAGGCGAAGAAGGTGAAGAAGAAGAAACGCAAGGCGTTGTTCGTGCTGCCGCAGCCCTGCAAGGGAGAGATCTGCAAGCCGAAGGTCTGCTGCTGGCGACCTGGCGTGAAAGCAGAAAGAAAGAGGCGACTGAGAGGAGAGAGAAGATCGACTTTGGACTCGGCCGTTTCTGTTAGATCGGCGGATAAATGGAGGCGTCGTGGTATGGAAAGCAGAGCGCTCAGAGAAATGCGTGAACCGCCTACGGTGCTCAAGGAGGAGTTGGTGGAAGCCATGGCGGAGATTGAAATGGCCAAGAAGCCTAAGGTTCGATTACCCGTGAAAGCTAGGTAAGATTTTTTATCTAATTTATTTTAATTACTTTTTTTTTAATTTTTTACATTTTATTTCAATTATTTAAATTATTCCTCTCTCGCTACGACGATCGCCCGCTATTTCGTACTGTTTCGTATCTTGTCTCGATGTTATTTTTCTAGTGTCATTTCATCATGTTTCATTCGGTTTGTTGATGTTTCATGTTTGCTTGAATTTCGTTGTTTCTCACGTGCGTGACAGTCCAAACGCATTTTACATCAGTCTCGAAAGCCTGAACGAGATGCTCGTTAATTTATTTTGACGAAAACTGTGAAATTCTCCTGGCTTCGTTTCAACATTTCGTTGGTCAATGTTGCTTCGTCCTGCAAACGCGTGGAGAGAAGAAATTTCGACTTCGGACGTATTCCCCTCAAAAAAAAGCTTGGCTCCTCTTTGTTATGCATAGCGATTTGAATTGCTGATTCAAGAAAAACCTTCATTTACAATTCGCCTTCAATCTGAGAGAAGATCGAAAAGATCGATCTCGCGGAAAAAGTTAATCGAAATTTCTTTCTCGTTTCCTTCGCGGACGAGTTACGAAATTGCAGAATTCGCTCGTTTACGCTTTTCCTTGCTCTCCTCTCCTCTCCCCATGTAACGAATGAAAATCAATTTCCATCGAGTCGCGCGCAATTGTTGTACAATCCCAAGTCATGTCAGTAAGTCAAGGAGAAAGTTTGTTAAAAATCGAAAACAAATTTTGACGTTCGCCCAGAGTTGCAAAGCGCCCGCCTGAAAAGGCAAGAGTGATCAGATGGACGAAGGGCAAGCCGGAAGCGGTCAGAAAGAAGGACCTTCCAAAGACGGAGGAAGTGAAAAGGAAGAAAGTGAGGAAGAAGAGAGCGATACAGGATCCGTGCAGCCCACCGATGAGCAACATCGTCGAGGAGTTATACCTGGCTATGTTTGGCCAACCTGCCCGGCCAGAATCGTTGGAGGAAAGAATCGTGGGCAGAGATTACTTGGAAGAGTACGAGCGGGCAAAGAGACGAATTCATCCGCGAATATCGGAGTTTGGGCACATGGAGTGACAGTCTCTCTTGCCACCTGTGCCGCGAAACGATCAGCATTCGAGAGTTCTCGATCGGATCCGTGATCCGACACCGTGGACAGACGCTACTTAATGTAATTTTAAGCTCAGTTTTCTCGACGGTCAAACTCGCCGTATACATTCCGACTCGCCGAGGTTTTGCCTCGGAGGGATTAAGCGGCCCGCTCGTTAATACACCTTGTAATTTAAAGCGACGTCTCTTCCGTACGGTGCAATTTATTTCGACAAAGCGTGGAAGCACGCCAACCGAGTTGCACGGTACCTACGGCCACCGCCAGGTATTTATCGCGTTGCGTTTTGTTCCTCGAGAGGATTTGAATTAAATTCCTCCCAATTTTCTTTCGCCCAGCTCTCCTCGTGCACTCGGGCGAGAAAAATTGGAGGGGGGATAATCTTCGCTCCTCGATAGATACGAAATCTTGAACGAATCTCGCGGTCCCGTGAGGGAATTTTTATCGCTAATAAAATTAGTATTACGTATTATTCGCGTATGTACATATATAATTGTAAGAATTTTGTACGCGTGCCAGTTTGCGCGAGACGAAATAAAATCGGCGAATTCCGACGTCGAATGTGGTGTCTTTTGAAATTTTCCCGAAAAACGATCGGCGAACGAACGTTCCATGGGATCCCAACGAGAGGGGTGGGGGTGTTTTGCTTTATTTGCAGAGTTCCGTCGAAAACGGGAGGGTGGAAGAGCTATGTAGCGAAGCTTCGGAACGCTTTCGAGATCGTCGCGTGATAAACTCGAAAAGGAAGGTCTAACAATCCTGACCGGGGGCCCAGTTCCGGGCTGAACGATGCAAGAAGACATTTCCTGGCCTGGTCCGCGGCCACGTCCAGACCAACTTCCGGAACACTGGATGGCAACTCGCGTACAAACACATACTTGCCGCTTCTGGCGGTAGGACACGTCAATGTCGGCCGATAATGCACGATGAGAGGGACTCGAAGTCGGCTTTAAATTCGCGTTCCACCAGTTTTTAAAATCATTCGAGAACTTTTCACTGCCATCTCGGGTCAAACGCGAAAGGTTAAACTTCGCTTTTCTGGTCGTCCAAATAAATAAAAAAATCCTGTCGCTTTCCAAAGAGCAATTGTCGCTTCTTCGCGAATCCGAGCACGCCACGCGGGCAATCCGATTAATCTGGAAACGGGAGGGAACGTTTTGCGCGCGTTAAAAAAGAAGCCCGGAAGGGAAACGAAATGGCAGAGAGGTCTGAAATACGAGATCCGCGAAACGTTTGGCGAGAGTCCAGATTCCGCGGCGTCCGGATTCACGATCGTGCCCGCCGAGCGAATCTTTCTCTCGAGACCGAGATGGGCTGCTAGTAATCACCGATTTCTCCGGCGAATATTCAATTTCGAGGGGCGTGCGACTTTGAACGAATCGGCCAGCAATTGCCTACCGCCTCGTTCTAGCTGCGACCAGCTTTATCTTCGTCTCAAAAAGATCTCGAATCGAACGATCGAAAACTTTGCTAATTTAACGCGTAGCCTTCCGCTTTGCGCTATAAAACGTGCAATCCTTTGAGCAAAGTGGGTCCCAGACGATCGAACGACTCGATCCCGGTGAAAACGGCTGGATAATTGGCAAGCTAGCGCCAAGTTCAAGTATTACAGGGATTTCGATAAGAGCGCGTTTTTAAAGGAAACAAACTGTGTGGAAATTAGGAAACTTTCAATCAACCAAAGTTTCTTAACGTTACCTTAAAACTACCGAGATGACGGAAACGATCAATTCGTAATTTTTATCCGATATATTACAGATGTAAAGCAGTGTAATTTCAGAGATTTAAATCGTATTGTATTTCATAATTATTCCATTTCTCTCGCTTTAATATCCCCGATGGAAATTCCGTGCTTTAGTCCTTATTTCAAATTTTTGAAATTAACATTTAATTTAAAAATTTTAAAATTAACTGGTAGTCTCTCGCTTGATGGAAGTTCTCTGCTTTAGTTCTTACTTCAAATGTTTGAAATTGACATTTAATTTTAAAATTTCGAAATTAACACTGGTAGTACCGGTGTTGATTTAAGTGTGCAACACGGTTGTTCTTCACTTTTTCAAATATCTCGAGTAAAAGCTAACGCAGGCCCGGTCTCGTCTCGAGGATTTCGACCAGCTACTTCGAATATTCCCCTATGCTGGAATATCGGCGTATTTTCTTCGAAACTGAAACAGCTACCTCGCGAAATTCCACGAAACGAAGCTAATCGGATTGCGCGTTCGATCTCACGCGTTTCCGCGATATCCCTGTGATGTTTCGCGATATTCTATTCACCGTCATGAAAAATCAAGGAAATTTCAAACTGACGTTTCTCAAGAATACAAGCGAATTCTCCCTTCCTACGTATAAACGACGTGACAACGAAAATAAAAGATTATCCGGCATCCATCTTACGTCATTTTGGGATCGTTGAAAACCTGTTAACATCGAGTTTGACAGATAGATGGTCAGTTAATCTCTCGCAACTCACATAATCCTCGTGGAAATTTTCTAAATGTTCAACAATCGTAATTATGACTGCTGCAATATCTTTGAATAATTTTAATACATATATTAAACATGAAACAATCTTTAATATTTTTTATTTTATATTACTTTAAATTTTATTTTATATCATTTTAAATTTTATTTTATATTATTTTAAATTATTTTACACATATTTTAATCTATCAATTGCTAAAATTTAACGACAGAAGATTATTTATTATATTCAATTATATTTTTAAACTGCGAATAAATTTATTTATTCAACATTACCATTATTATCCAGAGTTATATTAAAGTGAAATTTCTGACATGAAATAATAAAATTTAATAAACTATTATCGTGTATATATTTATTGCACATATTATCATTATTATTATTATTATGAAAATATTTAATTGAATGATTGTTAAAAACCTCCCCAAGTCGAGTTAAAATCGACGTCAAAGGCATCGAAATATTATAATTATCAGTTAGCTTCTAGGAGATTTTTCTAAATATTCAATAATCATTTGTAATTATGACCGCTATGACATAAACAGAGGAAACTGTTCTTCAGAGGAAATGGAGAGAGGAGTTAATAAACGTTAATTGGTTAAAAAAAGGTGAAACAGCGAGGAAGGAATAAAAATGTACTGCGCGTATAATATTGTTGTGCGTAATAAGAAAGCGTGAGATATCAAAGAGTGTGTGCAACGTGCAATTTGTTCCAACCAAGTTCGTTCCTCTGTCTTGACGATGGAACTATCGTTAATAACAAACAAACAAACAAACAAAAAAAATCATAATAAATAAATAAGTAGAAAAAGTGATTATAATTGTGTGCGTTCGCGATCAATGTCCCAACTTGTCCTACATCTATCTTGCGTTTACGTTTCGAAGAAAGATCGTTTCGATCCACGACGCAGGTATCTGTAATTACGTCCTCGTTATCGCTGGTAGGGATTCGATTCTTGCCAGAGCGTTTGATCCAACCTGAACGTAACCTTGTTTCCACCAGTAAGAAGATTACATTGGAGCAAGTGACAGGGACGAATCAAAGGGTATCGCTCTGGGGTATCGTGTAATCCCGCAAGTAAAGCGAGTCGATCCTTTGCTTGGCGTTTCCCCGCCTGCCCGCCGCGTCGTCCCGCAAGCCGCAAGAAAACTGGAAAAACGGGAAAGCACTCGCTTTTACCTCGAGCTTTGTACCATCGATTATTTGTATCTCAAACGCTTGCACCGATCTCCCGCGTTATTTCTTTCCTTTCTTCTTCTTTTTTTTTTTTTTTCTTTTTTCGCTCCTCTCCAGTCAACGCGATTTCTTTCTACGGATAGAAAATACGGCAAATCGAAACGGAAGACGAATTTTCAACTTATTATTATTCCGAAAGTATCTCAATTTCCCCTCGATGCAAGTTGTACAGCGAAATTCACCCAAATTGTCTTAGCACGTCGGATCGCGTTCTTGGTTGCGAGTTACAGTTTCGATTCGAATTTTAAACTCGATTAGAACCGAGATATTGGCATGTATGAATAACGTTTCGGCGCTCTGCGTCTGAAATAAAATCGTCCAAGCAAAGTAAAAAGAGAAGAGGAAAGTATCGTTTGTTCGGTGAAACAGCTGACAACGATAATTGAGAGTTTTTGACTTCTAGCAACGAAACGAGTGACATCGAGTTTGAAATGCGATATACAAACTGAGAGGCAGCTCATTAGAGACGATAATCTTCACGAGGGTGCGCATTTTTTTTATCCGGCAAATCGAGCGAATCCCTCGAATGCAAACGAGTCCATGGCGAATTGCACAGGTGGCACAGGTGGAAACGTATCGTGTATCGAATCCCAGGCAAAGGTAATCGCGAAACACCGCCGCGACATTAATGCAATCGATATCGGGCGCGTAGCTCGCCAGCTGGACGCGAACGGTCGCGGGATACGATGATCAATTTACCGTTTAATCGCAGAGAAGTTGATACAACCTGCTACATCGCCTACTCGTTACGCGCCAGATATTAGATAGCCTCGTTATTTATTAGACGTCATCGATTTGCCTGGGAACTAAACTGGCCAACGATGACGCGATTGTCCCTTTCCTTCGGCGAGGCCACTTTTGATTCGACTCGTCTCGAACGATCTGAAACGTAATTCCATTCGAGGCCGATTCTCCGGTTGATCCGATCGAGCGCCAGTCGAACGTAACACGCGATCCAATTGTCAGAAAAATCGTCCGGGACATTTTCTCTGGCGACTGCACACAGTTTCGTCGATGAGGGGGTAATTTATGAACGGTTCGGTACATTTTTGAGATATCACGGCAGAGCTGCGCGTGTTGAAACTCTGAAAGAGAGAAGAAGTTATCTCGTATCTTGCTCCAGCCTTTCCGCTTGTATTTTCTACGAAGCAATTTTTATCTAGCAGGCAGGCTAGAGAGCCGTTGCATTAAGCGGATTTGCAATTTTTCACGAGCAGCCTGACGCCGGCGGAGGGAAAGGGCCTGCGGCCAGTATTATGCAAATGGGCAAAGTGTAGGTATAGGACAAGCCATTAAAACGCGGAATGACGAATGACGCGCTACGCCGCACCTGTGCCGCGTCTTTCAGGATAACGATTCGATTTCCAAAGAGGAAGTGTCCGAAGCGTTTTGACGTGGCAGTCGAGCGAACCTTAATTAACATATTCGAATCGTCGATTTATTTTATGGCTCGGTAAAGACGAAGTGACAGAGTCTGTTGCATCGTCTGTCCAATTTCAATTTGTTACAATTATTGACTGTGATTTTAATCGTTGATATCTATACGGCTTCTATAACCCGTATAATTGTATATTTATTAACGCTAATAATGGATATTGTTTAATCGATGTTTTCAACCATTCATTTCCATCTTTTAAACGCTCATTAGTTAGCATCAACTTGTAAGTCTCATACATTTAAAAAATTTTTATAATTGCATCACTAATTTTATACTAATGGGTGTTTTTTTTTTACCTATGAAAAATGAATAAATAAATAAATATTGTTGATGAATATTTATATCACACGATCGAGCCCCCGGGGGCTCTCGTTACATGGGCATGCACGCTCGAGGAAATTCGGATTTAAGGATAATTTTGTAGAAATTCATCCGTGTGTGATCATTTCCCGCATAATATCGTTTACACGAATCGCGAGCTTTTCAGTTTGATCGTTTCTTCTCCTTCCCTCTCCCCCTTAAATTATCAATTTTTACAATTGTTGTAAATTTGCACGACAAAGTAACGCGAACTTGCACGTCTATTAGGCGACAAGAGACGAACATTTCTCTCCGTCTGTGTTATCTTTTGTCATACCATTTTCGAAAGGACAATACTCGAGCAAGGTGGAATAATTTGCAACATTAAATGAGATAACAAGATTAAATATCGCAATTTCTAACTCGCGCTTTCTATATACGTGTATATGTATAATATTCTACCGTAAGTATATATAACCAATTTCCCTTTTTTCATAATGTCAACCTCTTTTCGTGGTTTTCCGCGGCCTTCCACTTCGCAGGCGATCTTCCAGTATCTTTTAATTACATCATTCACTGTACTTTTCCCTACAGATAACGTTGAAGCAATTTTCCGAGACGACTTCCCCCCTTCTGACAGCTTTATCACAATGTTTTCGTTTCAGTAACTAGCTACCGACTGAAGTAATAATTCCGCGTGATATTATTTGAATGTAAACGCTCGCCTTTTAACAGAGATAGAACAGAAACCGACCGGGAACATTTGAGCGCATTAATTAATTAGAAAGACAAAATAGCATTGGTTCCTTTAAATACGTTCTTACTTCTTACTTCTTACACCAACAGAAACGCCTTGAAACTTTCCTTGTCAAAGACATACTGTAAAGAAACGATCCGCCGAGGATCTTTTGAAACGTCGATTTGTATATCGAAATCATTCTCGAGTCTTTTCATACCCACCATAAGTGGGTCAAGCACCTAAGTCAACGAAGATCCGATTCGAAAGCGTTGAACGCCATCTGCGATAGAAGTCTCGTCACTGACCTTTTTATTAAAAACTTACAACAGATACCCGGTCGGGAACTTTTGAACGCGCCAATTTAATTTAATTGTTCTTTAAATATATAAATACGAAGACAAAATAGCGTTGACTTCCTTTTGCAGTACTTATAAATGTAGTATCGTAGTTATTATAGTTATATCATATATATATTTGTATTATATTACACCTGTAGTTGTTATATTTTAGTCGCATTTAATTGTAACGCTGATGGTTTATAGTGTGAAGAAAATCGCGACGTTGTCGTAGAGCATTTTATTTTTTTTTTTTCTTTTTTTTTTTTTTTTTTTTTTGAAAAAAGAGAGAGTCGAGCGAGTTAGAAACAGAGTCGATTCGAGCCATGAGAAAGCGAGTTATTAAAAAAGTTCAGAGAGTTATTAAAAAAAGAGTTCATTTGAAGAGTTATTTATCCGTATCCCTTGTCTTGTCTAATTATCTATCGTCACTAACACTGTCATTTATCAAATATCACTTATATTTTATCTCTACATAAATACGTTCATAAATGCTTACTACACTAACAAAATCGCTTGAGAACTTTTTTACCAAAGAAAAATCTGCCAACGAAAAAAAGAAAAAAAAAAAACGATCCGAGATCTTGTGAACGCCATTGTACATACGTCGAATCATTTTTCGAGTCGAGTTTCATACTAAAGCATCCAAGTCAAAGAAAATCCAAATGCCATCTGCGACGGACGTCTGCGTCACTGGCATTGCCAGTAATTATCGATAATTTCCTGGTGACCCGGTGTAAGCACATACTTAACCAGCCGAAGGGGGCAAGGGACGTCGTTCTGACACGGACGTTCGCGCGTTCGCACGTTCGTCGCGCCTGAACAGGGCTGCAATAGATGCACCGACATCGAGTGCATGTCCGTCCCAGCCGAGTGTACACACACACACACACACACACACACACACACACTGGGCCACCGCGCCACTTCCTAAAGCGCTTACTTCGCACGCACGGTGAATTCGATTTTGCTCTCCGCAATCCTGGCTCGATCGCGTTTCCTGTCCCGTGCAGCAGCCTCCTGTTTCCTTTTCATCCCGCACGCTGCCTGGTTCGCTTCACACTGCTCGTCCGCGAACAGCTCGCCACCGCTTGTTCTCATATAAAAAAGAAAAAAATCTCGGTTGATCTGTCCCGGCTGCTAAGCGGCCCGACGTCGGAGAACGACCCTCCGACATATTTCTCTGGAAAAATCTCGATATATCTTTTGAAACCACGCGGGAACGTATGTATCTCTCAATTCTGACACTTCTAACCAGAGACCGAATCGGTATTACGGATACCGGTAAAATACCGGTAATTTTAGGCTACCATTCGATTACGTCTGATGAAACCGAAATGGTGCAAATACCGGTATGATACTGTCAAAACGATGTTAGGTCGGTAGATGTATTTCGGTATAATACCGGTAAATAAAATATTAATATATTAGAAAAGGAAAGAGAGACAATGATTAAATGTTTTCATAAAGCTGCCGATAGTAAATTTGATGACGCCTATACACGTATTCTTTATTATTTCTAATGCTAATTCATCGCCGTATCTCCATACAATACTCTTACTTAATTTTAAAAGATGACCGATTTCTCGATACGTTTTTCCTTTTTCTTGGTGAAAAATGACTAATTGTCGTACGTCGATAAATCGAAAGAGGAGGCAACGATTAGTCGTAGAATGGAAGAATATTCCGCTAAATTACTTAAAAAAAATTACTGGAAATATGCCTAAGCGTCTGCGATGTATTATTGAAGTTAAGGGCTACCTAACAGAATATTAATTATCGTTTATGTTAACAATTTTCAGGTTCAAATATTGTAGTTCTTCAAATGTCCGAATAGTTTTGCCACGCTACGTTTCGACATAGTTCAGTTTATTCTTTGATATTAAGAAAAGTATGTGCAATAAATAAATAAAACTTACGTTACTATAAACTATAATGAATGTTCTATTATATTATTAAAAAATTAATCCAAATTTACTATTATAAACAATCGAAATCCACAACAATATTTTGAATAGCCCGATATCCGAATATTATTGAGTCACTGTACGTAGAAAATGAAAAATGTGTTTTCGTCTGTAAAGCGGTACCGTACCGGTATATATTTCGGTATTTTTATCGTTGTGGACATCAAATACCGATAAAATACGTATGAAAATACCAGTATGATCGTCTTATACCGGTATTAAAACCGATTTCCCAAATAACGGTTATATTACGATAATATGGAAGCAAATACTGGTATAATACCCAAACCTCACAATATTTCGGTTTCAGTCTCTGCTTCTAACGACTAAAGCTGAAGTATTACGAAATTTCCATCAAAGACGTTGTGAAGTGAAACGAACAGAAAATCTTTGCACGCAAGCTTCTGTATTATGTATTTTAGAATCACTCGAGTCTCCAAAAACACAGTGTTTTTTATATCTATAAAATGTCTGAAATATCTAAAAACATTCGAATGGTCATTTTGACCATTTTGGTAGTTCTAGTGTTAATTAAAGCGTAAAAATTTCCATCCAGAAACGTTGAAGTAAAAGAAACAGAAAATCTTTGTCACGCGATAGGGTACACGAGCTTCTGTTTATGTGTTTTTTACGAAGAATCACTCGAGTCTCCAAAAACACAGTGTTTTATATCTAAACGAAAATATTCGAGTGATCATTTCGACTATTTTGGCAATTAATCAATGCTCGATTTGATCTGTCCCGCTCAAAAGTCTTGGGACATTTTAATTTTTAATATTCGATACTTATCATCGATTATCGTACATTTCACAATACAATGTAATAAAATACATTATATAATTGATATTATATTAACGGAATATATTTGTCGTATAAAGTGCGTTTTATATTTTCAATTACACATTTCAATTTCAATTTCAAATTAAACGCAAATAAATGTATCTTGCATTTAATCTAATTTTACCGTATGAATAATATGATACAATACGTTGCATTAACAGAGTTTTATATTCGTTGTATGAATTTTATTTATCGTGAATTCCATATTGCATATCGCGCATGTACAATTTTACATCGCGCAATCCACATCGCGAATGTTGCACACAATTCGCAATTTACGTTCGTCGTGAATCGATTTTTTCCCGATTATACGCAAATATAATTGCAGCCAAGATCTTCGAGCGGAGGGTAGACGAACGTTCGTTGCACGCCTCGATCAAAGTCCAATATATCAAACGTTGCTCAACGTTTCGACGTTCAAGATAAATACGAGCAAAGTAGCCGCCGAACTTTGGGCTCGGTCAATCCAGATGGAAACTGTCGCTAAGAGTTCCCGGCCAGTCCCTAATTTCGATAACACTCAGCAGCATGAAACTTCCAGCTCCCGGGTGGAAATTAAGAACGGAGCGCGTCGAGCTCGTCCATAGTGCTCCTAGTTAACTTGGCCTTTAATTAAATTCCAGCTGACGTGCCCACTCACTTGGCTGGCGTTTTCGATCGATTTGTAACCGCTGTTTCGTCACGTGTGACTTTGCCCGCGATTGTTCCGCGATCCTACGCGAAAGTATCCGTTTTGGGCGAAATCGTTAGCGTAAGAGCGTAAGAGTCACGATTCGCGATTTTACGCGTGCAGAGGGATCACTCGAAACTTTATCGCGGTTTCTAGCCTAAGTTGGAATTTTCCTTCAGCTCGAGGAGATAATGGGCACGTCTGAAGTTACGAGTTGAAGAGCTGCCTTTCCTTTCACTGTGCTGATTGAATCGCAACGTAATTTGACCACGTTGTACTTCGATAATTATTTTGTTTTAGCTTAAACTTCTTTTTAATTCGCGTAACACCGCGAGTTTAATTGAATGACAACGTACTTGAACTCGAGGCATTTCTATTCTTTCGTGTCAGCGTGTGATCTTTTCTCACAACGGAACACAAACGAAGCGTGAATGAATGAACCATCGATTCCAATAAGATTTGACATAAGTGTGGTTTTCGAAAAAATATTTGACCCATATCTTCTTTTTCATCGGCAATTGCCGATGTTGAGGGAGTGAGAACTACCCTCGAAGTTGGGGATGCGGAACATATTTTGTCAAATATCTCGACAGTTGTAGTTTATAAAAGTCCAACGATGACACTCGAGTAAATTTTTTCTCGAGTTGTTGTTTTTGCATGTTCGTTGACAACATATTGACATCAATTGAGAAATTATTCGTAATTGGTCACTCTGACGCTAAATTTAAGAAAAAAAAGGCACGATAATTCACGAATGAAATTATTCAAATAATAAAATTCTCAATCAATTATTCCAATTTTGGTTATACAGCGCGGGGATTGCGGGTTGGACACGCCTGGCTTTCGCCAATAAATTCGGCATCTTTACAACTCCGTTAGACTTCCTTTCTTTTCTCATTCCATTTTCCTGAAATTCGGATTGATAAAAGGACGAGAAAATTGAGAAATTCGCGGATCTCTTTGCGAGCTGGCCAAGCGCGACCCAAGTGTCGCGTTAAAATGCAACTGCGTGACGGCTACCATTTCCCGGATTCCCCCGCGGCCGAGGGAAACGGTTGAATCGCGTTTGACTTGTTTCTTAGCTTTTATGCAAATGCTTCGGCAAAGTACCCGCACTCTGGCACGCTGCAAAACGACGGACGGGACTTGGACGCGATTACTTTCAACCACGTCTCTCTCTCTCTCTTTCTCTCTCTGTGTGTGTATCGTAGACGAATTCTTTCATGGAGTGAAGAACGTTGTTGCCGCTTCCACGCTTTTTCTCCCTGGAAAGATTAATCTTCTCCACAGCGACGTGTACAGGTTCGATACGCGGATCTACGTTGAAAAATATAGTGGAAAAGTCGAAGCTCTTGTTTGAGAAGCAAAGGGCGTGGAACTTGTTCATTGTGAGACGGTAGAATGGGCCCATTAAGCCACCCGGCCTTTGTGATTTATCTCACATATTTATGTTGCGATTCGCGCACGAGTATTTTCACGATGCATGTTCGTAAATAGAATCAAGTTTTACAAGAGAACAATTTTTCTTCCCTTCTAGAGAATGTCCATTATGTTTTCGTAATCCCAAAGAATATGAACTATCTTGAAAAACCCAGAAAATTTAGATCAAAGGATCTGGTGTCCAAGTTAGCGTACATTTAAAAAATCTCTGAGGTTTCTAACAATTTCGAAGAATATGAACTATCTTGAAAAACCCAGAAAATTTAGATCAAAGGATCTGGTGTCCAAGTTAGCGTGCATTTAAAAAATCTCTGAGGTTTCTAACAATTCCAAAGAATATGAACTATCTAGACAAATCCAGAAAATTTAGATCAAAGGATCTGGTGGCCAAGTTAGCGTGCATTTAAAAAATCTCTGAGGTTTCTAACAATTCCAAAGAATATGAACTATCTTGACAAATCCAGAAAATTTAGATCAAAGGATCTGGTGGCCAAGTTAGCGTGCATTTAAAAAATCTCTGAGGTTTCTAACAATTCCAAAGAATATGAACTATCTTGACAAATCCAGAAAATTTAGATCAAAGGATCTGGTGGCCAAGTTGGCGTGCATTTAAAAAATTCCTGAAGTTTCTAACAAATTAAGAAAAAACTCCAAAGTTGATCTTCTTGAAAACGAAACTCTTAACGTTTCTTTTCGACCCATTTTTCCACTTAAAAGTCACCCTGCATCGCCCAGTATTTTCTACCACCAGTTACGAACCAACCTGCGTACGTGGAAGATGGGACGTACAACGAATCGGTTTTTCTCCATACGTTGTGGCATGATTTTTAATGGTAAGGCTGCCCAGACTCACCAGGGATGGGTAAAGGAATAATTGGACGATCGATCGTTATGGGGAATTAATTCGTACCTTCGCGGTATTCTTGCAAACACACCTTTCGAGACATCGATCACCGCGTGTCTCTTTACACCGTGAAACAGGACGCATCGGAAGCTCGTTGAACTAATATAACACCGAGACATCGCTCTCCTCTGCCGAGAAATAATACGAATATGTCCTTGTCAACGGCATATTCGCCTGTGCTCTTGCCAGTGACAATGCTTTATGGGGTTGTAGAAAGGGCGGTAGTTGAACGTGACCTCGTGTACCTTTGCTACCAAGCACGCGCTCTGATCGCGTTCTATGTTCGTATCGCCGAATGGTTGAAACTCATAAACGCAACCAACTAACTTGTTCTTCGCGCGTGAAGAAATGTTTTCCTCTTGAAAGAAAGTCCGCGAGATGTCTAATAATTTCAAAACAACACGTACGCAGGTGTGATAGCAACAACTTCGAATTTCATCAAACCATATGTTACCATTCAGTTCAAGTATACTTACAAGGGGAGGAATACTTGATTGATTTCGTACCAGGTTCCGTAGCCAAGAATTAAACACGGTCAGTCAAAAAAGTCTTTGTTAAATTCATTCGAGGTTTTTCATACGATCATACTTCTTGTCATTATGAGAGAAGAGGAGGAGTTCTTCCGGTTAAAGGCAACACTCGCTGGTTTTGGACGGTCACACAAGCATTTACGTGTTTACGAGTTTCCGTTTAATCGTTACTCGCCATTTTCCATCAGGTCTGTTTCAGATGGCGCTGTTACACCTAACTAAGCGGAGAGAATGCCGTATTAATGTAAATTACAATTATACGAAGCGGTCTATTATCTTTACCTTGTTAACCATCGCCTCCACCGTCGCGCAGCGCTTCATTTTCCTTAGTTCTCATTAGATCCGGGCATAAATTAGCTCGATTTAAATTAGCTGAAGTATCGTTCAGCCGAATTAAGTTCCAAGCGTCACTCTCGCGAAAGTCTACGTCCAATATGTCACGATATTATAAGTAACGCGGAGAACGTTTGCACAAGAATAAATTATAATTGAATTATTTAAAAACTGACACGAGTTCTTTTTCACCGTTCTTTTGAAGGGAGCAACACGAACTCTATGTCAAAGTAGCTAGTTAACCGTCCTTTGATTTCCAGTATTCGCAGCAGCTTTTTTGTCATTTCGTTCTTTTTCTATCTTTAAGTTAAAATCTACAAAATTAACAGTTTAGAAGAATTTCGTTCCAACGAAACTGATAACTCATTCAATTAATTATTAACAAAGTGTTTCTTCGAATCTATCAATGTAGCGAGTCAGTGTTCTCGCTTTCTAATCTCGAGTAAAATTAAGAGATCACGAGATTTTATCGGGCGATCCTTAAACTTGCTGGTTCTCGCGCAAGTGCTTTTATCGTACTTACGGAACTTGGACCAGCCGCGATCGCAATTCATCAGCTCGTCAAGCAAGTTGCCCCACTCACCTGAAACACGACAAGAATATAAGATTGTAATGTAAAACGCAAGTCACTCGAAAAGAAACAGAAATGTACTTTATCGAGATAACTCTTTCACTCGATATGGGATCGCATTTCGGTAAATTATTCGTTATTTATCGTTACTAGATGTAATTGGTAATTCAACAACGATCGCTCGTTAATAACTTCTCTTCACAGCGAGAACTAGCAAACGGCAAACGTAATATTACACATAGCAATTTCTACCCTACTTAAACATGCAGTGCTAAATATGCAAACTAATTAATTTTTAATGCCCCGTTTCAATTGAACATACATATCCCGATCTGGATTAATTCGATATTAAGCACGTATACAAACACCGCTAATTTGATATTAAACGTACGGGCGTATACAGTATATTAATAAACTGTAACATAATTTTCCAAACTAGTATTAAACATTCGTGGCCTGATTCTCCTAATTTATACGGAAATTTCCGAAACTTCGGAAAATCGCAGTCACGTTAATTGTAATGCGATCGACCCGACGGGACCGGTCTTTAAACTTGCTGCTTAACGCGGTCAAAGTGATCGATTTTTGTAATTTTTCAAAGACATTTCGTAAATTTGCAACGTTGCATCTTCAGAGAGTCGAATGAGCCTTTTTGTTAAAAGTCTCTCGCTTCTTGCACTCTAATTCAAACATTTAAACATTTGGCCCGAAAAATGTCCATGTCAAAAACATTTTTGTCATTTCAGTTCGTCGAATGTCTGCGGTAATAATAATAAATTGTTTTTGTTTTCGTTCAATTGTGCATTCATCAAATAAGAAATTCTTTACACCATGCTAGTAATTTTTATATTTCGCAAAAAGATTGTGTAATTTCTTGTGTCATAACTACTGTTATTGTTTGCAACATTATTCGATTCGAAAGAACATTCGAACATTTTATTTAAACTGAATACATTGCAACTTTTTAAATTTAATACAAACGTACTTTTGAACTAGATAAAGCAATAATTATCAAATCGAAAATTTATTGGGATTCTTATAAAACTAGTTATTAATCAATAATTGTCAATAATTGAATGGAAATCTTGAAGAAAAGTCTTGTCGCAATATTAAATTAACAATATATATATATATATATAATAGATCCTACATTAATACATATAAATAGATACGTATTTAATATAAAATTTGTCTAAACCTTGACTGACACGTGTCCGAAACAATCATAATGTGCCGAAATATTGCTTCGTTTTGTTTCAGCTTTCACATTACGACTGCACGGTAAAGGAAGTGGGGATAGCGACGGTCATTTAAGTGGGCATTACTCTATCTGTTTCCTCTGTGTGATCCCATTTTGGTGACTGATTGGGATATCAGGCTCGATGATCTAAACCGTGATGACTTAAAATCAGTAAAACTTGAAACGAACATGGGAAATCTGCGCAAACCGTGATAAAAATCTGAACTCTTCCCTAGCTGAGGAGTTGAAAACTTTCGCTGGCTAATGGCTCGTTCGCCAGTGGAAGTTTTATCGATGATTAACGCCGTTGACACGGCTGTACATGGTGTTGCAGGTTGAGTTTCAAGCTGTTAATTGGACGTTGCTTCTCGACCTAGGATCTCCCCTGGAATTTGTATGTCTGACAGGCCACGACAGTGCGGATCAGATAGGCAAAATGACAACGAGCTGGTCTTCGAGCGTGAATTTCGGTGTGAACGTGTCGTAACTTCTCGTGCTGTGTGACATCGCCTTTCTCGAAAAATTTATTTCAAACAGTCGTGTTTCTCCCACATCACTTGTCAATCAAAAAAAAAAAAAAAAGAAAAAAAAGCAACTTTTGTTCAACAGTGTTTCGTTAGTTATCGTTTCGGTGATATCCGATTGAAAATACGCAAACAACCGCGAAGAATGTAACGACGTACGACACGTTAACAAGAATCAGTGGAATAACACACGCAGGTCGTTCGAACATCGGGGCATTGGCAAATCCGCTGACGTTCGCAAACGTTCCGTGGCGGTGTATCCGTTCACGGAGAGAAGACACGCCTCACGGACACGTTCACAAGCGTACGTGGACGAAATTTATGGACGATGTGCCGTAGCTAGCGAATATTATGTCCACCTAATGGCTGCAGTGACGACGCCACATGCACGGTTAAAGGAAAGCGATGTTCCGCTTAAATTCGCTTACCAGATGCGATCTTCCTTACGAAGAATTATCATTTCTTTCTTTTTTTCTCTGCTGAGACAGCATGCACGTAACTCGTCCGTGAAAACACGAATGCTCAACGCCAAGTTGCAATCTCGAGGGCCACAACGAAACCCACCTCGACAAAGAAGATCCTCTTGTGATTTATGCAAAGTTCAATCGACAAAGTTCAGTGCAGAAAATACACCGTGAACAGACATCAACTGAACATACGTCGTTCTCTGAATGATAACTCAAAGGATAAGGAATCGCTCCGGAAGACTAATACACTTTCTAAGACAATCTAACCTTTATAAAACAATTGAAAGATTTAGTCCCAAGTACACGAGTGATCGACGCGACTATAAACAATGAAAATAAAAAGAAGAAAAAAAAATGAATGCTCAGTGGCACGAGTGAGTTTGTAACTCGTTCCACGAGTAGTTTAGCACGGAGCGATAAACTGCGATTACTCGGTATTTGCTCGACGTTTTCTAGTTAATCTACGACGGGAGCGAACAAATCGAAGCCCGAGCTACCAGGCGAGTTCAATAGCAATAGGTTGTGTAATTACGATGACCGTGATCTCTCCCCCCCCACCCTCCCCCCACGCCCAACGCGCGTCATATCGATACACGTATCGTCCCGGTTCGACCGGAAGATCGCACCACCCGGTATCGCCATTGTATTAATTCTGAAAGCCTATCGTATCGTATCGTATCGTATTGCAGCGTAACTACTCGCGGTAACTATGACTCGTGATCACGCGCACCCTTCTATTCAAGGGTGCGTTCCCTCTCGCGTACACGTGTTCCTGCACGCTTACCTCGATCCTCCTCTCGCGATAACGCTGTTTCACGTATCCCCGATGCCTGAATCATCGGTAAACGATCACCGTTCGTTTCCAGCGAGCAACGAAATTCTCTGCCCTCGGTCGTGTACTCGAAGGCTCGAGAGGAAAGATCTTTTCATTCGGACGGAACGGTAAGAATGAGAAATACAGTGATGCCCACTTAAGCAGTCGGGATAGTTTGAAATTTTCAAAAAATCGATCTTCTTTCGTTTTGTTTTAAATTTGAAGTCTTAGAAGTAAGGTGGAAAAGCCTTCAAAACGACTTATTTTGGGGTATAATAATAAATCCGCGAATACAGAATAATTGAATTTTGTATCACTGTTTACAACTTTAAGCAGTATTATAAAGTGTAAATCGTGTGATTCAAATATTACTTTCGGTCGAATCGAATATTAGGGAACTTGGATTCAATTTAACTTGGAGTGAATTATAAGAACTGTGAGCCGCGATGTATAAATAAAAAAAAGTAAGTAAAAGATACATATGAAAAATAGTGTTCTGAAACTTTAAACGCGTTTCTCTCGAAACTAAATTTTTAGAAACGGTATGAAAAATATTTCGGAATCTAACCAATGGATTACTGTAAACTTGATACGTATCTCTAGTGTAGCATTTACTAGGGATTGACGATCGAACATTTCTTTAATTTTTAACAATTTCGAAAAATATAAACAAACAACGTAGGAATTTTTGGCATAAATTCGCATCAAAAACAAATAGCTGCTATTTTCACAATTTTCACAGAAATGAAAATGTTGGATCGTCAGTCCCTAGAGAATATTGTTTACTTTTGAACTTTTCTTGCCTTTTTGTTGCAACTAATCCTGTTTGGCTGGAACCATGCACATCAATAGGCAATGTAAAAAAAGTTTTGTAAAATATCTTTTTCTCTTTTAATGATGCTTTTTATAATTCATAATGTGTTCAAACAGACCACAGAAGCTCATGTCAATCAAATATGTACTTTATTTTTACTAGCCCTCCAAAGTATTCGTAATTTTTAGGCCAGTCAAACTGTCCTGCGCCCTTAAGACCAACTATTGCTTTCTTCGTAGCATAGAATAAGATAGTCCACTCTAAGACGTTCTAACAGCGACTTTATGCTTCTGCACGCGTGGATGTCTATTTTACGTAATTTTCGTATTAGGTTTCACTGATAATTGACTTATCATAATTGCAGCATCAGTGTGAGTCGAAATAATCGAATGATAAAACTAACCGTTAACCTTATTCGAAGTGTAAACGTTACGTAATGTAGACAAGCATAAAGTCGCTGTTAGCACGCAGTGTTTAATAAACTCTAAATTCACCAGTTTTCGAGGGAACTATTAATAATCGTGACCTGTAGTTCCTCGGGAAAGTTTTACCTTCGCGATGAGTAGAGTACAATCCAAGATTATTACCTTGAAATTCAAGGTCGAGGTCATTCTGATACTTTACACGTATCTCCATCAAAATCGAAGGTGTAGAATTCGTCTATGACAGCCACGAAGGACAAACTTTTCTTTCCACCCTGTACATATACACACGTACATGTCGCGCAGTCACGATGGATTTCGAAGCTCGCCGCGTCGTGAAGAATACATGCATCCATCGATTTCGCGTTAGCGGCGGCCAATTACCGCGGCGCGTTTGCAAACGAACCGTGCACGTATCGATGCTCCATTGATTTTCCATTATCGGATGCACGTCGTGTAAAAAAGTGCCGGCGATCGGCGGTAACGACCGATGAGAAACAACGGCGTCAACGAGCCTCGTGGACGACGCCCGCGATTCATAATCGGGAAACGAAGGATAAAAACGAGCGAATTCAACAGGACGGACGAGGTACTTTGTATTGTCCGACCGAACTTTCCGTGGCCTGTGTTCATTTCAACGGACGTTCGGCATTTATAGCAGAGATCGCAGCCAAAGTAAAAAGAATGACGATCAGTTCTTTGAATGAAATGTTGCTGATCACGAGCAAGTTTCGATTGTACAGCGGGGAGCAAAACTGAACACATACATGGATATTTGAGTTAACAATGTTTTATCGAGTAGAACACAAGAAAGAAAAAAAAGAAGCAAAATATATAGTGTTTCGTAGGATGTTTTGGCTTTTCAAAAAATATCTCATGTACTTGTGACCATCACTATTCTGGCAAATATAAATTGTTTTCGCCGGAGTCAGTGTTACACCGCAATTGATTCAAATGAAAAATTGACAATACTTTAGGCTGTTGTAACTTTGTTAAAAAAAAGACCGTACAGCGATCTACTTGCTTTCGTTTTAAAGTGCTAAAGTAAAGTATGTTTTACATACTATTAACAAAATTGCAAAAAAAAAAAACGAAAATCTAGAAATTATTTTTTACTGGTTCGACAGTTCAAGGATCTTTCAAACATCATCCGCTGTTGAGAAGAAAAAAACTTGTTTCTCGTCCTCCTGACAAAACTACGAGATCGGACGAAAGATCTAAAAAATTATTCACGCAGGTGTCGACAGTTCAAAGCATCAAAATATCATCCGCTGTTGAAAAAAACAACTTGTTTTCCCTTCTCCCTCCTGTTTCTTTCTTCCTTTTTTTCCTTTTTTTTTGGAAAAAGTTCGCAGAGTACAGCGGTGTGGGGAACGTTTGTGCCTGTTTCCCTTTGCATCCGTTTATCTCGCAGCATCCCGTGAACGTGCTCCGCCCCGGCTGTAACAGAGAGCGGCGAGTCGTGGCACGCTAAACACCGCGTCAGGCGCGTCAGCTCGCAATTATCGCGCGTAACTCGCGGTTCCGCGAGCGAAATAGAGGAGTAGCGCCGCGCCGGTTCCTGTTATTAGCGAAAGGGCAACGAGATGGGCTTTGTCCGACGCCAACAATAAGTCCCGAGACAGCTTTGTTTTTTCCTTTCTTTTCTTTTTTTTTTTTTTTTTTTTTTTACACCGGTGTTGTTCTCGATTAATCGCGCCTGCTATTTGGCCCCGCTCGCCCGCGAGAATTATCCCAGCCGACCCGGCTTTTGTCTCGAGGTGTAACGCTTGTTATTGTTGCGTCTTGCGACGATCATACGAGCACGCGGTTCGCATTATACGCGCCAACTTCTGTTTTCGCGCGCCCGAGAAAATTACGAAGGGTGCACATTTTCTGTGTTAAAAGCGTTAAAAGTCGGTTGATTGACCGACGAGAAATATTTAATATCCTCCTGGTATATCGCCGCAGGCGTCGATAAAGAAGGTCGCGATTAATTTACGAAAGACGTAAGGAGATTTTTTTTTGTTCTGTTTTTTTTTTTTTTTTTGGCTTGAAACGCGGGATTTTTTAATTACAGCTCGGAACTGATTCCCTCGAGCGACCTAATTTAATTTTTTGCCCTCGGAAACATTTTTTATATCATCTACCAGCGATTTATTATAAGCGAAATAGCGAGCGAAATATCACATTAAATAAAATGATACAACATTGGAAATAATCACATAATTTAAATGGTCTGAAATTAAATGGTGAAATTTTGTTGGTTATATTTCTCTAATATGCGAAGCAACTTTGTTTGAATCACCATATATAGTATATCCACGTAATTTCAATCTTCTGAAAAATTTCCTTCACTAACGTTTTATAAACTTTCGGAAAGAAGCAACAAGAAATTTAGTTTGTGTGTACTCAAACGATAATTCGATGATGACGAGTGCCTCCATCCTCAAGAATCTTTTCTTTCGAAAGTTTATTGTTTCCTCCTGTGTCGTTGTATTATACACCTTCGTTATAATTATCATAATTATGAAAAAATTTATAATTCCAGCTGTTGGGTAAATTTAAATATAACGTCCCCTTCAAGTGCAAAGGGTTAAAAAGTGGAGTAGTACGGGAAACCTTGCAAACAAAGCTCGTAAAAGCTCGCTCGAAAAAGTTAATTTTGCGTCGCGAAGAGAAGATAATTATTATTAATGAAATAAAAAGTAATCCGACTGCGAAACTTGCGGACATAGTCAAAAATCCATTTTGGAAAAGATACTCGTCCAGAACTGTGCCAAAGACTCTTGTCGAAGAAAGAAAGAAAGAAAGAAAGAAAAAAAGAAACCGTATATATTAATGCGATAAATAAAGAAGAAAGACTAAAAAGTCTTGGCACTTTGATAATTCTTGGCAATTCTTTCTGGGACAGTCGTAGTCTCAGATGAAAGCAAAATTAGTATTTACTTGGCATTCTGGCGAACGAAATCACGTGAATGGAAATGCGAAATTTACGCGCGACTGTAAAACATGAGGGTTCGTTCTATTTATGATGCGGGATTGTAGCAGCAGTCAGTGGTACTGGAAATCTAGTGTTTATCGATGGGATTTTAAACAAATATCAAATATTTGCGTACACTGGAGGAAACAAAAACAAAATGCCGAAGAATCAGACTTTTACTCTCGCAAAACTTTTACTTTCCCGGACATTCGCAGGAATCGAAAAGAAACGAACATTGTACATTTTAAACACACCACTTCAAAGTTCTAGCACTAATCACGTAGAACGTTTGTGATCCGAAATAGACAGACTATTAATTAACTATGAAATAGACAATAAAACTCGTTATTAAAGTATGAAATAGCGTAGACAGATATTACTATGTGAAATTAGCGTGGAAAGCCGTCTCAAAAGTGTCGTCGAAGCGAATGGTGGATCAACGAAATGTCAATACTAATTAATAAATATTAAAAATTATTAATGCGTACTAATAACTCTGTGCGCCCTCTTTTTATACATTTTGCCATTTTGTAATGAATCTTCTCTAACTTTGGCAAATATCGTCCTGTTTATTCAAATAGGATACTACGAGATTCACCTAGCCGCTTCCGAAATATTTACTCGGGGTCGACATCGCACCGGTCTTTTAACCGGTCGGTGAATTAATTAAATCGCGAGCTCGCGTGTAAAAGCCTGCTCGTGGCTACGCTGTTTTTAATTAAAGGGCGACCCCCGCCCCTTCACCCGCGGCAACTGTAAATTTGAGAAATAACATCAGACGAAAAACCTCGGATTCACGTCGTTTCTCGTTTCTTTTTTTCTGGAAGAGAGAAGGGCATTTACCTTTCACCAGACTACGTAGGTTCGTCTTCCCTTTCCCAGTTTCTCGCCAAATGATCGATCAGAATTCCCACGCACGGAGCGTCTTCGCTTCACTTTCAGTTGCAAGATCTCTGGTTTTAACGCGTGTCGACTCGTCTAAAAGTCGCGCAAGAAGAAGAAGAAGAAGAAGAACAAAAACGGGAGGATAGACGACAATGGAAGCGTATACCAGTGTGGAAACGACGAAAGGATAGCAGAGAGAGAAAGAGACGCTAATTTAAATCAGTCGTTGGCCGGATCGGAGCCGGAAATTGCCAGAGATGCGAAAGTCTCGTCGGCCATTACTCCCGGCAATCGCGAAAGAAGTGGCTGCCGCTCGGGACGGCCATGTTTACGGCGCGTTGTCGAGACGGGAAAGACGAAATTACACGTGACTTGGACTGCGAAATGGTGGTATACGTACCGGTGGCACACGGGTTGATTTTGCCTCTCGAAATTCCACCTCTTGCCTATCCTCCTCCCCCCTACCCTCCCTTTCTCACTCTGCAGACAAGCTTGACACTGAGACAGTCACGCGTTTCCTACCAATTCCTGCCAAGCCTGACGAGGTTACATTATGCAACCTCGCGTCTGCAATTGACTTCCTTCCCCGGCGAAATTTCTCGCGAGATCTCGCTTCGAGACGCAAACCAGCTTTCCAGGCTTCTCGTACAGAGATAAAACTATTACCGGCTCGCCCAGGTTTTCAGAAGACAGAGAACGAGAGCAGGGAAGTTTAACCGAACATTTCGGACCGTCCCAAAGCGGAAAGTGAAATTTCGCGTCGCTCTGGAATGCCAGAGTTTTGTGTCGATTCCTCAAGATCGACACGGTCGATCTCCTAGCACGTAGGGGGCGAACAGATTGCGAGAAGGAATAAACGGAATGACTCGCCCCCTTGACAGCTCGGGGTTTATCGCCCCGTTCTTTCCACGTGTGCACGTGGTTGCAGAGGGAACGAGAGAACGATACTCGTCGCGGAGGATCCGAAACGACGTAATGATAGCCAGGGTGCGTTAACGCGGCTCCACGATCCAGTAATAAAACTACGAGGAGGGTGGCGGTCCGCGTTTCGGGTTCATCGTGCACTCGCGTTCTCCCTTTCAACGTCTCCCATTAGTTCCTCGAAATGGAATCCGGCGTCGCACCGGAGAGAACCGACCAACCAGCAATGGCTTTGTAGCCGCACCGATGTTGCACATCATAGGCGTAGCCGGGATACCGGGGATATGGATTTTTACCTTCTTTTTTTTTTCTTGTTTTCGTTTTCAACCCCTCTTCTGTTTTGCAAAACTGGAGAGATGGAAATAAAATAAAAGTGAATATTTCCGTCCTTCTTTCGCTCTCTGCTCTTCCTTTTTTTTTTCTGAATTTAGCAACGCGCAATTGGGAATCGAGTTCAACCCTTTTCGCAGATCGTGTTCGCCTCGTCGAAATTCAAATAAACTCTCTCTTTCGATTCGAATTCAACACGCGAAGGACGAATCTCAAAAGCGAAGCAATACCATTTGTTATTGAGAACCATTTTATCCCCAACGATAAAAGTCCGTTGAAAGAATTGCACTTTTTCAAAAGTTCAGTATGAGAAATATATTTTCGCTTGACACTTGAAACATTTACGTGAACATTCGGCGGATGTTTGTTAATCATTCCGTTGCATCCACTCTGCCCAGACTCTCGTAATTATTATATCAATATGTATCTAAAACTACCCTGCGCGGTGGCAGTCAAACCCACATATAGTTGAATATAAATACAGTCTGATACAAATACTTTGCGTTAATTTTGCGTCATCTTTTTGTCCAAGTATCATTACATTTATCATTTATACATTACATTTTTACATTTATCGCCGTTTATTTGTATAAAAGATTCGATAAAAAGTTTGACCCGCGAAATGATTCATCTATAGTGCAAAATGATTGGCGAAAGGGTGAATTTGTAGCGCGAAAAAGTGAAATGCAAAGGGTGAATTTAGAGCAGAGTAATGTGAGACTTTCTCACTAATGTGAGAAAAAGCTGAAGAATGCCGGCGAATTCGTAGAAATCTCGGTAATCTCCGTCGTTTGTGCATTTGCGAGAGAGGATTCGATGGTTCTGGCACTTGGGGCTACTTTACGAGGCCACTCGGCCCGAAAATTATCGCCCGGCCAGTCTATCAACGGGGTTGGCCCTGTTTGCTTTCAAAGCCATCGTGACTCGTCGGTCATACAGTAAATGTGTTTGCACAATGGCAGTGGATGCACGGAAGAGTCATTAACGCTTGCACGTGTGCAACAACGCCTCGGAAGCATTCGCGTTGTGGTCGACTGCTACTGCCACCATCGATTGTATTTGCACTGACATGTTCATAAACGGAGGAACCGTGGTTATCTAGCTGCGTGATTGTCCAGCCGGGATGCCCATTGGCGTAAACCAACGTTTCTTTCGGTGCAGAAATATTCATTATAGACCACGGCCCTCTCTTTCAAATCCTTGAAAGCCTCTCTATCCACGTCGACGCCATTCTATTTCCGTTTATCTGAAAAACTTGAAAGTCGAACTTGCGAGGCACAAACTGTTTCCGCAATTCCGCCGAAAAAAGAAAAAACGAGGAACGAGTTATCGAGAATCTGGGAATAATAAAATAAGAAAAGCTCGCTTCTGTCCTGTGTCTCTCTCGTTTTTCACTGAAAAGGAGTCGGAATATTTTTCAATTCGAGAGACACGCAGGTTTCAAAATTCCATCGAGAGCAACAAATAAAAAACAAAAAAAAAAGAGAGAAAAAAGAAGTACGTGATATCGTAAAATGAAAACATTTTACAAATACCGAAGTTTCTGCCGTGTACGTTCAATCAATTAGTTGATAGAGTGCTTATCGGATAAGTTCTTTTTATCCTACGAGATACGCAAGCGTAACGTGAACAAGTGGGGAAGAAAATGCAGCGATTCCCGATTTTATATTTTACACGCACGACGTTAATTCCGAGCTTGTGGTTAAGTCCACCGTAGGAAAAACCCAATTATGGCGCGCTGGAACGTTCGTTGAAATCGTCACCGGCGAATAAATGCAGAAATCCGCGAGGGAGAAGTAAACCGCGATTTTTCGTTTGCCGAAAAAACAATTGTCCGGAAAGGAACGAGGAAAAAACGAGGAAGAGAGGAGAATGGAACAATCGCGGTAACTTCCAAAACATGCTTCGGACCACCGCCCCAACGATCCAGAAGAAGACCAGCAGCAGCGAATTAAAAGCGAGTTAAAGCGCGGCCACCGATAAAAGCCTCCCTCCCTCAAGAAAAAAAAAAAAAAGAGAAAAAATATACCAACTCCCCCGACTAACAAACAAAAGAGAAGCAGTAAAAACAACACGTCGGATCGAGTTTGCTGACAAACCAGAGGAAAACCAGGGGAAAAGTAAGAAAAAAAAAAGAAGGAAGAAAGAAAGAAAGAACAAGGTTTAAGGCTGACGATTTCCACCTCTACGATATTTTCAAATCGTCGATTTGTCAAATCTCGGTCTGAAATTTTTATACCGACAAAATCTGTATAAATCGCAGTATTGAACAAGTTCGACCGAATGAAATCTCGCAGCTTCATCCCCGTCCATCCCCCCCTACGGGTCGGTTCCAGTTATACCCTCTAATTACAAAATTTCGCATTGCGTTGTCGACTGGCTGACGGCTGGAACGAGAACCGAGCTTTTGAGAAGCTGGTGTTGGAGGCGGCGGTCCCCAAAATCTGTCGGCCCGTTTAAATTTCATCGTGGCGTCACGCGTGGCCCCCCGGATGATATTTCGCTATCCCGGCTATCTGGCCAGATCGCTTTGATTAGCGGCGCGTATTATTGGCGACGCGGCGCATTTAGGTAATAAAGTTCCGATATTCCCGACGGTGAATCCCGCGCGCGCGTTCATAAATATCGAACGACACCGGACCGGGGCCGCGCCTCTCCGCGCGTTCGCGTTTAATGTTTCACGGCGAACATCGAGTCTCCCCCGCGCTCGTTATGGATTTTTCCCCGTTTGCCCCCACGTTTCCTCTTGCAAACGTTTGTCCTTTCGCCGCGCGTCTGCCCTTTTTTTCGTCGAATTTTCCCTCTTCCTTCGTCCTTCCTTCCCCTTGCTTGTCTCTCCTTCGAAACGCAATCTCGCAATTTGCGACGAGTTACGACGAGCGAGTGTCGAAATGATCCGTAAGATTGAAAATTTCGCATTTCTCGCGTGCGTCCAGCAGAAATTCGTCCGCGCGTGCAACGTTCAACGACGTTTTTTTCATTCATCGCCCGGGTTGCTCGAATACTATTGCGATTTTTCGCTGCGAGGGCGCGGCACCGGTACGCACCCCTGGCATGCGAACCTAATATCTTCCGCTAGGTTAACCGTGTTTCGTAGGGATCTCGACCCCGCGAGAACGACGGGGAGAGAGGGTCGTAAAGACGCGGCCCATGGTAACAACCCCTAAACGCTACCCCAGCTACTTAATCGAGGGTCGAGCTTTCCTCGAACTCTGTTTCGAGATTGTCCAACGTCTGATACTGTTCCCTTCTCCTTCTTTGCCAGGCGAAAAAAAAAAACCGATACGGCCCCTTAACTCGTTATTTTATCAAACTTTGGTTGTTTCTTCGAACGTGAATACCAGAATCCAAGTGGAAATTACTAATTTGTTAACGTTATTACTCTACCATTTCACTCTAACAACGAGCAGCAAAAAGTTTCACGACTTACCTCCCCCCCCCTCCCCCCTTCCGGTGATCGTCAAAGCGAAAACCGGCATCGATTAATCGCGAAAATTAGCTTTCCCATTAGACCGTGCTCCATGCTTCATTCTCGAGGCTTCGCGCGAGCGATGGATCATTAAACACTCTAGACGAGGTGAATGTAAAATTTCCATGTTTATGAAACTTTCAGACAGGCGTGTAACCTGATTATTTGGAAAATCGTGGAAGAAAAATGCGATCCTTCCGATGCAACCGAAAGCGTAGCTCTGACTTTTGCAAATTTTCCAATCTCATCTAACAAGTTTGCCAAAAGTTACCACGTGCATTTATTTATCACTGCATCGTGCATACTGAAACAAAAAGGGATTTAGGATACCGATTGGTGACTTGCAATCGCTGGATTTTTAATTTGACAAACAAAGAGAGAAATGTTTGACGTTTAATTAACAAATAACGCGACGCAGCGAATAGAAAGTGAGAGAGAGAGAGAGAAAGAGAGAGTGAGAGAGCCGGCTAACTCGAGGTTTCCGACCCCCACTGCGGAAAATATGAAATTTTCGTTCACTTTCACGAAGCTCTCCGGCGAGCTTTCGGCCGATCGATCCGCCGAGCGTCATGCGTTTCCATTCCTGACGCAATTTCCCGGCTCTCCTTTGACATAGGCGCCATTGTCTTTCGCCAAATTAAAATCGAAACCGTGAAATTCGTCGCGATAGCCGTCACGAATGTAACGAGCGAGCGTACGTCGGCGACGATTCGAATTCATTAAAAAACGCTCGTTAGCGTAGGATGGAAATTGAATATCTCAATTTGTACGGTTTCCTGCGAAGAATGATACGAAAATCCCGAGAGTCAATTAGTCATAATTGTTTGCGATCGTCGAAGCAATATCGGCGTTGGAATTTTCTACTCTTTGGACTCGGTGTCGAATTAGAGACAGCGTATCGTGTGAATGTTTCAGATCACTCGTCGAACGAAAGTAAAGCTACGAACATCAGAAAAAGAGAGAGAGAGAGAGATATAATAATTTTCCATTTTTTCATATCGTCTGAATTAATTGGGTGCACTTAATCCTTTGGACATCTCACTCGGTCGAAAGTGTTCCAATAAATTTATCGTTCGATAAATCTTTTCAACATCCCCGTTAACCCTTTGACTGCAGCGCACTCAAAAACATGCGAATAGGAGAAAGTTTCCGGGAGAACTAGCACTCGCCGAAGCATGAAAAAAGTTTTAATAAACACTGGGGTGGGAAAATTATTAGTATCAAAGTTACGAACGATTTTTTTGTTGAGATGCTTCCGAAAAAGTTTGAAACGCAATCTTGGAAACAGTGTATTCAGCTATTTGAAGCCGCTGTCGTTTTGCTACGCGAAACGATAAATTCTATGTTAGATCAATTTCAATAAAACGGTAAATGTGTTGTGCTAAGAAAAATTTAGAGGGCGTATACAGGGTGATCCATTTGAGTGAGGCTACCTAAATACATATCTTTTCGAAAAAAATATTTTTCACCTACCATGAAAATCAATAACTGGTCAAGAATATTTTTTTCAAGAACTTTTCAAGATCATTGGTGTCTTTTTTTCATATAAGTGCAATTCTGTAGCTGGTAAAAAAAAAAAAATACGTTCAGACATGTAAAGAACATGAGCTTGAAAATTTAAGTTTAAGGTAAGTATAAATTCGGAATCATGAACCTTGGCCAAGACGCGACAATCGAAAGCCTTATAAAAGACTCGAACACACGATTTATATTACATTATATGAGCAAGAACATTATTATTATATTATATTATGGGCAAGGAACATTAAAAGAACTAAAGAACATTATTATTACATTATACGAGCACAACAACATTATTATTATATTATATTAGGAACACAAGAAAAGGTCGATATGACACTCGTTTATGGTAAAAGTAGCTATTTGAGAGAAACAGTCCTAGTATATTGATAAGTACTTTCGTAGTAAAAGGGTTAATATAATAATACAACCCTTTGGTGACCCTGTAGCGAAAGGCAAATGGATGAAACGCGGTCTAGGACAAGCTGGCGAACGATAAATTTCAAGAGTGATACAGACTTTCAGTTTCCGACAAAGTTTCGTCAATTTTCCTACTTTTCCTTCGTACACGACCGCTTTCGAAAGCTTTACCATCGCCAGAATTATCCGAACCGAACGGAACGAGAGCTCGTAGAAGCGATCGCGCGCCATCTGGAAGATTCCGCGGCAACCGAGGCAGATTGTTCGCCCCGTGGAAAACATCGGATCAGGCTGCCATTCGCCGCCCAAGTTTACGCGGAGATTACGTTGCGGGGACTTTCGATGGTTATTCAAAGTCAACGCACAGCCCTGTTCGCGTAACGCGCGACGTCGACATCCGCCGTCAAAGATAGAGCGACTGCCTAAGCGGTTCAAGCGTTTCCGCCAAGTTCCGCCGACTCTAAGTAGAACGAGCACGTGATGCGTCAGGCCTGATTACGGATCGCACGGCGTGCACGTAATGGCTGAAATAACTACGGTTTCGCGGTGCTCGCGGTGCTCGCCACGTTGTATCGCGGAGCATTCGCGATGGAATGGAAATTGATTACAACGGTGGATGAAAGAACGAATGGATACAAAACATCGGTGGTTTTCCTATGGACATTTACGTTACAAATGTTACACGTATGCGTGAGAGAGAGAGAGAGAGAGAGAGAGAGAGAGAGAGAGAGAGAGAGAGAGAAATAGAGCGTAACGGTGCGACCGATGAAAAAGAGAATTTTACCGAGCGCGTTGTTTTTAACGTTTTTTTTTCCTTTTTTTCTTTTTTTGGGGGAGGGGCACAACAACGCGAAACGTGGAATTACACTTTATTAAAAAATAGTTGCACAGTAAAATATTTTCATTTGACAAATGCGATGCGAAGACTTTACTACCGTTCGGCAATTCGAAACTGAAAACTCGACGCTGGAAAAACAGCGCGCCGAGCGGCAGAGTTGTAAATTTTATTAGCCGCGCGCGTTAATATATAAATAATAAATTTCGTTTCGCAGGGACGAAATAAAAAATTTCGCTCGATTTATTTCTGTTGCGATTTTTTTTCTCTTTTTCGATCTCTCGGATATCCTTTTTTTTTTCCCTTCGACTGCAAATATTTTTCGCAGAAAATCGAAACCCATGTATTTTCCTCGCGAATCGAGTCCATGTACAATTATAGAATTTTTGCGATTATACATTTACACAATTAGATATAATAATTATAATTTTTATAATTTATACAATTATATGTAATATATAATAATATAATTTATTATACAGTTTATATATATATATATATATATATATATATATATAAACTTATATATATATATATAAACTTATGTATATATAAACTTATATATATATATATAAACTTTTCACTACAACGAACAGACGAATTCAAAGCCACTCAATATTTTGATACTTTTCAAATTTACAACGCAAAGCGTTTCATGGTAACACAGGAGCACGAGTAGAATCGCGAAGTTTCGGCTGAACAGAGCGAAGAGAGCTTATCGAAACGGGAACTTCACGTCAGACCAAGTAGTACAAGTCCGCAAAGTGTCAGACATAATTACGCAAGTTGCGGCCACGATAATTGCAGAGAATCTCTTAGCTGGCACGATAACCTGTTGGACTCTGATAACAGGCTTCATGCCAAGTCCGCGATGATGGCCGTCATTAACGTTTACAACCCCTCCGACAAATGTTCCTCTGATTACAAAACACAGCAATCGAACGTAACAGTACTGTAACGAAAAGTACATTTTCTGGAGCGAAACTCGTGTCGCGCGAATACTTCAAGTCGTTTAAATACTTTCGAATATAAATTTCGAGTTTCTCCACATTCTCGAGGAGCTTCCAGGTCGAGTCGAGTTTCCACTTTCGTCGTGAGCAAGTTCGACTTCGGCGATGGCTGTCGAGTCGAAACGAATCGGATTAGATCGGATCGACGCGAGGCACGTCGTTGACGCAAGTTTTCGACGCAACATCCGGTCACACAGAGGGGCCCGCGAGTGGTTACGACGACGGTTACCCAGTTTCCAAGTAAAAGTCTTGGGAGAAATCTGTCGATCTTCCTTTTTGCTTAGCACCGTCTCGCGCACGTTTCAAAGTTTCACGATGCTGAGACCCGTTAGCTACCAATTAATACTCTGTTGTCGAGTGTTGGAGATTTCGCCCGAGTGCAGTTCTCGCAAAAGGGAAATCCTTAAAAATTGTTCACGCTCTTCTTTTCGTGCATTTCTTCAGACAGGAAAAATTCTCTCCTTTATACCAATTATTAACCTATTATTATTGTCCTATTATTAACCCGTGATAATATAACTTATTATTATTATCACGATCCAACAGGCCGTCGTCGAGCAGAATTTTCGACCGTTCCATAATAAACAGACGTAACGCGATCATTTCGATATCGAATTTATGCGAGAGAAATATCAATCCGGAAGAAAAAACTTGCGAAAGTGGAATTTCAAAATATGTAACGAATATCAGATCTGTGTGTATCGGATTACGTACGTATTAGAATAATATTTCCCGGGGAATCACGTGCAAACTCCTATTTTATCCATTTTGACGTAACGAATTGAAGGATCAACGCAGAAACGCCAGTTTTTTTTCGAATCGTGACTTTTTTAAAACATTCGTTCGGACATTTTTCTACGATATTATTTTTCCACGTCGTTGGTCTCCGCCTACATGTACAGGGTGGGAAGAAAAATTTGTCCTTGAATTTCACGCTGAAAATTTTTTTTTGCATTGTATTCTACTTGCGACGAAACTTTTGCAAGGGACCATAGTTTTTTTCTTGAAAAATAGCGACACGGTTTCTCAATCATTTAACGTTGCGTACGCGTGCGTTCTAACAGCGACTTTATGGTCCTGGACGTGGATGTTTATTTTGCGTAATTTTAGCACTATTTATATTTATTTTGTGGTTGTAGCATCAGTGAGTCTAAATAATCGAGTGATAAAACTAGCGAAATGTAAACATTACGTAACATAGACATCCAGAATTATAAAGTCGCTGTTAGCGCGAGTCCGCTGTGTTAAATTGATCAGAACATTGAAAACTAATACGCCTCACTTTTCTTCGACGATCTATCTTGCCTTTCATCACATTTTGGAACATTTTGACTGAAAGTCCTCGATTTCCATCAAAGCGAGCAATACACACGTCTCCACTTGTGTGTGCTAGAAAGAGAGAGTTCCCTCCACGGAAACTCAGGCGTTAAAATCGGAATCGAGCTGAAAGAAATTTGATAAGAAGTTTGATAGAAGTGGGAAACAGGAAACAGATTAATCCAACTCGGCTGGGAACAGGAAAGTTTCGTTGTTTCGAATAGAAGGAGTCGCGATACCATCTCTCAATCGCCAAAGATCTCACCCCTTAGAGAGACCCTTAGCGTTTCTCTTTCTTTCTTCAGCGAAAGAACTAGCAGAAGCAAAAGAAAAGAAAGAAAAAAAAATGAAACACGTGTCGTTCGATTCGAGAACCTCCGACCTATCCTTTGTTCGAAAATCGATCTCTGTTCGCTTTAGGAATTACTCAAACGTGCAGTCACAGCTTAGCGAACTCGATCCCAGTTACCTCGAAAGTGAGACAAAATCTCGCCGTTATCTCGTCATCTGGATCACGTGCGTTTTAAGAAGCCGTTGCGACATGCGGATCAATCAAAAGCGATGTCGATCTCTCGCTTGATCGCCAGTTCATCCCTCAAACACGTAGCAGCGATCGCTTCATCTTTGATTTCGAGAATGAGATCGACACTTTCTATGAAAATGAACAAATAGCGCGAGTGTCGATCGGACTAGATTCACTTTCTGCGGATACTGCTTTCAAGTTTCATGCAAGAGGGCCTTGAAATACGCACGATTCAATTTTCTATGGAAATTTTTGTTCAAGCAGACACGAGTCAATTTTTATTCAAGTAAACAGCGAAGAGAAAAAACTTTATGAAGCAACTTGTCAGATGTCTTGTGCCTTTTCGAAGGTAATAATGCTATCGATGCAACTGTTGCAATACGATTTGTATATTTTAGTGTACATTCAATTGCCAAATGTTGGTTTACGAGATCTCGGCCCGGTGATTTCAGTCTTTCAGACGTCCCTCCTTCTGGGAGGCCAACAGAGGTCATTGACAACGACGAGCTCGGCTCTCTAATTGAGTCGAATCCTCGTCAGACCGTTCAGGATTTAGTGAACAGGTTTAGGGCTTCCTGGCTCACCATACAGGAACATCTCCACTAAACGGGAAAACTGTACAGGCAACGACCACACGGATTTTCGCAAAAATTATAAATTGCAAAGAATATTACTGTTGAGCAAGAATTTTCTTAATCGCATTGAGAAAGATCTATTTCTAAATCGACTTGTGACGATCCACGATCCAGAAAATCCTAGCTTTCTAAGGAGAAAATTGTTCAACTATGGTTGGTGAAATGAATCTTTCAGAACACTTTTGGAATACTTTGCCTCGTAAAGTCAGACGACTTTTGGGAAAAAATGGCTTCGAAGATCTAGTTAGCCAGTGGATAGCTAAAGATAAGCTAACATTTGACAACAAAGATCAGAGACTTTCATGGCACCCCTAATAAAACTCCAAACGAGTTACTTTGACCGTGTATAGCAAAATCGTAACGAGAACGAGTCTCGAGTCGGTCGTCGCTGCCAGATGTCGTTCGTCACGCTTCCCCATAAAAATGGGGAACGTCGCGTAAAAGCAAGCCAAGGCTCTCCGCGTTCCAAATGCGTCGGTACGCGTCTCCTTTTCTCTTTATTGCTCAATAATTCCTGCGTCCCGAGTGTCCCTTGCGCTTTCCTGTTCAAAGGACAACGCTCGGATTTTTTATCGGGACGAGACAAATGCGACGGGAGAACTATAAACACGCAGTTCGCGGGGACAGTCAACCGAGTAACGCTTCCCATGACCAGTCAGACGCCACGCTGCTTCCCCCCTTCTCGCCCCTTTTACACATCGAACGCCATTTTCCGGCGTTTCCGGCGTTTCTCATCCTTCCTTCTTCCTCTCGTTTCTACTCGTCACGCGTGAGTAACAATTATGATACGGGGTGTCCATAAAGTCCCTTTACAATTTTGAAAATTTGTTACAGAGGCAAATGAAAAGACAGATAAGTGGAAATTATTACAAAATGAGACGTATACATTTAAGTTTTTTTTTTTTTGCCTCATTTAATATACTTCTATATGGACACCATTAGTTGCATGAAGCACATGAAGACGGGGCACTCGATTTTTTACACGATCCTACACGATGTTTTCCTCAGATGTTCTTGGTCGTCCACCCCCCTCTTTGTCGAACACTGTCCCGGTCTCCATAAATTTCTTGCGTCATGCACGAATTGATGGACGTGACGGTGGATCTTTTCCATACTTAGTTCTAAAGTTTCGCCGAGTCTGCAGATTCGATTTAGTTTCAATAAACCGTGATACACACTGTGCCTTCTCTTGACGAGTAGCCATTTTGTAAAGGGTTCATTTAACAGTAGCTTATCCATCAACAGGGTACCTAAAATGTAATGTGATAGAAACATTGGTAACCACTGAGTACATGGAACAAATTTGACGAAGACATCTCATCAATTTCCATTGTAATAAATTTTTGAAATTGCAAAGAGACTTTATATGGACGTCCACATGGAGTTATGTGAGGTACGGGACATCACTAATCCAAAGCACGATGTACTTCGTACAATTAATGGTGCCCATATAGAGGTGCATGTAAATAAGAAGAAAGAAAAAACTTAAATATATACGTCTAATTTTGTAACAATTTTCACTCGTCTGTCTCTTCATTTGCCTTTGTAATAAATTTTTGAAATTGCAAAGAGACTTTATGGACACCCTGTATTGCTCCGAACGGAACGATAAATTTCAGTTTAGAAACTGGATGTATTACAACAACATTGAGATGTCAGGTTAGGTTTGAAATATTCGTGGATACTCTGCGAAACTTTTGACACGGCGCCATTAGGCGAGATTAAAGGGGAATTAGAAATTTGTTGAATTTGTAAATCTAGAAGGATGTTAGGGAAGAAAATGGAGAAGAGTGAATCCCAAAGGGGTTTATCGTCGGGTGCTATTTTCGTGGCGATAGGTGCGTGCAATCATTATATCTCGGCGAAAGGTAACGCCTAGGGGAGCCCATTAGGGGAGTTTCATAAATCGTGACCCCGGTCGCCGGGAGTAATCTTAAATAACGAGTACGAAAACGGCATGCACGAGGAGCGACGAGTTCTACAAGGACATTTTACAACAACCGAGAGACTGCAAAGCATCGTGGAATTGAAACAGCGACGTGGCCACGTTCCAGAATGAATACCAGGCCATCATCCACTGGATTTGGAACAATTCGAGAAGCTATGACCCACTTAAAGAGAAAAAGAAAAGAATTGTTACATATTTGAAATACAATCGACATCTAAGGATATATCTGCAAAAGTAGATTTGTAATTTTAAAAACTCTAGGATGCATTCAAGTTTCATTTTGCCATTTCGAACTGTTTCTACGGCGTCCATAATCCTCTGTTCCTTTATATTCAGTTGGCAGGATTCTCTAGAAATATATTTACTATTTTATGATGGATCAACTCTTCCGTAAAAATTTGGAACATTTAACTCGATAGTCTGTGAGCGAGGATTCACTCCTTTTTTTTTTTTATAGTGACACAATATCTCATTACAAAAGTGCAACCGTAACCTCTAAACGCTATATCGACACACTGTATTCCGAAAAGAGTCGTTCGATTTTGGTTAGATTTTCGTGAATTATAATTTAAAAGACGAAGAATATTCAATTATACATAATTTACTCTATTCCTCAAATGAAAACGACCGAGAACTGCGATTGAAATACAACATATTAACCAAAAGAAGCTGACAAAATTGACATTCCCTGCGCCGTCTCGGACCCTGTGGGACTGTTCTACAGTGGGAATTTACATTCTCCTATCCCGAAAGAAACTATCTGCTTCTTTCTTCCTTCCATTTCAGTTTCTCACGCTCAACTACCCTCCCGAGCCTACTCTCCCTCACCCGAACGAAAAATTCCTCGAACCTAAAGACCCAGGAAACGGAAAGAAGAAGGAGAGAAAGAACCAAGCGAAACTTTAACCCTCGAAAATGGCTGACAAAGTTTGCCAGAGCGTCTGCCAAAGGCTATCTCTCGCTTCCGGCACGATCCCAAAGTCGAGTAATTCCTTCGATTATGTACAAAGTTGGATCTCGCCGGTCGGGTCCGCGAGCTAGGCGAGTTCGCGGAGATATCGCAAACAGCGCGAAGGAAGTAGGAGAGAGGGAGAGAGAGAGAGAGAGAGAGAGAGTTTCGACCGCGCAAAAAGGAAATTGCCTTTTTACAGGGAACGAGCGAGGTGGTTGACTGCCGCGCGCCGGCCGAGAAGAGAACGACGGCTTTATATCGACGAGGGCCATCAACGCGTAGGCGTCGCTTCGACCGCGATTCCAGTATCGATCGCCAGTACCGTCCACGCGCGCGGAACCAAGAATATTCTTTTATTATCCGTCTCCTTTTCACGGGGGCCTTCGTTCGAGAAGAATCGGGACGACCCGACGCGCCCACTTTTTCTTTCATTTCCCAGACTTTCACTTCGTTAACCCCCGAAAGTAACGATCGTATTTCCGATGGTCCATTTAAGGGGGCATTCTGGTAATCCGGCTTTAAAAAAATCGATTCTTTCTTTTTTTTTTACATTTTCTCAAAGTATAGGATTTCGAGAATGCCTGTGTATAAAGATTTGTTCGAATTCGTAAAATTAGCAAAGTTACAAATGTTTGTAATGCTCGCAACGTATGTACGAATATCTTTGTAACAAACACTTCGAATGTGTTTTACTCAAAAAATATTTTATTTTACAATTATATTATTATTTATTTTTATATTGTTATTATTTTATAATATTTTATTTCTTGTACTGCTCGACTGATCGTAAGTATGAATGTTTCTGTACAACAGAAACTTCAAACGTATTTTTCTCAAATCCATATTTTTTAAACTGGGATATCTCACGTTTCAGTTGACCGATTGACTTGAAATTTGGAGGAGATCTTCACCGAACGTACCTTTATCGCATGAACCACGGATTTCAAAATCTGATATTTTTTTCTATGTTTTTCTTTTTTTATCGCCCAAAAAACGAAAAGCACATTTCGACATTTTAAATTCAAAATGCTGCCATTCTTTTAATTTTCGAAATTTCGCTGTTTCCGTAGTTCATGCGATAGCCATATTTATACTAATTATAAGATGCATTCTGGTTTTTTAGTTTCAAATAACCAGGTGGGATTGGAATTCGAACGTCAGCCATTCGAACCCGTTTTTCAGAAACATGCTTTACCCAAGGCTATATAATTTCTACAACTTTCATTAATTTCGTTAAAAAAAAAATTGTAAATACTCTTCAAGTATGAATAAATTGCATACCAAAATGTATCATGGTTTCCTTAGAAAAAAATCCCAAAAAAGTCAATTTTTTCAAGCCGGATTACCAGAATACCTCTCTTAAGTTAAGTTACCTAAATACACATCTTTTCGAATTGTAACGATGCAAAAAATATTTTTCACCTAACAGGAATAATTAAAAGTATCGAAAAGGCCAATAACTGGTCAAGAATATCTTTTTCAAGGTCATTCCTTTTAAAAACTTTTCAAGATTCATTGTTTTTCTTCATACGACTGTACACATATTTTTTATTATATCGTGTAGCTGGTAAAAGAAAAAGCTGATTGCATTTTCCCTTCCAGCCAAACTTCGATCGCAACTTAGGGTGTAAATTCCTGACATTCTTCTCGACAAACTGTCTCGTCGTTCCACGTCGAATTTCATGTTAGTTTCGCGATCTGGAACAACTTTAATTCGTTTAACTCGATAGAGGTTTAGCCGTGGCGGGTTTATTTGTTTCTAAATAAGGGTGTATACACTTGCAAACTTCCTCGAGTTTTCGAGAATTCGTGGGACGTTCAAAGCGAGAGAAACGTTGAACGATTAAGGGAGGGCGCAATGGGACGACGAAATTTCACGGCCGAGTGCGATAGACCTCGTCCAACTTCTGCTGCTTCCTCGAGAAAAAACATTCCCTCGACAAATTTCCCCTACCAATTTGTCGCGTATTCGGAATTAGCTCTGGCAGCACAGTTCCGTGATACAAGCGCCAATGCTTTCCAAAAAGGCGACACTGAAATTTTCTCTCAACTATGCGTTAATTCAAGAACAATGCGAGCCACGCTCTATCCGTCGCTCCACGCTCGAAATTATCATTAACAATTGGTTATAACGGCGCTCGTATCGAAAATTCCAAAGCCCGAAATATATCGTTAAACAGCGAAGAAAGCGACGTACATTCCGCTTGCCCGGTTTTCATTTCAATTCATTTCAATTTGCAATTTTATTGTTAACCCGTTGTCAATTAATCGAGTGGATTGAATTTTGGGAACCGTGTCAAAAACCTCCGGGTTTTCCCTGCTACCGGGTTCAAAAGCCTCCGAGCCTTCTCCAAGGCAGGATTTCCATCCCTTAAGAGAAACACTTTTCCACCCCTCTAATATCGAGGCAGTTGCGATCGATAACAGCAGATGGGACGGAACAATTTTTTACGATTCCAAGAACGTTGCCCGCTCCTTGTATCTCGACAAGCACAGAGAATTTCCCTCTTCCGCGATAAAATGATTTGTTTAAACCGAGCCGTACTCAGATGATAATAACGAATAACAAACGCGCAATCAGTTGAAGCTACGAGAGAACGAAAACTATCTAAAAATCGCAATTTTAATTCCGCGTGAAATGAATCTTCGTAAAGCAACGACGCGCCCGTCGACACCTCGGCAAACGAGGGAAAACCGGCCTTTGTACAGCCGGTGGAAATGAACCCCGACAGCGAGATACAAATTAAAGGAGTCCGGTAGCTAGATTATTTCCAAGTTCAGGCTCCGCGCCGGCAGCTGCCACTATCGACCGTAAGATGAGCCGAGAAATTCTACGCGAAAGCTAGTTTCCGTCTTCTCCTTCTTGCGCCTTCTCCTCCTCCTCCTACACCCCTCCCCTCCCGCGCTTAAAAGACACCCCAATCAACCTCGCACGCAAACAGCCCCCGGCCCTCCGTTGCTCTTGGCCCTAGCCATGGCCCTTCCTATCCCATTTTTCCTCCTTTCGACTACCCTACAGACAGGGTACTTTCAGCTACCCTGTTACCCAGCGGCAGCCATTTTTGGCGAGCTGTCCCAAGCTGTCGGTGTATCCCGAACCACGGCATTTGAATTTCGAATTTCAACACACTTCTGGATCTTCTCGTTTCTTTCTTTTTTTTCTCTTTTTGTTTCTTTCTTTTCGTTTTCTCTGCACGAATTACAAGATTGAGCGCTGATTGCTTCTGAGAGGGAAGCGACGAGAGTAAAAGCAAGCCAACGGGGGTTGGCGCTGTTTGGAAACCTCTCGAGCTGTCCCAAGTTTCTTCGTCTCGTCGGGGAAGATAAACGAAAGACGACACGATTCTGCATCGTCCCCGGACGAAGTTCTGCTTCTATATTTTATACACAAACGTGACTACGTTTCGTGGACGAATTCGTTTCACCGTGTTGCCGATTAAACGCACGATATCCTTTTAATGAAACAACGTGGGAGCACGATCGGGGATTAACTCGGTCACAACTCGTGACATCGATCCGAGCCGTCTTGTTCCTACCGTTCTCACGCTCGATCGTCCGACAGATCTATCCTCGTCGAACAAGTTGAAGTGCTTTCGATGCTTACGAGAAGCTTGCATCGACTAATTGTCCACTCGATCCGTACCGATCGAGCACGATACACACACACACACACACGTACATCTGTCTACATGTAACCGTCTAACCGGGCTCACGGTGTGTACACGCCGTTTGGAGAATCGATAGCGTGGCCAAGTCGGCGTCGATTGTCGAAACTCACCGATTAAATTACCGTCCGAACAATTTTCAACTCCAACTCCGGCAACTTTATCGGGGCTGACTAGTCGACTAGTCGGGTGTCGGTTGTCGGTTGCTGAGAAATCTCATCGTTGTTTGTCCCGAACACCGATTAATCGATCCCGATTGCAGCTCGAGTTGACGACGATCGAGCCGGACCAGGTCGTTTTGGATCTTTCACGCAACGTAAATTACTTTTGAAGCTGCGATTGCTTCAACGGGCTACTACAGTCGTTTGTACTTTGGCTTTTGTATAGCCAAACGAAATATTCTCGCAGCCACTTGCGCAAAAATTAACGAAGGAAACTTTGACGACGTTTCGTGACGAGTCTGCATCCCCTCCTTGTGCGTCGATATTCGCATAATTAACCGTTTTGATGCTACTTTCAAAATCGTGTTGGACAGTGTCATAACTCTTCCTTGATGTAACTATTTCTTTATTATATAAAAGAAATTATTCAAAAGGCTACCAAATCGAATGATCGAAGTTGTACAAAATAGAGTAGGATCGACCCACTATTAACATTAAAAAAGACTCGAAAATTTCGTCTAATTATGAAGACTACTTTTACTTTTTTTTATTGTCTTATAATTTTGTCCCAGTGAAATTGTATTGTTTTTGTTTAAATTAAAAATTTATTTAAGTATTCCTTCAATTGACGGAAATGTTAATTAAAATTAGGTCCTGTTTGACCTGTTTACAACAAATATAAAACTTTTTGTATCGGGAATTTTGCAATTGTGTTTTATAACTTTGTCCACTGACGTATGTATAAGTAGTACTATTATAAGTATTATAAGTATAGTAAGTAATAGTAGTACTATTATAAGTATTATAAGTATAGTAAGTAATAGTAGTACTGTTATAAGTAGTACTATTTTATTTTAAATAAAAGTAGACAAAGTAAAAACGGCCTATTTATGGGAGAAACTTTGATATGACTGACGATGATATGGTTGTAATCCAAACGTATTTGAATTTCGAGGTCAATTTTTTTTTTTTTTTTTCAATTGTATTCTACTCACCATGAAGGTAAAACTTTTTCAAAGAACCACAAGTCGCAACCTAATAGTTTTCTTGAAAAATGACAAAAATGTCTCTTAATCATTTAACATTGCGTGTTAACAGCGACTTTATGGTTCTGAACGCGTGGTGTGTGGTTGTCTATATTACTTAATGTTTACATTTCAATGTTAACAGTTAGTTTTATCATTTGATTATTTCGACTCACACCGATGCTACAACTATAATAAATCAAAGTGAAAATGATGAAAAATAGACGTCCGCGCGTACAGAATCATAAAGTCGCTGTTAACACGCACGCGTCCGCAGACTTTTTGCAATTTTCCAAACGAACTATGGTACCTTCGTGATAAGTAGAATGCAATACAAAAATAAATAAATAAATAAATTTTTATCTCGAAATTTAACTGGACCTTGAAATTTGACCTTAAAATTCGCGGTGCTGAAACGGTTAAAAAGGTGCAAACAGAGCGTGTCGAAAGTAAACGGGTTTCGGGCGATCGCGAGATCATCTCGCCAAATATTTGCCAAAAGTTTGGAAAAAAACACATTTCGACGACGTTTAATCGTCGAGTCTGGAACGTCCAAAATAACACCAAGCTACCCTCGACGCCGCGGTATTTCCAATTTCCCCTCCCGCGCTCGTATAATTAAAAAGACGGAAGACGAAGGGTGTCGAAAGTAGACGAGCTTCTCTGGGAAGCGAGATCTCCGGAACGTGTCTCTGACGGAATTCACTGGATGAAGTGAACGCAAATGCAAAGTAACAGCGGCAGCGTCGCACAGGCTCTCGATGTCTAGCTTAGGCGAGTGTCTCCTGCCGTTGCTCTAAGTCTTTACGATCCAAGGTGATCTCTTCTGAAACACGCGCTGAAACAGCGTCGCGCAATACCCTGTTACATTTCTCCCCGGTATTTAGCGGTGGCTAGCGCAAGCCGAGGTATCGCTACTGTTTCAGATTCACCGTGGCCCGTGATATTATCCCAGAGTCTGGATTCCATTACCAGGCGAGTGTCTCTTCGGTCTGGATTAATGGATCCAACCAGCCGGAGGAAAATTGTCTCTTTCCACGTTCCAGATGCGAAAAATGGAATTCCTGCTTTTCAGCTGTGGCGACGCAATGAAAGTGTCCGAGATCCGACTGTTCCGTTATTGAATCGATGAGGAGATGCAGATTGTTGGAAACAAAGCGGTGTCAAATTAATCGCTCTTTGGCAAATTCGATGAAAAGCTGCGATATACGTATATGTTAAGATGAAGGGTACGTAACACTTATGGTATGGATGTGCTCCTACCGAGCGTGGCAAATTAAGAATTTTACCAATTAGAAAACTCCAGACTAAGCGTCCCGCAAATCTCACAATCTCAAGTTCAAAGGTTGACTTTGAATTTCAATTTTTTGAAATCTGCTCTTTCTTCTTTTTTTTTTTGCATTTGTATTCTACTCACGAAGGTAAAACTAATAGTTCTCTTGAAAAATGGCGAAAAAGTTTCTGAATCATTTAACACTGCGTGCGTTCTAACAGCGACTTTATGCTTTTGGATTAGTTTTCACCAACATTTGATTTATCACAGTTATATGTGCGTAGTTGTTCAGTGTGAACAATTAGTGTAAATAATCGAACAATTAAACTAACTGTTGACAATTATTCTAAATATAAACATTACAACCACGCGTCCAGAATCATAAAGTCGCTGTTAGAACCCACGCGTCCGCAGTGTTAAATGATTAAAAAACGTTCTTGTCATTTTTCAAGAGAACTATCACATTGCGATCTATGATTCCTTGGAAGTTTTACTTCCATCAAGAAGGTGTAGATTTCATCTATGATAGTCACGGACAAACTTTCCTTTCCAACATGTACACGATCGACATCAGTCGTGACGTCTCGGCTAGAATTCGAGAAATGAGAAGAGAATCGAAAATTCGTGCTCCATTCCGTGCTTTCGTCCTTAGATCGCGATTCTATTCGTCGGTAAACGTTCGAAATCCCTTTCGCGACCCCTACATGACCACCAACCACCTGGCACGTTTCCCGCTTTTTAGCCTAACCGTCCGACCGACCGATTTCTTCAACGACGTGACGCGACTCTGCCAAATTCAGAGGGGAGGGAAAACCACGCCGCGTCGAGGCGATTAATTTTCCATTAGACCTCCAGTCGAGTCCTCAATTAACCACGAGACGCGGCGCTGTTTCGGTTAATTATTCGAGACGCTCTGGCGGATCTCGCGCGCGCCGAATAACCGAGAGATTATTCATTCATTCGGCACACTCGGCCGTGACGCGACCTGAAAATTCTCGCGATCCCGAGAACACGGGCTTTTGTCTTGCTCTGTTTCGTCATTCCTCTCGCGCCTTTCCGACAACTTTCGCCTAATCACGCATTTCCGAGAATCTCGCGGAGATTTAACGGAGATGTTCATTTACGCGCAACTTTTTCTCGGGAATTTTTTCGAAATTTCGACGTACGTACTTTACCATTCTATCTCATCTTTGATAAGAGAACAAGAAATTTCTCTCTCCTGTGAATTACCAATCATTTTATGCCCGAGAAAAGAGCAATGTGTTTCGAGAAAAAGAAACTCATGTACAGCTGGCACGGACTTGCCAATAGCGACCAATTTGTTTTATACAAGGACACACAAAACCTCGGGATATTATCAAGAGCCGCGCATGGTGATCGAACGAAGGAGAAAAAAAAAAGCTTCCTCTAATTCGCTCTTTCATTCAGCGTCGGTCCTTTGTTTTCGCACGAGAAATTTACGTTCCCCGTTCCGATTGTTCGCTTGCAAGAAAATAGGAGAACAAAAATGGCAGAACCGACGAGAGACGACGTTGCCATTACGCGAACGCAAATATTCCATTACACGCAACTCTCCGAAGAACCGAGAGGCATCGATAATTCCACTGTTTGCCTGCTCCGCGAGAAATCGCGTTGCGATTAATAATTTCCACCAATTACACGGCAATTTATACCGCGACAAAGGAACCGTAAAAATAAATCGGAAAAACGCGTAATACGCTCAACAACTTGTCTCGTCGGTGGCTGTACACACACACACACACACACACACAAACACACAAACACACACAAACACACGTTCGAAACAACTTTAAAAGATTTTTTTTTAGAGAGTCGATGAACGTTCGGTTTTTTCACGCGATTGTTTTTATTTTCTGTCACTCTCTCTTCTCTCTCTCTCTTTCTCTCTATATATCGTCGTACATTTTTTTCTCCCAGCTTACACACCGGCGCGTAACGAACACGGGGACACGCAACAGCGTGAATTCTCGCGTGGATGGTGGAAATTACAGCAGAGACGGTGAAACGCAGCGCGAGCCGAAAATTATCGCAACGTGAAAATCGTCCAACGAGTGTTAACGCTCGTTAACGATACCGCGTGAAATATTAAACACGACGGCGAACGGTCGGATATTTCTTGTTACCGGGGGAAAATGGATTTCCTGTAACGGAGCACGAGCAAATAACAAATAAAATTACATGTTTAACAAACAGTAATCAAATACCGTTCAACAAACAGTCAATTACTGTTAAATTACTGTTTAACAAATCGTTTCCCCGGTGCGAAACGAACGCAAGTTTTTCTCCCAAGGATTTTATTAACCCGTCTGCAACTGTGTGCAAAGTTTGCCTGCAACGGAAGGAATTTAATCCTTTTAACCCGTTGGCAATCTTCTCTCGTATCATCTACTAGCAATTTATTTACGAAGCATCGTCACTTCAAATAAAATGACACAGTTGAAGATAATCGTAATGGTATATAATATGAAATTTTGTTGACTGCATCTTTTTAATGTTTGAATTGTATTAAAGTAATCATCAACGTGCATCGTACGTTTACCGAAACAATAATATACGAGAATTAATGACACATAGTTTCCATCTTTGGACAAATGATATCTCGTTCTACATTTTGCAAACTCTCGTAAGAAGCAATAAGAAGTATGGTTTGTGTGAATCATGAATGTCAATTGAGTCAAAGGACTGCCTTCAGATATTTCTTCTTCTGAAATTCTCTTGTTCTTCTTACGTCGTTACATTATAGCTTTCGCTCTAGGTGTCTGTTCAGATATTACATTATTAAACATCGCATCATACAACTGTATATACATAAACATACGTGTCTGTTACATGAGCAATGTCGTTTTTCGGCACATAATTTTATTTCACTTGAGAGTCAATGCAATTTTAATCTATAATGTAATTTGACAATAAGCACGCTAAATGTTAACATATTTAAGTACAATACACGTTGAATTATTGTCACTAGATGGCAATGTTTATGAAATTCTAAGAAAACGACATAACTTATGGATACCCCTAATAATTATCAACAAATTATAAAAAGAGTAAGTCCGAGCTATTCGCTAGATTTAAGTTTAAGTTCGAGGACAAAGGATTAATTTCATCCACACAACTGTAACACGTATGAACCGGCGAAACTTTTCGAGGGCAAACACTGGTTTTTCAGCGAAATTGATTGTTGGAATCGCCGTTCCGACGATATGGAATTTTCATCTGTCTGATGAGAGGCCAAGTCTCTGTCCAACTCAATTTTCTAGTGCAATTTTCACTATGAATTTTCTCTCTCTCTCTCTCTCTCTCTCTCTCTCTCCTGTAAACGTCCGAATATTTGGCTTGCAAATGTAAAGTGTACCAAGTTATCGATCCATTACGGCGACGAATTGGCTGCCGGTAGTCGGTCCTGCGGTTCGAGAACGAAATTCGAAAAAGCAGAAACGAGAAGCTCGCAACATTTTCGCGCTTTCGTCTCGGTGCAGCTCGTCCTCTATTTCCTCGGAGTTTAATTAACGCTCTCTCGGCAAGGAGAGGAGCAACGTACACGCGACTTGGCGGAGCAAGCGTGGCACACGCCTCGCGACAAACGCCGGAATTATAAATTAATTTCAAACGTCGACGGGATAACAACCTGCCCGGTGGAAAAGTTACTGCGACGCACTTGCAAGTTGTGACGGTGAGGAGGAGGAGGAGGAGGAGGAGGAGGTCGGGTGGGATTGTACATGACCCCGGCCGAGCCAGTTAGAGCTTGTTAAATTTAATTCCCAATAAGGTGTGAGACTCCACTGGAATCTCCGCGAGTTACTCCTGCTCTGCGATCTTTCTAAAATTTACAGCGTCCCGCGAAACGCGAGATTTAAGAGATTTCCGCCAGTTGGCCTCTTGGGCTTCTCTGATGTTTGATTGCACGAAAATGTACTCCTACTAAAGTAAATCCGCGATGAATAATTTGAGAGAAACGATTTCCAAAACGTGGCGAAAAAAATCACGTTCAAATTATGGCTTAAATTCAGTTTTCCCTTACATTTTTGTACATTAAATTATATCATATTATATCATTTATATATAATTATTAATAATCGTAATAATTCAATTTATTTATAATTATAAATGTTAATTAATTATTATATATTATATATATATATTACACAATATTATATTAATATATTACATAATAAATGAGAGGACGAAACTTTTGGTCCACCCTGTGGTTTCGATTAAAGACCATTTTCGTTCAAAGTCAACGAAACTTGCTGTTTGATAAACTTTATGTTTTTTATAATTAAACAAACTACGATAAACAAACTATTGATCAAACTTTCAGTATGAAATTTCTTCCAGAAATCAGAAGAAATCGAAAGAAACGATTCTGCTTCTTCACGCGTGTCTAATAAATCGTTTATTACAGGTTCGATTAAAAACGAACGTTATTACGATGTTAATCTCCTCCACCGATTAATATTTCTAATATTTTGTCTGGCAAGTATAACGGGGAGGGGGGGGGGGATGGGGATCTCTCGCTTCGAAGCACGCGATTCATCACTGGCGCATTCCAACCCTCCCACCGGAGGGGGTCGTGATTTATCGTCACGGAAGAAGACGCAAGGCTCGGCCATAGTCTCGTTGAATTATCGTTGCACGTGTCGCTGCATCTTGCCCGTTCAGTTGACGACGTTGCATAGATTCACGCGAGAAATCGACCGTGCGATCGAATTGATATCTCAACGCCCGGCGAGCGAAAGCTAGAAATCCCCCCCTACGGATCCACTATTGATCGGCGTCTATTGACTCTCGTAGGTTGCTACAAAATATCGCCAACTGACAAATTTGAAGAAACAGGACGCACGGAAAATTATGGTTGTGAATGATTAAAGTCGATCAATAACATTCATGCGGACGTTGAGATACACAGCGATCGTTTTTCTAATCACAAACACATTTTGACAAATGTTGTCTCAAATCAATTCCATACTATATTATGTGATATACTGTTCTGTATGCTATGCTGTAATTCTGTACAATACTATATGCTATATACTATAGAAGAATGTTGGAACGATGAATAGAGAAAGAAAAACATACATCTACCACGCGATCATTTTTCAAATCAAACACGAACATTTGACAAATGTATTGATTAATAATTCTATACTATATATCAAGACTATGGTATATGCTACTATCCTGTACTATGTGTTACAATTTTATACTATGTATTAAGACTATACTATATGCTGCTATTCTATACTACATGCTACAATTCTATACTATGTATCAAGACTATATTATATGCTACAATGCTACTAACCTATACTACGTGTTACAATTCTATACTATGGATTAAGACTATATTATGTGCTACAATTCTATACTATGTATCAAGATTATACTGTATACTACAATGTTACACTATATATCAAGACTATACTATATGTTACTATCCTGTACTACGTGTTACAATTCTGTACTATGTATTAAGATTATATTATATGCTACAATTCTATACTAGTATCTATATTGTATCGAGACTATACTATATGCTACAGTGCTACACTACATATAAATACCAAGTGAAGAAGAGACAGAGTACAAAGCGAAGCACTGTGAAATTTAGCAACAAACAAGAACGAGATTATTAACTTCAATGATCGTTTCCGAGAAATTCAGTCGAGTAAAGTAGTTTGGACCTGACAATGTCCAACATCCACAGCCCCGTGTTCCCTAGCGTGAAATTATTCAACCCTAAACACGACCCTTTTTAGTCGCCTCGTGCGACAAACACAGGGGGACACCCCTATGGATGAATGTCTCCCGTCCACAAAAAAGAGCAAGTTAATTCGACGATTAATCAATCACTCGAATGATATTCCATTCGGCTCCCCGGATATTAGCATGTAACTTATCCTGCTTATTGGGAAAGGAAAAATATTTTTTCTCCGAGAGAGAGAGAAAGAGAGAGAGAGAAGCAAGGCCTCTGTCTCGAACCTGTTACCTAGTGTCGAAAGCAAAACTGTGGAAAAATATAAAAAAAAAATATATATATATATATATATATATATAAAGGGGGACGATCGATTGAGAGGATGCAGATGCGACTAATTCAATAGGACGTGCAATAGAAGGAAGACGATAGCGTCTCCTCGCTCGGTTGGAACGTTTCTTTGGAAAGCTAGGAATATAATCAACCCGCTTTTCACAGAACGCCGCTTCTATCTGAAAACGACGAGGCGAGCGATAGAGCGAGGCGCTCTGTTCATAAAGGACAACTGCTGCAGCCAGATGCCTGCTGCTCCGCCACGTTCGTTCGATTCTCCTCTTCCGATGAAATGGCGCGGCACGATGATGAGAACCAAGCCAAAGAACGGACCGACACACACCAACGCACACCAACTCACAGCGAAGAAAATTGGAAAAGCATTGTTTCTATTTCGAACGAATAAACGAGGGATAGTTGGTTGGTTCGTTCTTGTGAGACAACGCGTCGTTAAAGGGTTATTTCGAGATGCTTGCTTCGACACCGGACACTCGTTACAGCCCTGGTGCAAGGTGCTGGCCGATTACTCTCGACGTACAACCTTTCGACAGCTATTGCTTCGCTCTGTTCGAATTAACGTCGTCTCTCTCTTGTTCTCTCTTTCTCTGTCGATTGTAGTGTAGCAACGGCGTACCGTACGTTTCCCTCTTCTCCGTTTCTGTCTTCGGGATCAATAGTCTTCGGCGATGTATCGTTACACAAGTAACGAGTAACGTTTGATCTTGTTTGATCTTTCACTTGCTCCTCGACGATGATAATGAAATAAACGCGGTAATGGTAAGTAAGGCGTCATAATGTGATTAACACGTACCACTTTCGAGTACCTTGAACTTTCATCGGTTACTCCACAGAGAGAAAGAGAGTACCAACTCTTTGAAAGAATTCTCGATCTTCACCTCCGAGAGAGAACTCTTCTGTTAATTCTTGCGAAACTTCTCGACGAACAAACACCAAACAAACGGAATTCGCTTCGTTGAAAGCTGGAATTTTTGGCAATTTTCTTCCCTTCTCTGCTCGTTTCTCCATTGCTCGCGTAGATTAAACTCTCCTCACCGGCGACACGGCAGAGTGAAACTTTTAATTTCACTCCGCAGCAAGCAAGTGAAATTATCTTTGTGATTTCCTTTCGCGAACGAGTAACTCGCGGACTATCGCAATATTCGACAAATATTCGACACAGTTAAAGGAAAATGAAATCGCATTACATTCCCTTCAAAATTCTGCGGAAGGACCGAAATCTAGAAACAGCTATCAATCTCCCTGTATCACTGACCCGATCTGTTTCAATTCGACAAGTCTATCGAAACGATCGTTCGTTCGGTTGGCGATTATGCGATCGAAACTCAACTGTCAAAGAACCCATCTGTTTCACTGGGTTTCTTCTTCTTCCTCCGCTGGCTCGTTCGTCGAATATCGATCGTGCACGAAATTTCGGGCGTGTCCCGGGCAGATCGATCGCACACTGGTCTCGTCCCGTTGTCGGATCTCGATAAAAACTGGTTGGAAATTCAATAAGATCGATATATATATATACAGATGGAGCGCGGCAAGTCTCCTTAATTTCGGAACGTTCCGCCGACTATTCCCAAGATACGGCCCTGACAGGAGCTACCTGTTGATTTAACCGAGCGAGCCAGGTAACTCGCGCTACCTTACGACCCACCGGTACAACTTGACGCGCTTCCCCAGACTTGCTTCCCTCACTCTGTCTCTGTCTAGTAGTTTTTTACTTGTCGTCGTCTTCGTCGCCGACGAAGGAATGCAATCTCACACTGCGCTTAAAACCAACCAATTTTTTTTCACGCCGTTGCGATCACTCTGTTAGTTGAAAATTGAATCATCGTTGCCTCGATTGCATTCTCTTTCACGATTCATTTCTGTTGATCGTGACAAGTCAGAACGATTCTCTAGCTGTACGAGCTGTTCACTCACTTCACCATGAAAATTAATTCCCACTCTGTAGTATACAAACGAACTTCCTTTAATTTTAACAGCTACGACAAAGAAAACAATTTATATTATAGCTAGTGCGAATATTGTGGCCGCGACATTCTCAACTGGCAGTCGAGAGATCGACGCAGTGGAGGGGATAGCGCTAGCAACGAGGAAAGTGGGGGGGGGGCAGTCACGTGCAACCTGCGGGCCGCCAGTTAGCCACTGCTCTGCTTTAAACCACTGACTACTAATTATACGACTGTATTTTCTGTCAAATCGAATTGAATTGCAGCGTGTTCGACGCCTTGAGATTATATTCGACTTTCAGTAAATCAACGGAGTATTTTCTTTCAATACGCAATTGTACTGACTTGAATGCATTCTGTTGCAATCTGATCGTAAAATTGTGTTTATACGAGAAATATCACGTTGAGCATGTTTCGAGTGGTTACTGTATTTAACACAGCAACGAAATTTACTATCCTTGTTATCTTTACTATCATTCCATCACACTTTCTCCTTGTTTCATTCTGTAACGTCTATCTATATGATTAGAACAGATCGAATCATTTCGTATAATTACACACATCACGTTTCTATATTAAACGTGATCTACGTTAAAACTGGCTGGTGTTGAATTTTAAACATCTACGATGTTCTTTTTTTCTTGCTCGCTTCTACTCCCTCGTTATTTCCATCCGTCCCCTGCGATTAAACAACGAACACTCACCTCTCTCCTTGCTCCATTTAAGTTTGCGCATTATTCAGCAGAAGATTCTTTCTCTTTTTCTCCTCGATTATTGTATCGTTAACGATAGCGTTACACAGTGTGAAACGATTCGCTATTTTCGACGCCGAGCTTCCATCAATCGGGCGAGTCTCAAGAGATTTCTCAGAGGAAACGAAATGATGGTATATACGATTGAAAACGAGGGCGGTTTCGTCAGCGAAAATGGTACTTGACTCGAGACACTGTCGTTATTTCGAAAGTGGTAGAAAATTTGATTGAATCGCATTTGTTGAAACACGTGTGTCCCGCAACTGAGAATTGTGTAGCGTGTAAACTCTCTCTCTCTCTCTCTCTCTCTCTCTCTCTCTCATCTGCTGACCTTTAGACGGTACATTCTCTTATTACAAAATCAAATGTCATCCGGTCGTTAAACGGAATTCGATTCAGCTCCGTTGAAATATCGCCGACTTTAATACATCGAACGTTGCCAATATTTCAATCGCAGTGATTGTAATTTCGTGTAATTAAGAGAACTTCATCGTAAGCGAAAATATTGTTTGAAATCAACAAAAATCGTGTCCATTTCGAGTGACGAAGTATATTTTTAAGGTGCGTATAAATATGTCAGATGCACGATACAAATTTATTTGAAATAATTGTCGTCAACTTTTGACAAACTCTCTAGTCAAACTCGGATTTTTATCATAGTTTCTTGTCGCCTGTACAATTCTAAAGAAAGTACCAACAAAGAAGAAAAAAAGCACGGTCGATTAGCAAGAAATAAATCTATAAAGACCCACTGAAGGAAAAGAAGACACCGAGAATTATTGGGGATAGAAGTATCAACGCTCTCACAGATTTTTAATATAGACAGAGACAGATCTCGTTGCACTTTTCTTTTTACTTCTTCCTTTTTTTTTTTTTTTTTGTTTTCTTTTCTGCAGAGCCTAAAGGGACACTCTGCTCGACGTCGCGTCGCGTCGCCTCGTCACAAAGCGTTTCGCATCGGATATTTTTATCCCAAGCCAGGAACGATATTGCGCAATCGATAGTGAATCAGAGCATGCTAATGTTTCTTTCGAGATGGCCTGGACCCGTGATTATCACGGTTAGTTGCCGAAAATTTCGCCTCATTTCTCTCTCTCTCTCCATCTCTCTCTGTGTATACCAAAGTCTCTGCCTCAGCTTCCACCATCTTCTGATATCTCAATCCGGATTATTCGGGCTGCCTTCGTTTGTCACTCATATCGAGTCAATGTCGTTTAATCGGCCAGGTCGACTGGAAGCTGACTCGATGGGAATTTCAATCGGAACCTCGATATATCGGACCGCCCAGCGATGGATCAAAAACCAATTAAGAGAGCAATTGCTGTTCGTAAGAGCGGGGACGTTCGCCAAGAAATTAACAACGCCGGTCGAAAATGGATCAGAATCTGTCTGCACGAGATTCCGCGCGGTTCGTTTTACAAACAACGATTGATTCGCAACAGAACGCTAATTTCCAGTTGCGCCAGTTTCAAGTCGCCAAGTCGATACGAGGCTTCGTTTCTCCACTCTCAGAAACGCGAAAAATATCTCGTTTTGATATATAAAACGAAGGGGCAAAGATTAATGAAAAAATTTACTTTGCAGCTGTTCACGGGACGTCAACGTTAAAGTTCACTTCGTGCTGCGAGGATTGAAATAACTAGGACGGTTAATTAAAAGTTGCAAACGTGATTTGCTCAGCTTTCTTGAATGCAATTGGAATTTACTTGAGGCCACTGGCTTTTCCATTCCAGTCGCTCTTGCTACCCCCGTCCAAACGCAAGTACAAATTGTTAAATCTCAATCTACAATTCTAGTTTCCGCGAGTTGCCGCTACTTTGCCCGGCGATTACTCGCTACAATGATATCGCGTTAATTAGACGCAAATGGTTCTTGTTAATCGTTCGAGACTGAGCGCCACGCCGCGGTGCCCTGAATTTAATTATCCGCATTAAAATTGCCATCGAGCGGTTCCATTTATTTGTCATTAACGACCGACGATGAATGTCGGTGATTAGCTACTACGTTGTTGAGAGTTTTTAATCGCAAGAAATCAGTAATCATCTCTGTTCTCGAGGGGTGAAAAGTTATCCAAGGAGGGCTTATTCCTCGGTATTCGAATTCTCGCGAATGTCGATAAAAAGGGCCGAGCCTCGATTCAGTTCGAGTCGAGATACGATGCAACAGAACGGCGAATGTATCGTGGAAGAAAAATCAACGCCTCGTTACGCTCACGCCTTCGTTGCCCTGGACCAGCGGTTCTCAAAATAATATTAATACTGGCAATGGCGGAAAACACCAGAAAATAAAAAAGGAATTAAAATAAAAACACAAGAACGAAGTTACAGAGTTTTGAGTTTGTGTGAAAGTTTTCGAGAGATGGGTGGGGATTTATTATGTGGGAAAAGAGGGTATTTATACATGAAAATAAGGGCCTAATCAAGGTTGGTGAGAGAGAAAAGGTTGGTAACCGCTACCCTATACGATCGATAATTACGTACCTCTGACAATGACACGTTGCTACACGATACCGGTCTCACGTGCAAATTAATTAAAATTCGAGAAGGTGGAAACGCTAAGCTTCCTCTTACCTGAAACAATGGGAAAAATTGGTATAAAATTCACGATTGCACTTGGGGCAGAATTGAATATAAAAAAAAAAAATAAGAAAAAATTGGCCCGTTTGTGAACAATTGTCCTCGATCCGGAGAACAACGTCCAAGTTTCAACGCAGTCGTCGCGAATGTTACGAATCGCGGTCGAAATTACTTCACAAACATTCCAACGATTTAATTCCACGATCATTAAGGGAATTAACGACCGATGGGCCGCTTCAGTTGTGGTGGAAGTTTCAGCTCGAGGAGGGAAAAAACACGAGGTGGCGAGGTGGCGCGAGAAGAAGTCCGATAACACGAGGATGATGCGATTTCCACGTTTCATTTTGTAGCTGATAGTTGCCGAGCAACTTCTTGGAGAAATTTTAAACGTCGCGGAAAAACAGTCGCGAGCAACAAGCGGGGACGGGGGAGGGGGAGGGCAAAATAGTTTCGCCGTTTCTGCGAGGCAAAACTTTAAACTCACTCGAGGCATTGTGACATGAATACTTCGGGCATCCTCCCCCCGCCCCCCTTTTTGCTTTCTTCTCCATCATATTCAATCTCGGCGAAATCTTCCCTCGCGATATAATGCTCGCGCCGCTGCTCTTACAGTACTCAAAATGCCGTGAATATTGCACAAACAAAGTTACTGAGATCCATTCCGTGTGGAACGTGGGTATTGATCGTCCGCCGCAGTTATGCACAACGAGTTTTCAAAATCGTTTGGAACATTGAAGATTAAGTTTGACTGACACGAAAGATTCGAAATTTTGAAAGGTGACGTCCGTTTTTATGCGAAGGATCGTGCAAGAAACGCACGAGTGACTGTGCATCAACTGAATCGTTGCGAGCGTAAGTAGAAAAGCCACGCTGTAGTCAGACACGGTCGTCATTCGGCGGACATTCAACAGATATTAAGTCGAGCCGTGCAACGAATACGACTTGCAATAACAAAGATAGAACAATTAAACGTTGCAAATATTGCACGTACAGCAGAAATTTAAATTTCGATAAAAGTCGAAAGAGAAGTGCGCCACTCCTTTGCAATTTGCATCGCCTGTAGATTTTCATTCGTCAAAAAGGCGAGCAACCAACAAGTTCTTCTTCCCCCAATTTTCCATTTAATCTCTCGTACTACGCGCGTCGAGAATTTGTTTGTCCCAAAATGGCAATATTTTCTCAGTTTCAAGTGTATTTAAGTATAACCCAGGCAAAGCAAATAATAAATTTGTCGCTTCTCGGTTTGGTCACTCGTTATGGTCCGCAATCAGTTGCCAGCGCAAGTGGTTGATTATCCGACCTTGATACACACAGTTGATATCGTATCTTCTATCATTCTCGTGTTAATCTTGCTCTAGCTGACTAGCCTAATATTTTGGGTAAGAATAAAATTCCTCGTCTCTTTTGTTCGTTGCATTTCTCCTTCCATTTATTCTCCCATTTCTCTCTGCAATTGAGTGCAATTGAGCTGGTCGTTTCTGTCTGAAACTATGGGTCTGACACGTTTTATGGTAATTTTTTATCATTTGGCACTTTAGAAATTTTATTGCAGCATTCGAAGCGCGAAAGATGTGTAAAACTTCGGAGAACGTTACGAATAGGACGTGTGAATGTCGTATACGACGACGATAGTCGAAGATGGTGACGGAAAGCCAATCGTAAATGGATAAAATAGGTTCCTATTTTTCCAGTGGCATAAGTTTCATCTTCGCGGCGCGGCGTATAGATATATCCAAAACGAAATCTCGTTTTGTTCGATTCCACGGCAACGATTCGACTGTTTCATAAAAGTCGTTCACTCGCGTGTGGATGGCACGGTGTCGCGCGCGACACTTTTTCCCCACCTCCGCTGTCTTTCGAACAAGAACGGGAAGTGCAAGAGGCAAAAAGAAGGGGAAAAAATTACTCTCCCCTTTGAAAGGAGAGTAAAACGCGTAAAACGTTTCTCCTTCGGGCAACTTTGGACCTCGCGTCGACTTTTTTTCGCCTTTCCCTCTTTTCACGGCTTTCCACGGCCTGGCAAATCGCTTCGAAAACACTGGCCGAGACTCGACCGGGCAACTTTGCAACCGAGATTACGCTCGCTCAGATTTCTCAATACCACGCTTCGAGCTTGGATGATCTCCGCCTGTCTGTCAGTTTGTACCAGACGATGTTTTCCCGAACGTGAGAACTTTTTATTTATTGATTTTCGTTTATTCGTTTTTCACCCATTAGTAGAAAAAGTGAGTGACAATTATAAAAATTTTAAACGTAATGAGGTACGAGACTGAGTGAAAAATTACAAGGAGATACTAAGCAATGAGCGTTTAAAAGATGGAAACAAATGGTTAGAAAACATCGATCGAACAATGTGTGTTATTAGCGTTAATAAATATACGATTATACGGGTTATAGAGGCCATGATATGTTCGATGGTGTTCTATGTGAAGCAATTCAGAATAACGTAGTGATCTCGAAGGAACATTAAGTTTAAACATTTCAATGACATTCGGACACGAGATCAAACCATTGAATATCCAATTGACAAAGACCAAGCCAGCTATTTTCCTGCCATGTTCAAATGTGGTCAAATTTTTGACATATAGTTCGGGCAATAGATATACACGATTGATCTTGCATGGCTTGAGAATCCATCTTCGTTACAGCGTGGGTTGCTAGATTAGTCGTGTACTACTAACTAACTGACTATTTTACCGACTGTCGTGTACCAACTGTTGTATGCTGTTCTATTTTACTGACTTTCGGCCCTTATTATTAGGCCAGCTCTCTTTGTGTTCTTCTCGACTGCGTGATTCGGAAGATAAGTCGTTTTCGACTACTGACACAGGTCAATGCATGGAATAATTCTTGATCCCGACAGTAGGACCAAGGCACGGTAGTGTCTTGCTGGTTCTCGCGGAGGTGAGAAGTTGCAAATTTGAAAGTTTCACCACAGACGTTTGGCGTACAAAGACGTCGATGTGTTGTGGAAACGCAGGGGGGTGGAAAATCGAGGAAACGTCCATCAGCTGGGAAACGCTTGCGAGATCGGTTGGAAACGAGCCCCGTTTCCCTCGGCATCATGTTGCGTTCTCCAATTTTCTTCCCTTCTCTCTTCCACCCACCTCCCCACGCCACGTTCTTCGCTACTCACCCCACCTCGACGTTCACATTCCGGCTGCTTTAGTTTTATTTCGCGTAACGGCTCCTTTTATATTTCGTTCGTTTGCCCTCGCGGAGATTTCTCGTTTCGCCGCAAGGCGAGAGTTTACCAGCGTGGATTCCCCCCCGCCCCAGGGCAAGAGCAAGTCGCTGCAGATAAAGGAAGCCCCGACGCGAGTAAATCTTCCGGTATTATTCGAATGAATGGCATCGTTGCTTCACCCGATCGCCGCCGGATCGACTTTTCTTTCCTTCCTTCCTTCCTTCCTTCCTTCCTTCCTTACTTCTGCGTCTCTCTCGAGTCCGTTTCCCTGAACATCGATCCACGCAAACGTGCGTTTCACGCAGTTGCCAGTTCACGCTGCTCGAGACAAGAATTCGCGACCGGATTCTCAGACCCTGCCGTGGAAATTAACTTGGTTTGTTAATTCGAGGCCTTTCTCGAAAGCCTAGGTGTCCACTGGAGAGTAAGACTGTCGCCAGTTGCTCTCGATAGTATATGTGAGAGTCGACGTTTCGCGATATTATACTGCTCTCAGAATTCAAAACGGTTTCGAAATCTTGAGAGTACTCTCGTGCGAACAAAATAATGAATAATAAGAAAGAGTGTGGTCAAAACGTGAAATTATTGAACTAATTTCTTTTAATTTAAATTATTATATAATTAAATATTATATATAAATATTATATATTATATAATTTTTAATCATATTAAATATCATATAATAATTTAAGCTATTGAACTCTTCCTTTCATGTTGATTTTTCTTTTCTCTTGAAATATTATGGGCAACTATGAGGGCACATATTTTTTGCACCACCATGATAGTCATGTCACTGTTCACACTCGTGTTTCGAACAAAACTAAACTACACCACAGTGGGTAGAACTCTCAAATGGACATGGTTTTCAAAGTTCTGAAAATGATGGTAAGCTCTCGGAGAGTATTTCGGTCTCTCTCGGAGAGTAAAAATTCTCACAGCTGCTCTCAAGTGGACACAACTCTCGCGAGAAACTCTCATATGAACGCAAGGCTCAACTCTCGATTCTCAAATTTCGGCAAATCTCTGGTTTGTCAATCTCGCGTAATCCAGACCTCCGCCAACCTCGTGATACTCGTCACGCTTCGGGGCCAGCCAATTAACCGATCCAAGGACGAAGTTGGCCGTCTCTCAATGGAAGAAGTTTTGACACCAGTTCGTTTCGAAGGTTTTAAACGAGTTTCCGGAGATTCGGAGGGCGAGCGGCTCGCGACGCCGCGCTGCTCGTCGCGAGAAAATTCCTAGGGCGGGATAAAGAAGGGGAAAACCCAGGAAAATGGGATAAGTTGGGGGAGGAAGCGGTGCAAAAGGAAGAGCATAAATAGACTGGGTGAATTATATCGCAGGCGGGGAAGATTACGTCGAGCGAGAATAACCAGGTTTCCAGCAGGCTTTCACGCTGGTTTCAACCGGTTTCTCACCGGTTCGGCCGTTCCCCTAATTGAAAGAACGACAAAAATTCCCGAGTGCATCGTGCTCTTGATTCTCCATCAGGCTGCCATTAAATCCGCCGAAAGTTGAATTTCAAACACGGCACGGGCGCGAACGATAAGAGTCGAGCGACACGCCGCTCGAACTCGCAGAATTTCCGGCAAGTTCCGAGCCACATTGCAGATTCCAAGAACGTTCGAGCTCTTCTTTTCCATTTCGAGGGAGCGTGCTTGCTGCCCGAGCCGAGTCGAAACGGAATATGGTGGATCATGGGTAGCACTGGCTGGTTCGATATGCCGTCGTAAAAAAAATTACGCGCAACGAGGGACGCATCGAAAGAAGCTTGCAGTTGTTACCGGTAACGAGCATCGAAAGAAGAAGAACCGAGCCGAATCGGGATCACGATAAACGTAAAACTGATGGAAATTTCAGTGACGAGAGGCCAAGTTCAGAAGAATTTTACAACTTTGCAAAATTACGGCTTAGCAGTAACTGGGGGGATTTGATCTTCTTGATCGGGAAGTAAAAGGAACCGAGAATAAATCGGCGCAGTTTTCTGATCACGTCGCGTGTACGTAAGAACCTCCTCCAAACTTTAAACCTTTAAACATCCCCCGAACCATCAATCATCCGCCATATATCGAACCACCATACATCACCCGATTCGCTGTTCCGACTGTTACTCGTGCGTGTGACACCCTTTGAAATTAAACACCGCGTTTCTAAAACCGTTCTACTTGTTATTACCGTTTTCCCCGACTTTCCAATCTCGTTCCGATCTCTTCTTTTAATCTCTGCAACCATTCGCCAGGCTCGTGCGCGTTCCGAAAAAGAAAGGAACACGATGCAAAAGTAACGTCGCGTTACAAAGTTTCCGCTTGTCCAATAAATAATACGAGAAACGAAGGAAATACCCGTACATCCGTTACGCGCGAGGAAACATAGTTAGCGAAGTGTTAATCACCGATATTGACGAAATTTGTGCACAAACGTAATTTTCGAAAAAATATCTGACGCGTGTATTTCTCTTTTTTTTTTTCATCGGCGAACCACGATGTTGAAGGGGTCGAAACTACCCTCGAAATTGAGGGAAACATTTTGTCAAATATCTCGGAAATGATTAAAAATACAGTTTTCGTGTAAATCGATGAAATTAACGTGTCCCTTAACGATGTTGTCACCATTTTGCGAAAAATATTGTTTAAACAACCACGTTTAAAAAACCGCACGTATTTTCGTCAGTGAATGTTAATAAACTGACAAAATGTTGATAAACTATGTGAAAGTAAAAACACGTGAATATTAGTAAATTCTCTTGAATACTTGTTTATGAAAACCACGTGTGACAAAATGATGGTCGGCTCGGTGCTGAAGAGAAAACTGCAGCAAATGGAAAGTACCGCTCGAATTATAGGAGGGGGTGATTAACTTCGGACCAGCTTTGTAGAACACAGTATTAATGGAACTGTCTGTCCGTATGTCACAATCTTTCCGCGTCGTAGCTTACACCGACTTGTCATCCGAAACAAGATCCGTTTTCGTCACGCAGCTTGTATGTGTGCATGTACAATTTCTAGAAAAGTCATTTGCAAAATGAGAAAACGTTTCGCTCTTGCACGAACGTACTAAACCGTCCGAATTGTAGGCAAAAGTCGTTTTTACTTCGATACTTTTAGTTTGACATACCGATTGAATGAAATTCGAATTAAACGAAATTAAATGAAGGTAGGTTACTTTGGACATAAGTTTTGAAAAGAGCTGTGTCAAATATTTTTTTATCCTTATACACGTCTCAGAGACTCATAGTTACAATTTATAATCATTGTCGACTTTAACTTGGGAAACGCATAAAGTCATTGCATGTCAAGGGATATAATACAATCGTGGATGTAATACAATAATGCAATACGATATGTATCATAATTCACAAGTGTAACAATATATCAACTGTACAAAGTCTTGTATTTGTTGCAAATACTACAATTTATATTGTTACTTGTATCGCGTATCGAGCACGTTATTTCTATTTTTTACACTGTAAATACCGTATTTGCTCTGTATAATTTGTAATTGTGCCATTGTTATTGTACGAACTTGTCCGTAGCGCCTGCATTAAGAAACACAGGCTGTCTCAGAAGTCACGATACAAATTGAGTCACGGCTCAAAACCCTGGAGGGACACCCCCGTATTCAATCGAAGAATCGATTGCCCCCATAAGCTCGAAAGTAAACATCATCCATTTCGTTCACTCGTCACGGGTAAAAAGGCACGAAACATTTGCAGAGAGCGACGCGCCGGACAGGCGGTCAAGCGGAGAGCACAGAAAGGAAAATGGAAAAAGAAGCGGAGAGAAAACGAGGAGACCGTGTTGAGAATTTAGGTAGACGGATTCAGCGACTGTCCGGATCAATTGGACAGCGGCGAGTATTATTCGGTGTACGGTCTCGGGTCCAGGAATTTGCTTGGAAATCCATAAATCTCCGCCGTTCTCCCGTGTATGCGCGTCCGTTTCTCGTCGTCGTACAACCTCTGTCAACCGACAGAGAGTTCTCGTTTCCTCCGTTTTCACCCTCCCCCTCCCCCCGGAGGGGGAGGATTCTCTCTCGGACACTGTAATCTTTCGCCTCTCCCACCTACGTGCATCCTCCCTCCCTCTCTTCCACCCCTTTTGCCCCTGTATTCTTCGCCGTTCCCGCGTACTGTCCCGTCTACCACCCTCGCCAACACGCCGTGTTGTTAGCGATTTTTTTTCCTCCCCTTCCCACGGTCTTGCTTCACGTGTCCCTCTGATCGTGGTTCAGGATAATTGAACGCTTCCCCTTTTTCAGCCGCGCGGCGCAGCTTCTGTCAGAGAGCCGCTAATCAGATACTTTCGTTCTCCTCTATTCCCCCTCCCCCTCTCGATCACGAAACGAGTTCAACTCGAAAATTTCGGCGAAGAGCAACAGACGCGGCGCAACGCGATAACGAAATTTCGTTTTTTCGGACGGTTTGAGCCGGGGATTTTTCTATTAACGGAGGGACTTTTATCTACCCCCCGTTTCGTTAAACATCGTTATACCGTGTTTCGTAGCTTTCTATCGCGCACGCATACAGAGCCAAGTGTACGGAGTAATCAGAGATATTCGCTTGTAATGCGAGCGCAAAGCCCGCCGGCTAGCCCGCGGTAGCCAGAGCTTTCCATCGAAATTTTTAATTAAAATCTCGGCCAATGGGAAATGTAATGATGAAAGTTGATAGAAGCGCGGAAGGGAAATCGTTTCATGCAAATTATGTTTACGCATACGCAGCCGACGCGTATCCTTTCGCTGAAATGTCCTGAAATCAATTTCCCTTGTATCCGACCGACGGTATGTAAATAGTAGCTGTGCATGTGTGGCGAAAGCTGCTCCAAAAACCGTACGAGCTCGTCCGAAATAAACGAAACGAACTGCCACGCGGAACCAAACGCGGACACAGTTGACAGGGGGAAATTTCCGCGATAATTAATATCGCATTGCATCGATGCCAATCGAGTTAAAACGAAATCGTTCGTCGAAACGAAGCGCGTAAATACAATCGAAAAAGGCTGATTACTCGCCGCTCTAAACGCTATTCTAAACCGCGCGAGACGGATTTAACCGTGTCTGAATTTCCATACTGTTATTCACTTCGTATATCGTAATATAAATACCGCTCGCCAACGACAATTTCCACGCGAGACGAGAATCTTTCGAGGTTCCTTATCCGCTTCACCTTTCAACCGCGAATGGCGAGTATACTCTCATTTGGCGAGAAAAATAATTATAATTTGTTACTTAAATTACATTTCTTGTGGAAAATGAAACGTATTCGTAGATTTTAAACATTTTAGAACAGAGTCCTTACCTCTGCTTTCCTCGTTGCTAGCGCTTCCCCCTCCGGCTTAGAGATAAAATTATTCACTTTAAAAAAAAAAAAAGGAAAAGGAGAACAGCGTTATTTCCTTGTAATTTAATTCAATTTTACAGCAGCTGCACATGCTCTGCGTTTGTTGGCGAGTATATTCGTCATAGCGACACAATGTATTATAGAAACGTACTTGCACAACCTCTTGCACTAGAATGAGGTGCCACCGTATCTTGAGAATTTTTTATCCTAAAATTGCAATATTTTCTTTGTTTCAGTTTCAAGTATATGTCGCGTGCCGATCTAAACTCGACGTATAAAGAGCATGGAGCAGATCGGTGGCTTGCTGACTTTCAACGTTAATGAAAGTCAGCTGTTTCAAATAAGAGTTGGTTTGATGTTGGAATGATAAGATTAAGGAATGTAGTTGTCGTAAGAGTTTGTATTCGTAAAGGATAGGATTTGTGAGTGGGTGACTTCGACACTTCTGTGCGTACTGCGCGATTGCAAGAAAAACATAGAGTGCTTCCCTTGTGCGTTCGTCTTATATAGTTGTAGGCTGTATTGTTATGGGATTAGGGAGATGTGCTAGTTGTTACCAGATGTGCGCAAGGTCGGTCTCGAAATGTGTCCTTCGCAATCTATTAGATTTAACGATGATGTATAAAAGTTGCGAAAAAGACATTCACCGAGCCTTAGAATTGAGAGTCGGGCATGACTCTGACAATGAACTAAAGCAAGGAACGAAAAAACATAAAGTACGGTCAAGGCAACTCCCTGCCGTGGAAAATAGTGAATCTAAAGGTTTTATTCTTGGCTCGATGAATTGATTTTTCGCATCTCCTTTCTTGGGATTTGTTTTATGATGGGGACCATTGCGATGACAGAGCTTACCGAGCCTTGGAATTGGCAGTCCAGTATAACTACAATAGAAGATAGACGGTAACGAAAGTGTAAAATATGGTCAAGGAAAATCCCTGCCGTCAAGAAATCAGAATTTGGAAAATTGCTTTCCCTGGCTCGATGAGTTTGTCCTTCGCGATATGAACCCCACCTCTATTGTGTTCGGTAAGACCGACACAGTATATTTAAGTATAACCCAGGCAAAACAAGTAATAAATTTATTACTTGTCAATCATTTTTATCCAGTGATGTCATACCGACGAGTTTAAAAGGAAAAGAAAGCGACGAATTATTGTATAACGATTTGGTCACTCGTTACGGTCCGCAATCAGTTGCCAGCGCAAGTGGTCGAAAGCGGCTAAGAGATTTCGCGTCGAACTTTGTTCGAGACTTTTTTACAGACCTTCGAGTAATTGTTACAGAAACGAGCGCGGTGATTTGTAAAAATTTCCAATCCAGCGAGCAGAATTGTCTTTAAAGCAATTATCATTTGCAACGTTGATGAATGAAATCCTTTGAACAAAGGTACAACTAATTATATACACGCACTGAACGGAACACTGGCGGCGAATGATAGTAGGATTCACCGAAACGTGAAATATATTTGAAAAATGGCCGCGCGAAATATTTCGACATGAAAATTGCATTGCTTGTTCTATTAATTACTCGAGTAATTAAGGATGGATTACATCATCGTAACGTATGCGCATTATAATGCGTAATCGATCAGGCAACGTCAATGGCCAGAGATGGTCGATTAATTAACAGACAAGCGATATTATAGCCGTGTAATGGGAAACTTGATAATCTTTCGTGACGCGCTATTGTTGTGGGCTTCGCCATCACTCTCCGCTTTAACGAGTAGATTGCATAATTCGCTACGTATCGAAACGGAAGAAAACTCGCACAGATGAAAAATCGTTCGTAGATCATTCCCTGTCTATTTTTCTGGATTCGTTCCTCGAACGTGCGAATTTACTCGCTGCATTTCAAAACCTGACGAACGAACACGCGGCACGATCGCGAGAATATCGCGTGATTTTTCTAGAGAATTTTCTAGGCTTGCCCGAGTCCGAGTAGTATCGGAGCGACGATGGTCAGACACGAGGTTCTTACCCAACCCGGAATATCTCGCGTCATCGAATGCCGGGATTCGTTAGAAATTTATTGGTTAGTAAATTAAGCAGATTAAATAACAACGTTATCGTAACCACCACGTGACTTTACTCTGATATATAATTCCTCTCCGATACTGAATTATTCAACGCCATACGCGCATAATCGGATCGCATCGATTTATGATAATTTCTACGAAAATCGTTGATTCACGAACAGAGACCGAGTACAATACTTTTACCTACTTCGTCTTGCGTTTTTCTTTCGTTTCTTTTCTTCTTTTTTTTTTTTTTTAATTGAGTTACAGTTAACTGTTACTCGACGACTAACGAGCGTTTCGGAGCATTATGGATGTTCGAGGCGCAGATTACACGACCGGGAAACATATTACCACGCGAGCAAGTTGTTACAATTACGGGACCAGGGCAAGTTTCCGCCGGATGCCACGTCCCGGCGCAACTTTCACCAGGAGGGTGAAAGCAACGCTATCTCCTATTAACCGTCTCTCTAATAAGAAACCATTCGCGGAGGGCGCGCTTATCGCGAAGCTCTAGTCTTTCCCTGTGCAACGTTTCAAACTTTCTGTCATACATTCTTACGAAGAGGCGGGTAGACAGACACGCCGCACGTCGTTTAACTTCGTCATTGAAGGGAGAACCAACTTGGACGAAAAGTATCGAGCAACTTGCTACTTGCGTACCACCTCTCAACGATGTGGAAATCTTCGTTAATTTCGTTAAAGTGTTTGGTTCGTTGATCGCTCGGGAGCAATCGATGATGCCGCGAGATCGAAATTTCTTTTTTTTTTTTGCGTGTTGGAACGTTCGACCTCTTAAGCGTTTTGCTTTTTATTTTGAAAACGTGCACTGGCTTAATTATTTCTAGTAAGAGTAAATGCACAGATTGCTGTAAGAGTTAATTACAACTTGAGTCAAATTACAACAAAGTGACAAATATTCCTGGCGTTTCTTTGAGAAATTTTTTCTAATTTTACTGGCACGATATTTACAGAACTTGGTATTTCATCACTTTTTGAAAATTATTCCATTAAACGTTCGAAATGTGGAGAAAAGAACTTGGATTTTCGTCGATTCGTAAACAGAAGTAAGAAATCAAATATTCGCGAAATTAAAATAAGTTTTTTTTAAATTTAACACTTTCACATATCGGCGGTCGTCACATGCGCGTGTATAATACTTGACCTCGACTACCCTAAAATATTAATATAAATAAATAAATGAAAGTACTTGTCAACAACCAAGTATCAAAATATTCTACTGAAATGAGCAGATTTACACTTGTGTTTCTCTCCAAATAAGAAGTTACAACAGTATAAATTTTGACAAGTAGTCGTATCTTTTAAGTGATTCAAACGATAGTTTGAAATTAGTCGCGTTCGATTGTTGAATCGCAGTATATTAATTTGATAAAATTAAAATTGAAAAAGTTAAATTACTACAGTGGACCAACAAAAATTGCACAAGAATAATATTTCGGCCCTGAGACGTGACTCCCGTTCCCGTCGTTTCCCTCAATCCCTCTTCCCTCGATCTCGCAATTTCTGTTCGCTTGCTATCCAAACAACAGGGTCGCGCCGTGGCCCGCGTTCTCAAAGACAGCGACTCGAGTCGGCAGGATGAAACGACGCAATCGACGATGTTTGACGAGCTTCGCGATCGGCTGCGATTCTATTCGAATCGGATACATCGTCGTCTCTCGTCAACGATGATTAATTACTCAAGTCGCGCGTAATTCCCGTCGCCTGTCGAGTTCGAACTTCTCATTTCGGGGGAGTATAACATAGTTTTCGACTTACGAGTCGCGCTGCTCGAGTCTCGATAAACTTGGACGCGACCTGTCTGGTCGTACCATCTGACGTCGAATTCGTTTAGGGCAACGATCGGGCCGCATTTGCATCAGAGTTTCGCCGAGGACGGCTCGCCAAAACGGCGGAGGCAAAATTAATTATCCCGATATCAACCTGTTCGTCGTAACGCAAACACGCCCTGAACTGTCCAAGCTCGGAGAGCATTCTGCTTCCTTCGTCTGCACCTCAGACTTTGCAGTCCCAAACGTTTCGGGAAGGGCGAGACGATGAGTTTTTCAACGAGCGTTCGTATCTGTCCTCGAGAACGTACCACGCGAAAACAAGCAACCCTGCACTCTCGGCGACGCGCTCTCAAGACGGATTTTCTAGGCTACCGGCCTACATAGCGCATCGGCGTGATCGTAACGACGCGCGAAACAAAACTGCAGACGGATTTCACAAACTGCAGGATCGACGATTTAGGAATTTAATTGTTAAAGTAGTTGATAATCGCGCAGACTGTGAAGAGCTTTCATCTCGATCAGAATCATCACGTAACATTCGTTTTCCTCTTCTCTTCTTTTTGTGAACAGCGATATTTATGGTGAATTTATTCGTTGTAGAGTCTGTGATAATATTCTATATTTCTCATGCAATATGTCTCGTTCAGAATCGTTACATAACATTCGACTTTCTTTTCTTTTTTCATTTTTGTGAATGCAACATTATTTATGGGAAATTTCGTCGTATAGTCTAGCTATTTTCTGTGATATTCTATTTTTTGTTACAATTAATTATAGTGTCAGAATCATTACATAACAGTCGTTTTTCTCTTTCTTTTTTTTTTTTTTTTGGTGAACACGCACCGCACGATTTATGGGAAATTTCGTCGTATAGTCTAGCTATTTTCTGTGATAATGTTCTATTTTTTGTTACAATTAATTGTAGTATTATAGAATTGCAATATTCTATTTTCTCATGTAAAATGTCACGATCAGAACCATTACATAACATTCGTTTTTCTCTTTTTTCTTTTTTTTTTTTTTGGTGAACACGCACCGCACTATTTATGGGAAATTTCGTTGTATAGTCTAGTAGTTTTATAGTGACGACTACAATCACTCGATCGACTTTTTTTGTAATTCTATATATTCGTTCAAACAATCGCTCGTCTAGACTCTCAACCGCTAATATTACTTTTTCAAAGTGTTTTTCCACTTGTATACGTGTATTTGTACACATTTATACGGTGAACCGACTGATTGTGAGAGGTGATTCTACGGTGTGAAAATGCGTCGAAAAGAAAGAACGAAATTTGTCCGTCGAATTTGAAAATTTACCTCAAGTATGCTTGAGTTTGACTAATTCAAGCCGCGACAGAAGATAGAGAAGCTTCCGAGACACTCGAATTTGAAAATTTATCATTTTTCATTCTTTCTTTTCGATACATTTTCACCTTCTGTTCAATTGTAATATATATACATATATATATTACATATTAAAGCATCGCCTCAGAGACAAAAAAGAAAGAAAAAGAAAGGAAAGAAAATGCCTACATCACGCGACCGTTCCCAGGAATAAATTCCCCAAAAATTTCCACCCCGAATATCCTCGACTCCTAATATTCCCATTTCCCGTGTCTCTACGAAACGTTGTGGAAATTTACAACGCGAAAAACAGCGAGCGGGAGGGGAGATGGGAGGTCTCGCTGGCATGCGAGGAGACGTTAGACCGGAAGTTGCGGGAATCCCGCGCCATCCCGCGAGCGCGAGAATCCTCGAGGAAACGGCAAGTCAGGGCCGTAGCAATGTCGGTACGGGGAGGTTGGCTCGACAGCGGCATAATACGTTTCTAGGCACGGTGCCAGCACTCCCGGGAACAACCAGTTCGATCCAGTTCGCGTCACCGCCGCGAAACATTGACCTGGTTCGACGAAAATCCCCGTCGGTAGAAATAGAAGACGAAAGAACTGGCGGAGACGAGACGAAACTGAATCACGGCCGGCAGAAGAGGCGGGGAGTGAGAGACGCCCGTCGAGAAAAATGCTCCCCATTTTTGCTCGAATTTATAATACGCCGACACGAGTATTAGAGTTCATTTGTGCAACGTCTCGGTCTCGATGAAAAATACCGGAACGCCAGTCGTTTACAGGGCCGTTTGTAACGGGGGGTGGGCGAATCGTTCGGCGCGAGTTAAATCATTTTCGTGCGGGTTTCGCGGCAACAGCGACAATGGACGGGAGGGGCAAGTACATAAACCGGTTGAGAAATGTAGCCGTATCGTCGGATATATCCGCTGGAAAGAGTAACAACCACCACCGTTGTTTCTCGAGCCAAGATTATGTATATTCCCGGGTATGTAGAGTTCAACGTCGTAGACTCTACTCTCTTGCTAGAGTTTGGTACTCCTCCTCGGCCCGTTTCTCCTTTAAATACACGACGAATACATTATTAGTGTAGGATCTCGTCCGAGGATCGAGTTGGTTTAGTAGTAATAGTTTCGTTCGCAATGGGACCGAGCTTCAATTTTGATTGCAACCTTGTAATTGCATTTGCATATCCCGCTGCGGATGGAGGGATTCTGGATCGGTGAAAATCGACGCGATACGTCTCGAAACGTGTCCTCGCGACTCGCGGTTTCGGTACGAATAATTTAAAAAGAGAAAAAGATCCATCTGGAGAGAAAGTAGACGCTCGATCGTCGCGAGAACGAAAATGGCCTGGCAGGTTTCTCAGGTTTTTCCAAAGGGGGTCAGAGCGGGCGGCGGTAAATTGGACGGAAAGGAATTTACTAATCGTCTCGTCGAGTTATGTCATCGAGGCCGCCGGGGTTCGCGGCTCTCCGCGGGCTTTGATTTCCAAAAGCGGATTGAGAAAACTCGCGAGCCCGAGCGTGGTAACGAGGGAAAAAGAACGACGAGCAAAGAGCGCGCGGGTTTAGAAAGCATGCAGCCGGGGCTAGAAAAAGCAGCATCCCTCGCAACCAACGCAAAAAACATCGCGGAATCGGCTTCTGCTTAACTCTGTCAGTCGTGTAAATCCCGTACGAACATAGCTTCACGCGCGTGTGTGTGTGTGTGCATGCATGAGCACACCGTGTACGTACGCACCGCTATAAAGGGGAAGAGAGGGAGAGAGCACACACGACACAGGAGGCACACACGAGAGGGTCGCGTGTCCTGAGTGTAATTACAGGCCCAGTTGAATAACGCTTTCCCCGGTGGTCCTGTAATCTTGCGCGAGTTCCCATAAGGGCACCAAAGTTCCTCCTCCACACACACACACACACACACACGTTGCGAAAGATACGCGCCACGTCGTGCGGAAATACGCTCGATGCATATTAATCGGCGTAAATTAAGGCCAAGCTTATTACGGCTGTTGATTGAAGCCTTCGCAGATGGTGCAAAAGATCCTCGAGTGTGTCGATCGGCTTCCCTCGCGCAACTTGATCGCTAATTGAGCGCCACGCGTACGGAGCTCTGTCGATTTGCCAATTTTCAATGCCGGACAAGTGAAAATTTCGCGGACGCCGACGTAACGCGAAATCGGGCGCATCGTTTTCCCGCATTCTCACGTTGGAACAGTTTTTATCAACCGATAAATGCAGATTAATCTTAGCAGGTTACAGAACGAACCCTTTAATACGGATTTCTTCGTGATTGTGGTTAATTGCTGTTCATTGCGAGACGGGAATTTTGACTGAATTTCTTTGACGGAATGAGACAGAAATCACTTCCTACTAAAATAATAAATCCGTAATTTTCTTATTATACATTCTTTTCAATTTAATTTTTCTTTTTCTTTTGTAGATTAAAATATACAAAAAGCAACTCATTATGAAGAAATATACGCCTCGAGAAAGAATTAAAATAGTAATATTTTAGCTCGAAAGCCAGGGAAGTGTTTCACAAACACGAATGAAATTTTGATTTTCCTTCTTTCCTTGCGGACTATTTAAAAGACAACGTTTACGTTAACAAGCCACAAAATTCAGCACGATTAAAAGATAAGCTGTTCGAGTCGAAATGGTGGCAATAGCAGCAGCAACTATTGAAGTCAGTAATGTGTAAAATGTGTTAAAAAGAGCGCAAATTTACGAACGAATTCAACGTTCTTTGAAAGAAATAATTTTTAAAACGTAATGGGAAAAATCACTTTTAAACTTGAATTTAATTTAAAATAATAAAATCAGTTTTCTCTCGCACTTTTATGTTTTATTGAAGAAGAAAAAGAAATAGATGGGAAGAAACTTTTGGCCCACCCTGTACATCGAGGCTAATGACAAAGCAGAACGAGCTCGAAATGATATCGATCGTCGATCGTAGCGAAAGCGGGAAATTTCTCGAGTCGCTCGAGTGGATTCTTGCACTTTGAAATCGCGTTCGCTCAACAAGGTCGCATCGACGACGATAAATATTTGAGTAGCAAAGGATTTGAGATTGAAAAGTTAATCGCAAAGCCTCCTCCTTCGTCCAATATTTCGTCCGATTGTTTGCCAATTGGATTTCGATCGTACGAATTGTAAAAAATCATTTCGAAGATTGGAACCGGCCGAAATTAACATAATAAATGAAGTGGAAGTTGAAACAAAAATTCAACAGAGACGGACACACCGTATTGAATTTTTCACGTGACACGACGTTGGTGAAATCGATTTGCCAGGCAAATTGTTTGCGTTGAAATTGAAAACTGCCGGGCTATCTTTCTGTCACAGTGCATCGATTTTTTTAATGATAATTGAGCCTTCGGATAAAATGGTCATGAACAAATGGCGAATCAATTGTTTCCAGCTGACAGGGCCGTGTTGGATCGCGCGTTTTATCTGCTCGTCCCTTAATAATAAATCACGTTTCACAATCGCGAGATAAATATTACACGCTCTCTCAGCGCGATAATAAATAAATCGCCGTCTGCGTCCAGCCAGAGAAAGTACCGTTTTTTTTTTCCGCTAATGAAAAAAATCACCCGACCTTACGAATGCTCGTTCGATTTAAAATCACGCAATCTGGATAAAACGATCGACTGATCTCACGACGTTCCAAGAATTAGAGAATTACGAGTTAGAAATTAGAGAATTACGAATTAGAAAAATTCGAGCTGGTTTCCACGATAATACAAAGGAGAGACAGATAGAGAGAGAGAAAAAGAGAGAAAACTCGGCGTTGAAATTTTCTTCTTCAAATCGAAAGGAATATCTCGTTTCAACGATTTTAAACAACTATCAGGTCTATCGAATATTTAAAACGAAGTAAGTGTAACGTAACCTACGTTGCTGCTAAAATCATCGGTGCGTCATTATCGGGAACAACGTTACGGGAGTAATGGCGGCGCACGTTATATTGCATTCCTAAAGTCCCTAACACGATCAAAGATTCAATAATGGCCTTGATGCTCGAAAGTCTAGTATAAAGTCTGCGTTCCATGGCGTAGCCAACGTGCAACGCAGTAATAACTACACGCACGTTTGACTTTCTTCGTCAAAGAAAAGAAAGGCCGTTCTTTCAACGCAGTGCCAAGCGCCACGAAGAATTTCAATAACCATTTCGGTATTTCAAGTATTTCGTTGCCCCGTTGTTTTTAACAGAGGTCATTTCGCACCCATGTCGTTCAAGCTGGAGGAGGCAGTCGTGCGTGGCTCGCGTGCTTCTCTGGTTAATTAAAGGAACAGCGACGTTAAACAGCGTGGTTAAAAGTCCAAATGACCAGGCGGTAGGTTCGAGTTAATTCAACTTTTACTCTTTGCTTCTCGTTGCCTCGCGACAAAAATGACGAAAGATACGCAAGGGATTCTGGATGTGTGCAGAGGATGCGTCAAATTACGCGAAATAATCAAATAATCTGATAACGGGCAAATAAGTTTTGCAACACTGACAGAGGCCAAACGTTCGAAATTACAAAAAGACGAATTCTGCGAAATTTTTAAAATTAGATAATTAAATATATAAAATAAATTATATATTATTCTTTATTTAATAAATAAAAATTAATAATAAAATTTAATTTTTAAAAAATACATTAATGTTCAATTATATTAATTATAATTGGCAATTTTGTAATAAAATCAATCATTTATGAATTTTATTAATTAGACTTTTAAATATTATAAAAAATTCAACAAAAATAATTGGAATTTCGTATTATTCAATTTCATCTTTATCATCAACTATATTTATATCTTTTATTATTATTAATAATAATTTAATTATATTCTCATATATATAAACTCAAATAAAATTCCGTGAAACTCCTCACCCGAGAATATCCAAGCGAAAGTTATTAAAAACTCAATTTAGAGATTCCTTATCGAGAGTGAAACGTTGGTAAACAAAAACGGTACAATAAAATTCACAAAAACACATTTTATCAAATACGAAGGATCCTCGGACCTTCTAGGATCCGCGAAATCCCTAAAAGGAATACGGATGCTGCTCAAAAGCTAGAAATGACAATTGGACTCGAGTTGCAGCACTGTCGAATAAACGTCGAGTTATACAAGTGTATAATTGCATGAAATGTATAATTATGCATTTTCCTTACGCAAGAGCGAGCATTACAGCGAGGAATTTGAGGCTACATATTTGATCGATTTCGAGGCTGGGATAAAGGGTGGCAATCAGGAGCCGGTGATTTCGAATTCTTTTGTGTCATTGATAGCCGGGCACGATTCGACCAGGCTCCCTTTCGCAGCCCGGCTGCGGACACCAGCGATTTGAATTTAAATAACGCACGTCGCCGTCAGGGCCGGAAACTACGTTTCCAGGTCGGAAAGGAGCCTCTGGCTATTTGCACGTCGCAGCAGTCCCCTTTGTATCGGTCGCTTCTAATGCGAGAGAAATTTCTAATTAAACTCGGATAAAACCGACGACTAATTATTGCGTTACCCTTGACTCGCGACAAAGGATTTTCTTCTCTTTTTTTTCGACTTATCCATTCTTCGCGCGTCGCATTTGCCACACGTGCCGTGATCAGTCGCGAGCGATCGATGATCGAAAGAAAGGGACAGGACTTTGCTACGTGTGTATCTTATCGTTTGACTAAATACTACTACGAGATTTAACAAGAAATTGTAACGTAATAACTATTTATTTTGATTAATGTGCAACAAGATTTTATGACGATTTATCGTTTGATTGAATGATTGCTAACAGCTGAGAATACAACGTATCTTCTGCCATTTTATTTTCTTCTTTCTTCATTTTAAATCAGCGTTTAAACTCGGCTTTTAAAAATACGCGCGCCGACACACTTATATTGAGGTTTACTCCTCTTGATAAATATATTCGAAGAATTAACAAGAAACGACTATTATTTATTTTAATTTACGTACAATAAGATCTTGCTTTTGCTTGGTTCTTAACAATTTTCCGACTGTTTTATTTTCTTCACAGTTGAAACGTAATTAACTTCATTTCGAACCGCGAATTCATTTTGTAATCTGGTTGTTGGCTGATTGTTTCAGAGAAAGAAAATGCACGATCTCAATTGTTTCTTCGATTTCAAAACGGAAAGTCAAAGAGGAACGTTTTCGTCGTGCACATTTTGCTGTACCATCAAGGTGAAAGACGCTGTGCAAGCATCATGGAAAAGAAATTATCTGACGTGTACGGCGAAGAGTAGTGTCAGAATTGATTCGCTAAATTTTGAGCTGATGAGAGGATATCGGATTGTTGGAACTCGTTTCTCGTCAAGAAACAAGAGAATGTTTTTCGAACGTGGAGTCACGGAGATCGGAAAAAGTAATCGAGAGAAAATGTGTATCAGTATGTTGATAAAGTTTTCGTTTCTCACAGGGAAGATTTACTCGCAACGAAGAGAGAAAAAAGAACGCATTTTGACTAAATTAATATTATTGATAGTCGTAGAATTCACCATCTATCAGTTTCCACGTTGCAATTCTATTCCGGTCAAGTTTAATTTAATTTAATCTCTGCCGTTCCAATAGTTTATCAACGCTTGATTTTCCTCCGCTTTTGCGAAGGAAAAAAAAAAAGAAAGGATTTACGCGCAAAATTTGCATAGAATCTCAACTGCTGTTATTTGCACTTTCCCCCCCCCCCTCCCCCGTGAGACGCGTAAATAGCAATCCCTAAAGAGTGCCAGCCGCACGCGTTACCTTTGACTCGATTTCCATTGTTTCAATGAAATACCGAAATTGGGCCAAAAAGAAAAAAAAAGAGAAAAAATTGATTGCTTTACCGCGCGGCCACATTTCACGCTGATATCTTGTCGTTTTATCGCTTTATTTCGACGGGACGCAAAGCCACGTGAATTTCACCTCTTTGACTCTTTTTTTTCCGTTTCTCTTTCTCTTTCCTTTTTTTTTTTTCAAACGGTGCAACTTCGCTGCACCCAGATCCATCCTCGTCCGAGGATACAAACAAAATTATTCTAGATTTCCCCGTACAAAAGAAACGCTTTCTTTTTTTTTTTTTTTTTTTGTTTCTCCGATATAAAAATTCTACAAAAATCTCTCATTTTTCTCGCTTTCCACTCGGGAATTTGCCGAACGCTTTACTGTTTTCTATTTTGTTTTTTTTTTTAATACCGCGCGATGTTACACGCTGAAAAATAATTTTCCAAGAGGAAGATAAATAGAATTTTCTCCCGTCTTTCTCGCGTACCAGAAACAGTCACTCGTTGATCAATCCCCCTCCCCGAAGATCCTGTATTTTATATCGTTCCGAGATTGTAACGGGGGATCATAGGATTTCCACGACGTAATTCACTATTAACCTCCCAACTATAAATCCTTTCGTTGAAACAAAACTAAACAAAGTGATATCGTTTCGTGGATGTGTCTTGTTGCAATCGAGTTTTCAGATTCGCAAGTTTCTCGAATGGAAAAAGAAAAAAAAAAAACGATCGTACGACAATCTACTCGAGCTTGTTATAAAAAGAAAATTTCATTCTTCAAGATCATACTAGACCTACTGTTAGTCATGAAAAAAAAATTTTTCTCCGTTTTCAGACGCATCTGAAGTTTTACAATTTTTTTTTAGAAAAGTAGTATTCTCGCTTGTCTACCCACCAGATGATTTATCGTGAAAATAATATAAATCAAGCCAAAGTAGAAGTAGTTCGCGCTTTGAAACATTCTTTCACGAGGTCACGTCAATTGTCGCAAATCATCAACAATTTTTCATCATCGTTGACTCGAGTCACGCTCTTCGCCTGCATGAGAATCGACATTGAGAAATTGAAATTTATCTCCTCGACCGACGCCAATTAACTTTGCTTTTCTGGCACTGGGAAAAATCGAAATCGTAATCTGCTAATTGCCCCCCTGATCGGATCGCAAGAACTTTGCGAGGAATCACGGCGAAATTTATGACGGAGTAAACCGATTCACTTCCAATTCGCCGATCCAAGATATCGCGAAAAGGAAAATTTATATCCTGCTAACTGCGCCGGAAATCGGATTTACAACTTAGAAACTGTCTGAGATGCACCGGTCCAACAAATCCCCGGAAATCGTCTCTCGTTCTCATCCGAAATGCACCTCTAAACTCATCCATTTACAATCGAGTTGTCGACGATGTTTTATCCAGCGTCCTTGCCCTCGCCTCTTTGAAATTGCGTGCCAGTGCCGAGACCTCGTTCACCGTCCATTATGTATACATATATATATATATATATATATATATATATATATATATATATATATATATATATATTATCCTACCGATATTTTCCAGCGATCAACTACGTAAATATCGTCGGCAAATATCGAACATGCATATTAAAAATATAAAATTACAAGGGTGCATATTTTTTGTATTACGTCATTGAAAGTGGTTGTGATCGAAGAAATATTTAATATCCTTCCGGGTATCGCCAGAGGCGTCGATAAAGAAGGTCGCGATTAATTTACGGGGATTCTCTTCCTTTTTTTTTTTTTTTTTTTTTCTAACGCGGGATTTTTTTGATTACAGCTTGGGACTAATTCTCTTGATACCGACCTAATTTAATCTCTTCCCCTCGGAAATATTTTTCGTATCGTCAACCAGCGATTTATTTACAAAATAGCGAGTGAAGTATCAAATAAAACGATACAACATTGGAAGTAATCGTTTTGTTCAAATGGTATTTAGAGCGAAGTTTTGTCCATTATGTCTCTCTAATACGTGACTGTGTTTGAATCACCAAACATAGTATATAGAAATTAATTTCAAACTCCTGAAAAATTTCACTTTCATTTTATAAACTAAGCAGTAAGAAGCGGCAAGAAATTTAGTTTCCGTGAATTACTCGAATGATAATTCGACGACGATGAGTGTCGACTGACTCGATCCTCAAGAATTTCTTTATTCGAAATTTTAATATTCCTCCAGTGCCGTTATATGCCGTTATATTATACGCCATGCTTTCGTTATAATTAGCAATTATAAAAAATTTCTATAAATTTAGCTGTCGGCTAAATTTAAGCATGACGTCCCCTTACATTAAGGGGATAGTCGAGTGCAAAGGGGTTAATTTCGACGGACCAGTGTTTCGCATCTGGTCCCTCGGATTCCAGTTTCGTATCTCGCTCCAACTGAATTAGCAATTGTGTCGCAAAGTGCATTGTATCCGGCTGCAGCGCGGCTGAAAGCGAGACGAGCCTCTGTTTCGGGGCTTTCCTTTCTACCCGCGACTCACAGTTTTTCTCGTTTCACGAGAATCGAACCTCTCTCTCTCTCTCTCTCTCTCTCTCTCTTTCTCGATATATAGACTGGGCCCCAACGTTTGACCGTCGTTTTCCCTGCACGCTCCCGGACCGATTAACTCGTCGATGACAGCTTCCAATGCCTATCACCGAGACCTCGTTTCCTCCACCGTAAAATCGATCTAAATATAGCAATCCAAGGGGCTCTACCTGCGACGTACGCGCAGTTTGTAGCAGTTTGTAGCTGTTGTCCGAAGCTGATACGTCGCCAACGAACGCCAACGAAGTTTAGCGGTCGTCCGACGCGAGTGGAACGGTTAATTGGACAAACGAGGGAAAAATTTGCCCGTTTGCTGTCGATCGAACAAGACTCTCTCTCTGGCTACGCACAGCGATCTGAAACGTCTGTGACGTTTTTACGGCCGAACGTCAATCTTTCAAATTTAGTATTCTGACGAAATTTCTTTTCGACGAAATAGAAGGACCCTTTGAAACTTTGGAATCCAAAATTATTGCTCGTTTCAGATAATTATGGAACATGCTGAGGTCAAAATCTCGAAAGTCAGAATGAAGCTAATTCTTTTAATTACTTGATCACGGAATTATTAAATAAAGGGTTTAAATTGTCGTTTAGTTCATATCGATAAGCGTGTTTCGAATATTTAAATTGAACACCTTGAGCGTATTTCAATCCATGTACAAGCAGAATAGTAATTCGAACTTCGAGAATGGTTTTGAAAGATTAAGAGTGATTGACATCGTACAAATTTTGAGTGCAATCTTTAAACAGACATGGATTTTCAGAATTCAATTCAGTCTTCCACAAATTTCAAACCAAAGAATCTCAAAGCAAAATTCTGTTCCCACAAAAGCTCGAGGTTACTTCCATTTTTTAAACGCCGTTACATATTTCTGACCCGATTTGACCACTCGGTCTGAAATCTAGAAAATAATTTTGGCCACGAAAACGCGGTCTCCGGGTCGCTCTGGACCATTCCAGTTGCGAGTCTGAAAAAAATCGTCCATGGCAGCGTGAATTCGAAAAACTTAACGAACGACCGAGTGACCACTGAATCTCAATAGAAAGTAGAACATCTCGCAGCAGCAACGAACGAACGCGCGCACGAGATCCTTCGCGAACGCGTTCGACGAAAGGGAGCAAAACGGTGTGTTCTCCTGCACGTTGCCATGATTTAGAGATACAGAGAGCGTTTTCTAGCATGTAAATCCAACCCTCCTCCACCCACCCGACCATCGGCGTGTCCGTGAGAAACGACGACGCGCGTCCTTCATACGCTGACGCGTTAAATCGCGCGATAGAACGAAATATACGTCCTCGCGTTTGAAAAATTGCGCTGGTCGCGAGAGCCGCCGGATTTCCGCTCGTTTATGCCCTCGAATGTGTTAATTGCACCGCGGGGAACAAAAAAATGTCCACGAGGGAGAACACGATCCGCGGTTCAGGGACGTGTTTCGCGTCTAATTGTTCGCAGCCTTGCAAACCACGATCTTCGTGCCACAGTCACAGACTCCAGCCCGAAAAAATGGCCCCTCGATTGAGAAGCTTTCTTTCTTTCTTCCAATTCGTCTTTTATAAAATTTCACGATTCTTTTCTTTTTTATTTTCCTCTGCGAATATATCTATTTTGTACGCGCGAAATATTTACATTTTTTTGCAGCAGATGTAAAAATTATAGTGTGGAATAATGGTGGTCAATCTTGAGGATTATCGTGTTTCATAGTCTTGCAAACCACGAGATATTATGGATCGATCTTCGTGCCACAGTCACAGGCTCCAGCCCGAAAAAATGGCCCCTCGATTGAGAAGCTTTCTTTCTTTCTTCCAATTCGTCTTTTATAAAATTTCACGATTCTTTTCTTTTTTATTTTCCTCTGCGAATATATCTATTTTGTACGCGCGAAATATTTACATCTTTTTGCAGCAGATGTAACAATTAGAATGTTTGTGGAATAATGGTGGTCAATCTTGAGAATTATCGTGTTTCGTAATCTTGCCAACTACGAGATATCACGGTTCGACCTCCGTGCTACAGTCAGAGGCTTGAGCACGAAAAAATGGCCCCTGGATTAAAAAGCTTTCTTTTTTTCTTCAATCCGTCTTTCACAAAACTCCACAATTTCTGTGTTTCTCGTCTAATCATTCGCAGCCTTGCAAACTCCGGTCTCCATGCTACGATCGGAAGTTGAACTCGAAAAATGGACTCTCGATCGAATAGCTTTGTTTCTCGTTCAATTCGTCTTTTAAAAAATTGCCGTCCGCGATTTCAAATTTCCAGAGAATCGAAAGTTCAAACCGAAACTCTCGTTTCACAGTGACATAGTGAAATACTACTCGACGATTGGCACTCACTTTCCCATTCGCAGTGAACTGGAATAAGAACGTATCGCCGAGGCGATACACGGTTTGGAAACGGCAATTTCATCCGCGAGTCTGCAATTATTGTGAAACTCGAAGCTCGTGACACTATGATATGTACAAATATACATATACATACATATATATACGTATATTTACATACATACGTGCGGATGCAGCGCGATAAATTCAGAGTTGTTACACGCGTGCGTTGCAATGGGTTGACACGGGCGAATAAAAAGTAAAAAGCGACGCATTTTCACGACGATGGCGGGGTATTGGAATTGGAGGAACAGCATTTCCAAACGCGACGCGAATCGTCGTGATCCTCGAAAATTGTTGCCTCCCCCGAATTTCCCCATCCACGCTGAAACATCGCCCGTTTCCTATTTTAACGCAAAGATTGATCCTTCTTATATTGGATTCGGTGGATTCTTTCCTTCCTTCCTTCCTCCTCTATAGAGATATTCGCGAGATTCCCTCGCAGATCCGCGCAGTTGTTACGATTGAAACATCCGAATGGAAATAATGCGAATATCTTATCTTATCAACTTTCGCGAAACGCGGCTTGTACTTCGTGCAACGTGCAACGCGCGGAAGAGAGAGAGAGAGAGAGAGAGAGAGAAAAAAGAGGAAAGAGATCTGCTACTAATGGCAAGTTCCTTGGGAATTAAAGACCGAAAGGCAACGAAAGGTAAGAAGGAAAAAGAAAAATAAATAATTCGAAGCTTTCGCCGAAAAGCTCGCGCGCGTAACGCGAGAAAGATCGCAATAATTAAAAAGAATTTACGCGATATTTTTCAGATTGAAACGGAGAGAGAGAGAGAGAGAGAGAGAGAATGGGGCGGGGAGCATTATCTTATTCCACTCGTTTCTCCCCAACAGCTGCACCAAATCTAGTAATACCGGAGGCGAATGGAATTTTAGTAGGAAATAGATCAGATATTACGTGGAAATCCTCTTAGCGGGCACAATTAAATATACGAAGGGCGTTTAAACTTTTTGGCTTTGCGAGTCGAGTTACGAAATGCTCGTAATACACTCGTCCAAATATTTAACGACCAAAGTTCCACCAAAGGAACACGGTTGCCATTAATTGCAGCCATTTCACGGTATTAGCCAACGATAAGAAGAGGCTCGGGCGCGCGTTTTCGGCCGAGCAAAGTTCTTCCTCGGCCGATACAAAGACGCAGAAAAGCGAAGATTCTCAATTTTCAAGGAACTCGGTCCATCTCTACACAGGATGGCCCATTTAACACTTGGAACTAGCGACGACCAAAGCATAAAATCTCCATCTCAGAAACTTGTAAAGGGAAAGAAACAGAAAATCTTTGTAATTCTTGTAAATAGGGTGCGCGAGCTTTTATTTTTGTATTTCACGAAGGATCATTCGAGTCTCCAAAAATACACAGTTTTATATCTATAGAAGATGTAACAAAAATAATCGAATGGTCCTTTTGACCATTTTGGTCAAGTCCTAGTGCGAAGCGAGGTCACCTAAAAATCTTGTTGACTCGCAGAGATATGATGTGGAAAATATTTGTTGCCCAACGTGAATAGTATCGAAACGCAAAAATATCGATGTTCACTCATGGTAAAAGTGGAAGTAGAGATAAATTTATATGTAAGATTTAGATTTTCAAGGTCACGTTCTTACCAAGAATATATAGTATGAAAAAAGAAACATCAATAATCTGGAAAAAAAACATTTTTACCAATTATTGGTCTTTGAATACCATTCGTGTTAGCCAAAAAAAAAAAAAAAAAAAAATTATATATATTTTCTGCATCATCGCGATTCGAAAAGAATTATTTCAGGTGGCCTGGCTTAAATAGACTGGCCTGCATTCGCTGAACTTCCAGCAAGACGAAAATTTAAACGCATCGCTTGAAAAGCGACTGCAGCTAGCCGAATATCTGCGGAGTATCATCTATTTTAACATTGAGCACACTTCTCCGTAAAAATAACCATCCTTTCGAACTGCGTTGTTTCCACGATACTTTATCAAAAGTCTGCCTTTGCTATCACGATGAATCAACGGCCCCATTAACCAAATTGAGGGCCGCTCCCGGCGTGTGAGAAACGGCTTTTGCGACAGAGTGAGAGAGAGTGAGAGAGAGAGAGAGAGAGAGAGAGAGAGAGAGAGAGAGAGAGAGAGTGGAACTGCGCGAAACGAGGAATCGAAAATCGCCAGCTGACTAATTAACCTCTTGCGCTGGAATGACGTGCCACGCACGTCGAGAATTTTTTGTCCCAAATTTGGCAACATTTTCTCAGTATATCTATATACTTAAAATTGATATATTTATATACTATATTTGGATATTTATATACTGTAAGTATACTAAGTATAGTAAGTATAGTATACTTATAGTATAATATAGTATAGTATACTTATAGTATACCAGCATACTTAGCAAGTATAGTATAGTATACTTATAGTATAATATATTATAACTACTATAGTATACTATAGTATAATATACTATAATTACTATAGTATACTATAGTATAATATACTATAATTACTAGTATACTTAAGTATAGTATAGTATACTAGAGAAAATATACTATAAATATACTAAATATAAGCACATTTTCTCAGTTTTAAGTATAACCCCGGCAAAATAAAGTAAGTTCATTAGTTCTTAATAATGTCTATCCAGTGACATCATACCGACGAGTTTAGAAGAAAAAGAAAGCGGCCGAATTATTGTATACGATTTGGTCACTCGTTACGGTCCGCAATCAGTTGCCAGCGCAAATGGGGTTAATAATCAAGGGGCAAACGCAATAGATGAAAACCGCGTAATTTCGCACGTCCTCGAACTCGAGTCGAGCGCCCTCGAGGAAACGTAATCCAGACGCCACGGATTTTCACGAAAATAAAGACGTTCCGAAAATAAATCAACCGCCACTGATATCCAAACACGAAGAAATTTCGAAGTATCTCTCTCATTTCGCGGAACAAGTTCGACAACTTACACGCTCTCCCTTAACGTTTATCGAATTTTTGCACACTTGTTGCCGACTTTGCGTTGTTTAGACGTTCCATTACGGTCGGTTATCAGTTCGAATCGATAGATTCGAATCCTGCGATTGGACTGATTGACTTGCCATTTACAGAAATGGTAAAAACTTCGCGACACGGGGATCACATTCGTGGAAATCTGCATATCTCATCTGCGAGATTATATATCAGAAAATGGATTAACTCAGTTTCTCGAATCTTTACTATAGTTCTACGAAATCACTGTTAACACGCTGCATACCGATTTTTGGTTACTTCTCATTTAGACTACGTGGAACCTTCGATTAACAGCTTTGCTTCTAAAGTATGTCTTACAATTATTATAATATAAAAACTGTAATTATCAAGAAAAGTGTCAAAAGCTGCGTTACAAAACAAGACAGTGAATTTAATTTCGAGGTATTATTTTAACAAACAGTTTTCTGACGATGCAAAATTAATTTAAAATAAAAGATTTCGTTCCACATATTTTTAATATTATTGTTCACGTACTAAATAATAATAATTTATTACGTAAATGATATAATACTATGAAATGATACTAAATACTAATAAATGACATTTATTTTAACGTTATTTTGATAACAAATTTTACAAAAATTTCGTCTTCTTACCAAATATAACTGATCTTAACAGACAGTCGGATAAAATAATCGTCACGCGGTATACATGCTGTTAAGATGTCAATACGTGACTTTGTAACAAACTTTTAAAAACGTTTTTCGTTTCTAAACTTCGTCCTCAAACTTCTCGACTACGTCGTATTACAAAATGGATCAGCTCCTCGGCTTCTCAAGTCTCATCGCCACAGTTTCACCTTAGAAAGGTGGTCACAAAATCACTGTTGAACAGAAACGCAAGCTAACAGCGGCTGGAGTCATCCGCAACGGGCAACGAGATTTCCGAATAAATCGTTCTTAAGACGATCGCTACCAAGATCGATCATCAGACGCCGGATTATCGGATTTAGGCATTTGCCTCTGCCCCCCTCCCTCCTCCTCCTCCTCCTCAAATCGGGGACAAACATTCGCATCGATGACTGCCATCTCGATGGAAATTGAGGAAATAAGCAGATAAGGAAATTACAATTGGAAAAAGCGAGAGAGCCCTGCGATTATCTTCCGCGATGAAAACTCGCCTTTCACGGCTGTGCTGGATGGATATTCATTCATTCTCCCGCAAACAAAGCAAACAAACCGGACTAAAATCAAAATCAAAATGTATGTAAGAAGCCAGGTCTGAAAAGTTGATAAATAAATTTCATAGCTCGTCAAAGGTTAAACAAAGTTCCAGGAATCCGCTTGCTTCATCCGGGGCCGCGATTACTCGACCCGGTGTTTATGTTCGCCGAAAACACTCGCAAATCTGCAACTACGACTCGAGACCCGTGCAATCGTTAACCGGTTTATCGCGATCGATTTCGCGGCCGCCGGGACACAGATTCGCGAGAGGAATCCACGAAAAGAGCTCGATTGGACGAAGATAGAAGCGTGTAATTCGAAGATTGGATTCGCCGCGAAGATCGATCAGCGCACCGATCGTGGTTGTATGTTTATTCGATCCAACGCTTTCTTTCGCTCGTACACTGGCGAACTGGCCAAATCGTCGAGTGAATCCCGATCGACGCGAGTATACTCCTCGATTATCCGGTTGCTAATTCAACGATGGCTAATTTATCGAGTGGCACGCGCTATCGAGTCGTTAAACATTACGTTTCAATTATACGATTATTAGATCTAGTCGTTCGATTCTATCTCGAAACAAGTACTAACCTAGTTACTTTTCACGATCGATTTTACGAATCGAAAGATCGTTGAGCCAAAGATACTCGCTACTATTACAATGCTTGTTACGTGAAATACTGAAGGAGAAAAAAAATGAAATGATAATAAATGACAGTAAGTAAAGCTGTCCGATTGTTAGATTTAATTGCCCGATTATTAAACCTAATGAATCGAAATTAGCTCACATCGAGTATTACACGTTTTCGTCGAGCATTGCTCGCTTGTTACTTTTCACGATCGACTGTCTGTGAAAAGTCGCAAAGCCAAAGATACTGTTGCTACAAACGCGCATATGAAAAGAACGAAGGAAAGATGGTCGGACGAGAAAGCGGGATCGATCTCGGTTCGACACTCGCCAGATACAAGGGAGATCGGCGCGAAGAGTTTCCTCGTCGGTGGAAAATTGAAATTCAAATGCGATCGTCAAAGTCTGCGAGGACAATTAGCGTTTCTTAAAAGGGACGGTTGGCTGGATGGCTGGCTGGCTGGCTGGCTGGCAGCTGCCGACGTCGCGTAATTTTTCTATGCGAAAATTAAGCCGTCTCTCTTCAACTGTACGTGCACGGGCATCCATGAAATTCATAAAGCGTGCCGTAAAACGGAAGCGTCGCATTAAACCGCGGCGTTCCCGTGTTTTAGAAAAGCAGACGCGTTTTCCCGCTTGGTTTTAATTAGCTCAACGTCGCGTATACACTTTTACTTGATAAGAGCAAGAGAGAGAGAGAGAGAGAGAGAGAAGAAACAAGAAGAAGGATAATCCTTCGGTAATCGGGACGGAGGAGATTAATTGCGAGTGTTTAAAATAGCACCGTGTTGGAATTCCACCGATCACCGTTTCGTCGATTTAGAAAATAATCCCGGCTCGGTTGAATCTTCCGTTTTTCGAATCGATGCTTGCAATTACATACTTGCAAGCTATTGACAAGCAACAAGGTCGTTCGCAGGAGGCAAAGACCGCGGCGAAAAATGAGAAACGACGATAAATTAAAGTGAAAACGAGAATCTTCCGCGGAGGGTTAATAGAAATTACGCGGACACGCGTTAAACTCGACTAAACGATCGCGGCGATTAATTCGCTCGCCAACAATCTCGCAGAAAAAGATAAGGCCGGCCAACTTCCTGCACGCGGCCGAACTTTGCGAATTAAACCGCGCCAAGATAGCTCTTTGATCGCGATTAGAGTTCACTCGTTCAACCTAATTCGTGGAACAGCGTGCTATCTGGCCCCACGGCACTGCGCGTAGCAAAAATATCGTTTGAATTAAAAATGCAGCATGGAACACAATTTAAAACAAAGAAGCCAGATTCGATTGATTTTAGTCGCGCGACAGCAAACAACTTGTTTGAAAGGGACAAAGGGACACAGTGGCGGACATGGAAGATTATCAAGGCACGCTCTGACCGAGTTGAGCAACTCGCAGTCGTTTGGAATCACTAATGCGGATTTGCGCCAACTGAAGAAGAGAAGATTCCGTGGATCATTGCAAAGGAAAAAGGGAAATAATAAAAGACTAATGGAACAATACCTGGACTCATCTACACAAGTGTGACTGTTGGAATTTATGATTTGAATTTAGCGGTATAAATGGATCTGTGTGTTGATGTATGTGTGGCGTGCGGGTAAGTCTAAAAAACAAATAGACAAGAGTCAAACGTGAAAGCGTAGAGTAATGATGGCGAACCTATGACCCGCGGGTCAGACACTGACCCACGCATTAATTTTTATAAACTTATCGTCATATATATAAAAGAATTTTAATTATTTTTCGAACCCGTCTTTACAAAAAATGTTAAGAAAATTACAAGTGTTCGGTTAGAGGTTAAAAATGAGAAATAATTGTGTTTTATGGAGGATTTACGACTTGGTTATGTATACTTATAGGTATTTTAAGTCTTAAATGTTATACGAGTCACTTGTGTCCAAAAAATTTTATATAGCGCTTACGATTAAACAGATGTAATAAACACTAAAAAAACACACTAGATCCCATTCTCAGAATAGGTAGCTTTGCTAGTTTTTTATAAAATAAAAAAGAGAACAGACAATAAAAAATATTAAGAAATAAAGTATATATATCTAATGTATAGTGCAGGGTGTCACCCCTTTTATATCAATTTTTTGACGTCGACATTTATTTTTTGCTCTTCACTTGCAAAGGTAAAAGTTGTAAAACAAAAAGGAAACGTAAGCTTTTTAGAGGATTATAAAAATGAGAAACAAAAAAAAGTAGTTTTTAACCATCCTCTCCTCCCCTCCCCCTTTCCAAGTGACGCCACTCACTTAGTGACCCACGAGCTAATACTAAAAAAAATAATGAACAAAATTTGACCTACTTCTCAAAAAGATTCGCCTTAGAGCATCTCGAATTGAGATTAACCAAAGATATTTTTCCTTCTTTTATTATATTTTATTTTATAGCAGATATTCAGTGTGTTGTGTATATATGTATATAGTACCGTACGAAATATATATATATATACTTTTTCGTTTATAAAGAAATTGGTGTATTCAACATTCTAACTAGTAAGTATTCGATACTGGGCACGAACAAATAGAAGCAGAAAAGATTTCGTGGCTACCTAGAGAAGGGATCGACATCGAAACTCAAAAATCACTCGTCGCAATTGGAGATCCGAAACGTAGAGCATTGAAAACACAGAAAATGTAATCCTGAAATCTTATCTCAAAGAATTCGACGCGTGGCTGGTAAATAGATCTCACGGTGGCAGCGGTGCCTCGAGGTACTTTAATCCGAGGTCCGACGACTTATCGCCTCGGTGCGTTTCCGGCGAGATTAACGAGTCCCCGTTAATTCTCCTTTTTCGGCGATCAGCTCATGTCCGCGGCAAGTGGCATTATAAAGAGAGATCTCGTCTCGATCCGGTAATGCCCGAATTTTTAATGTAACTGCATTAAATTTTAGTGAATTTTAATCCGAGTACGGCTGGCCTGAAAATTTGCATTGATCGTCTAACCGCACTTGTAATTTCATCGTGACTCGTGGAACGAGGTGAACGATTCGTACAATGGAGATTTGTTTCAAATGTCAAACGAAGCCGATCAATGACACCAACAAAAGCACATCTTAGAGCTCTTTAACCGCGATGAAACAATTTTGGCGCTGACTAAAATTAACATCGTTTGGTTATATCGAAACTGATGCTTCAACGTGTGTTTTCGCTATTTGCGGAATCGTTCGGCATCGGGCAGAGATACGTTATTACGCGCCATACGGCGGCAGAAAGTGATATATATACATATATAATAATTCCGCGTAACGACGTGATCCCCCGTATATTCGGTGGATGCGTTTCAAGTAAATTGCTTCCACGAAGGCGCATGTAAATTGCGATATTATTTAAATTCAGGACAGTCGCGTGGTTTTTATCCTCTGAAGAATTAAAATAACTTTACTCTGCTGTTTCGAGGCGAGCCTTAATAACCGTTGTCCTCCGGAGGTAATTTCTCTGACGGGACGCCTGATTTCTTTCTTTTTCGCGTGATTTAGAAACGTGAAACATCAGCTGGAAACAACATTTTCGAGAATTGCTGAAGATTCAATTCGTTCGGGCTTGCTTCGACAAATCGCGTTACAGTACTTTGGACAAATTCAAGTGACACGAGTCCTTCCGTCGTATTAGTCGAGCGTGCAGTCAAGTAACACATACAAAAGTTTCTTCCCACCTACTTTTTTCTTTAATAAAACATCGACAACTAACTTTATGAATTTTAAATTACATTTAAGTTCAAGCACGATTTTCCCCATTACGTTTCACAAAATAATTTCTTTCAAATGTCGAAATATGAATCCAAAGTCGCGTTAAAGCATTTCACTTTATTAATTTTAAATTAAATTTAAGTTCAAGCACGATTTTTCCCATTACGTTTTACAAAATAATTTCTTGCAAATGTCGAAATTTGAAGCCAAAGTCGCGTCAAATTTCATTTTATTAATTTTAAATTACATTTAAGTCCAAGCGACTTTTCCCATTACATTTTACAAAATAATTTCTTTCAAATATTGAAATATGAATCCAAAGTCAGTCATATTAACCCTGATAACCAGGGTTACCAAGAATGTTATTGAAGGAAGGAAATTAAATTATTTAATGAAATATCAATATATCAGCACGTGACTTGAAAGTTACCTGCCCGTAACAGGTTAATTAGAGAATTTCGTTGAAACGTTCATCGTAATCGAATGGGATCGATCGGTGTGCGAGAGCGTCGACTTTATGGTCGGGTAAAACGGTCGATGAGATGAAAACGTCGAGATGAAAAGTCTAGTCAAACTCGGAGATAAACAGGAGCGAGTTCGTTTGTTAAACGCACGGTGCACACGGTAGTCGGAAGCCGATTAAACGGCTGGATAATCATCGTGTTTGAGAATAGCCTGATCGGATAATGATTTCAGTTAATTAGCACTGAAATCCCCGCGAGTGGACCAACACACTTACGTCCGTTACGTTACGTTACGTGCGATCTGCACTCGAGCTCTTACGCCGGATTAGGCCGCGATAAGTGTTGGACCAGAGTCAATGTATAGTCCATTAATCGACAACGCGATTCCAGCATTTTTCCATTTCAGATCCAGTCTCTCTCGCTTCTCGTAACACGAGATTGTTTCTGCGATTTTTCACAGCGAGCGATAATAATCAACACCTGTTAACAAATATCAACGAATCGTACGAATCCTTCGGAACTAGCATCGATGGAAATTGCTCGACATACAATTCTACGTAAAATTACGGAAATTATTCGACGACTCGGCCAAATTGCAGAACTTTCATTAAATCATATTAAATTAATCCTCTATCGTTCTATATACGTGTGTACACGTTCTAATTTTGAAAATACCGCGTGTCCCATAACTCGGTACTAGAATTTCGAGTCCATGCGACAGAACGAGTCGAAATGAGAAAATAAAATTTTCATGGAAATGGAATATGAAAATATTATCGAGTATATTTACACATAAAAGAAAAGTGAGTCGAAAGAAAGGAATAAAATTTGTTCGTCGAGTTCGCGAAAAATCTAGTTTGAAAATTTATCGAGTACAGTTCAGAGAATGTTATTCCAACGCGCGAAAATAAGTGAAACAGGTGGAATAAAATTTGTCTGCAAGATGCTCCGTTTTCGAGGAAATCGAGTTGGAAAATTTACCAGGTGCAAGTGTGCCAAGGCAAATTTTAACGGAACGTATTCAGAGCCTATTTTCTGGGAGATGACGCTTCAAACGACAGAAATTTTACTGTACGTCTTTTCGTATTTCTGCGCGTGGAATATCCTCGCGTCGATTATTCGCGCTTGTCTAACTCAAAATTAACTAAATTTGATATAAATGCGATAAATATGGTAAATTTTCAAATTTTTTTTCTTTTTTCTTTTCGACTCGCTCTCTTACAGAATCACCTGCTCGACTGTGCCATCAGTTACGGGACACCCTGTACTTTCGAATACTCTTCACCAGTTTGTAACCAAAATTGGAATAATTGAACGAGAATTTTATTATTTGAAGTTTTAACCACGAACAATCATACTTCTTTTGTTTAATTTAGCGTCATAGTGATTAATTACGAATAATTTCCAAGAGCCAACGAAATATTTTTTTATTCCAGACGGCTGGCATACATATTTGCTACCCCATTCTCAACTGATGTCAATATGTTGCCAGTGAACGTGCAAATGGAATGGTATTGAGTTGCAATCAGGTATACAACTCGAGAAAAACATTTAACCAAGTATCTTTATTAGGGTTTTATAAACTACACCTGTCTAAAGAAAAATATTGCGCTGTTCGTGATGATCCTGTTGGAGAGGGACAATATATTTGCATATATGAAGCATACGAAACATGAAATAAAAAGAAAAACTATTCGTATAAATACTCTTTTCGTATAAATATCTTTCCGTATTGCCACTATCTGTATCAAACCAGATCAAACAGTATCTGAAAAACCAAACTCAGTGTTCTCGTTAAAAACTTTCGCATTTTTTTTAATTGATACAAGTATAGTTTTTTAATGAATGTATCGTTTCACTATATAAAAGTTGTTTCAATGCCCTCACAAATAATAAAGCCCTGCACTGAACTGACAAACCGTGTGCGGCCCTCGACAAATTTTTCTAAAAGATGGAACACTCACGCTCTTGACGCGATCCAACTATAACCTAACTGCGCGTTTTAATAAAAAAAAAAAAAAAAAAAAAAATCCACAGAGAACCGTGTCTGGGAAAAATCTTACGTGCAAATTTCGACTTTATTCGTTCGTAGTTTATCGCCGTTTCACGTTCGACTGGAGATATAAGTCTGGAGGCCGAAGAAATCGAGTAAAAGAAACACTCTACCGACAATGTAATTCCCATTCGATCGTTCTGTCCGTTACAGATCAAACATCTCGAGCAAATGCCAAAGCATTCGCCGATTTGAAATCCGTAATCTGAGATCCGCGATCGTTCCGTTTCGAACGAATGCGAAGCCACGTTTTACTTACTCGGTCGTGAAACAGTATCATACGCAACGCAGCGGGGATAGTTCAGCCCTGCAGTAAATCTGGATCCGTGAAAAATCGGAAAAGGATTTGATGGACTCGGACGGCCAGGCAGCGAAGAAAGGAAATTGGCAAAAAGGAAAGAGAAAGCGGGGAAGGGGGAAAAAACATGGCTAAAAAGCGGAACAGAACTTGGGTAAATTTGATCGCGAGCAAATGGAAAAGGAACAACTGCGTATGAATACTGAATCAGATTTCGATTACCTGCTCGATGTGTCCGTTTTAAAACTCACGAAACGTACGAGAAAAAACGTATCAGACAGACGGGAAACGATGCACAGAATACGGATGTACCGCCGTTTCCAAACGACAGTCTTTAATCCGAAATAAAGACGATGCATTATTTAAACAACACTCGAGCCTGATTCAACGTACTAGAGATTCTGAAAAGTCTCGAGCGAGAGTTATTCGTGAAAATATCCCGTTTGATCGAGAGAGTGAATATTTGAAATTCATAATTTTTGTTAGACACTTGTGGTAGACGTGAAACGACATATTTTTAAAGACTTAGATAATTTTTCGTAGAATGTACAAAGAAAAGCTCGTACACTCCATTGTATTGTAAAGTTATTCTATTTCTTTGAGCATATTTAAAGTTATTTTCCATTTCGACACCTCCTCCTCGTTCTGTTCGACACTAGACCTACCAAAATGGTCGAAATGACCAATTTATAATTTTCCTTAGACATTTTATGGACGTGAAACAGTATATGTACTAAAGTTTTACACATGCATAAAACAGTAAATAAGAAGTTGCATTATATATTCTCCATTGTAACGAAAATTTCTATTTTTTGGACTTGAACTCCGATGGAAATTTTAATGCTTCAGCCGCTCGGTAGTTCCAATTCTAAGCGTTTTAGCCCTCGATATGCCGATTAAATCATGTTTCGAAACGAAGCGTATGTACTTTCCAAATTGAAAGGGAATTGTTGTACAAAGTTGCTAGTAACGAACAGCGTGTTCGTCAAATAACTTTTATCGGGAAACAAATGATTTTCACTATTTATTTCAGTTCTCGAAATCTGCAGAGAAATATATATAAAAAAAAAAAAAAAAAAAAAAAATGAGACGAAGAGAGCGTCAAAGCGAGAACGAGTCGTATTATTAAGCTAACATACATTTTTTACCATTGGCTGTTCGCACCTTTTCACCTCGTTCGAACCTCACACCCCGGATAAAGTGAGTCTCTCTCTCTCTTTCTCTCTCTCTCCTTCTCTCCTTCTCTCTATCTCAATCTCTATCCTCCTTTTATTGGAGCCTCTTTTCAGTGACCACGAGCGAAATCTAATCGACGCGACGGCTCGTTCCTCGAAAGCGTGCCGGGGAGATTGATGTAAAACAAGAACCGGTAAATCCGTCGAATCGATCCCCGGTGAAAATTCGGTGAAAGAGAGAGAAAAGTGGATCCGAACGGCCGGCGGCGCGGAGGGTTGCTTTCGACCGCGACGAATCGCGTTCATCTAAATCGGATCAGCTTCATCCGTGCTCGCCACCGCGAATCGCAGGTGTGTCGAGCTAGTCTTGCCACAATGTTCGCAATCGAAAAGCCCATTTCTCTTATTTTCCTGCATTTTATTCGGTGCCACCGACACCACCCGGGCTCGTCCGGTTTACCCTCTGGCCTTCTCTCTCTCTCTCTCTCTCCTTTTTTTATTTCTTTTTTTTCACCTCGAGCACACAGTGTCGTTGCTGTGCCTCTCTTTGCAGCGTGGCTTTTCTAATCAAGTCGGGCTGCTTTGTCTTGTAAAACGAATGAAAAAAACGTCGACGCCGATGAGGAAATGGCCGACAACGATCGACAACGAGAGGGGAACAAGCTAAAGTAACCTCCTCACGCCGCGATATGACGGACTCGTGATTTTTTATTCCTTGTGCAATGGCCAGGCTTCCGCCAGATTTTTATCAATTTTACTCGAAATCGTCTCTTCGAATGTTCCCGACGGAGAAAGCAAAAGTCGATAATTGCAGAATCGCGTAACTCGTTCGCGTCTGTTTGCTTTTCTCTCACCGATCTGACTTTCGAGCCGATTTCGTTTTCGTCTGTTCGTTTTCGGCTGCGCCGTTGCGCGGAATATTAAATTACGGGAGGTGCGATACCTTCGTTAAAACAACGTTCGTTTACGAAATCAAGAAAAGAAAAAAATCTGACGAACGACTCGAGCGACGAATATTGTTCGACAAAAAACTCACGATCAGTTTGTAACGCGAGATCTCTGAAAACTTTGCTCGCGTCTCGATTTTCGTCGAATTGGACATACTCGTCATGCGAAAAATTACAATTTGTCAGTTAAATTAAATTTTTTGCGGACAATGACACTTATTCATAAATCTTAGACGTTTTGAAACAGAACAGGCTAACTGGCGGCCCTTGCCCCTACATTCCTCGTGCTTCTCCCTCCATTGCTTAGAGATGCAGTGGAGGGGAGAGCGCTAGCGGTCAGGAAAGTAGGGACAATGGCCGCCACTTCTGGTTTGGAATATATTGTGACTCGACTAGTTCTTTTTGCATAAATTCTAAATATTTTCTTGATACGATCGCTTGTGTGCATCGTCTTGCGCCAACGTGTGAAATTTGGACTCATATATAATTTCTGTGCATATACTGGAACAACTACTCTTTTAAACATTATTCGTTCGAATTCGTTTTTGTTGTAGAATACAGATTAATGGAAAATTAAGGCGTGTAAACTTTCCGCTGGAGTGTATCGAAAAAACCATTGAATTATATCCAATTGAAGATGTCAACATCAGTTGTACGGCAATTCACAACGAAGCCTACACATGGTTTCATCGGAAAACATTTTCCAAACTAAGTACCAGTCACATCGTTAAAAACTAAACCAACACGAACATGTTCGCTGCGTTCGAAAAATAATACGAAAAGAATCTAGATATTGGTGCTCGACACGCAAAGTGCCATTGTCGTATCTTGCTTCAAGAAATATCATTCTGAAAGAATAGATTAAACTTCCAATTTCTCTTTATTTTTCCCAAATATCTGATTCTTTCGTTCAACAAAAGAAAATGATCAATGTTTATTATTAATTAAATTGAACGATAAAATTATTGATTCTTCGAAAAGAAAACCAGTATTACTTATTATTAAGTTCAATTTTACAGCAGCTGCGCATGCTCTGCGTTTGACGAGCATATTCGTCATCGCGTTGTTCCAACGACACGATGTAGACACATACTTTTAAAAGCGCGTGCTCAGCACAGCTAAGTTTAAAACGGATTTATTTCGAGAGGAAACTGGATGACAATCCCGTGACAATCGCCGTCCAGCGTAACAAACTTTATTTATACGTCGATTTCGCGTTCATTTTATATTTACCGATCTCTGGCTCCCGGACTCTTGTCATTTCGCGTCAATCGCATACACACACGTTTCAATGATCACGCTCGTTTCCGTGTTTATCAAACGTCGTTTCTTCCCAACGAAAGAGAGAGAGAGAGAGAGAGAGAGAGGGAGAACTACATACCTGGTAGCCGGCCGGTAGTTCGTTTCATTATTTCGGGACCAGTCGGCCCGTGAAATAATCGGATAAATATAATTATTGGCTCAACGATCAAACGCGTTTCGCTGATAACATTTCCCGCGTCGCGTCGTTTCTGGCTGACGTCGAATCACGCGGCGTCATTGATCGCCACGCGAGTGTCTCGCGATCGTCTCTCCATCTACCCCAACGTTTCAATCGAATTAATTTCGCAAGAATGCTCGTAACAACATATATCGTAATTTATCGAAATGTACAGGGTGTCCCCGGGTTAAATCGCCAAACTTTGGATATGAATTTAGAACCCTGATAGCAAGCAAATTTTTCCTTTGGCAAGTATGCTCGCAAATGCTTGTCTAAATTAGCTTATGTTCCTGTAGGCTTATGTCCTAAATTCATATCTAAAGTTTGACGATTTAAACCAGGGAACACCGTGTATACACCGAGAAGAAGAACGGGAGCGCCTCGTTGATTTGTAATTGGCGAAATCTCCGCGCTTCGATCAGAGATTGCAATTAAAACTCCGTTGCAATTTTGTCAAATATCGCTCTCCCGAAACGCGGCGATGTACGTACGCGCGCGCAGTGGTTGTAAATTACATTTTAACGAATAGGAGATTAAGTTAAATATTGAAGGTTTAATCTGCATGCATATATTATGCAGCCACGCTGGCAACTATTTGTCAATCCGGGCGTGTTTTAAAAGCGACGGGAGAGGGGAGAGGGGAGAGGGAAAGACTATATTTTGATACCGCGAGAAATCACGGTAAGGAAGAAAAGTGACGTTAAAAGCTTTTCATGTTTCATCTTCCATTGTACGTTCAACGGTAAAGCATTTTTACGCCGAGGGAATCGTACACGCGCCCCGATTATCTGTAACGCAACGAAACATTTACGATCGGGGACGCAATTCCTTTCACATTGTTTCCTTTTTTTTTTTTAACCCGTTTATCTTGAAACGATCATTCCATCGAACGGACAAACATTTTTTCTCTCTCTCTCTCTCTCTCTCTCTCTCTCTCTCTCTCTCTCTCTCTCTAAATGCACGTAAAACGCAAATTGAGGCCACGATCGTGATACGCGCGTTCACGTGTGTACGATCTCCCTACACAGGGTGTTCGATTTTAATCTACAAATGCGATTGTCTTCGAAACTGTTCGTCGTTTAAGAAATGTCTCAAACGCACTTTTCTCTTGTTTTATTTGGAAAGTGTACGTGTCATTAGAAAATACTCATTTCATCGATTTACGCAAGAACTGTATCTTCAATCATTTCCTTCAATCATTTTGATAAAATATGTTGAGCACTGCCAATTTTGAGGGTAATTTTCACCCTCGACGTTTGCAATATCGACGAAAAAATGCGGGTCAATAACTTTTTGAAAACTACGTTTATACCAAATTTCGTCAAAATTGGTGATTCATACTATTATTTCTTCAAGTATAGTCAAGTACAATTTTTTGTACGTAAGTCGACTTTGTACTGCGCCAGATCATTTTCCATAAAAAAAAGATATTGACCTATGTATATCGGAAAGCTATTAGTTTATAAGATACTTCAATTTTAATTTTGCAAAATTTATCGTGTGAAAAATGAGAAAGGCCGACTCTTCTTGTCTTTTATGCATAGATTTAAAAAAAATATATCTCCTAAACTAATAGGTTTTAGACGTAGATAAGTCAATACCTTTTTGTAGAGAATGACCTGCTGCATCGATTAATAAAAAAAAAAAAATCACGTAATCTACGCGTCTATTTAGAGACAAACTAATTGTACCAAGTTATCGTCCTCTCGAGACAAAACATTTTTTAAATGACGAACAGGTCAATTATCGGGGACAATTGGATTTTTAGATTAAAATGGGACACCTATGTATGCGTATTCACTTCGACGTATGTACATATGTACATACGTGCAAGTTGGGCAAACTATGCGCGACAAATCACTCGAGGATACGTACATACGTATATACAACTTTGAATTTATAACTGCGTTGTAATTTTTATAATTCTCTGTCGTGTTTCCCAAAAATTCGACGAAGATCAAAGAGAAGAGGACGAAAAAGAACGGCGAGAGACGAAATTCAAGCAGCGCGCGATTCAACCAGCATCTATTTCTAATTATCGCAACAATTTCCCCCTTGTTATTACAAGCGGATGAAAACCGTGGCATGAAATATTAATGCAAGTTTCGCAATTAGCGCCATGTTTTCGCAAACGTCGACTCCTGTGCCAGGAAATAAGATTTCCATTCATCATCCCTACGGGGCGAAGCGACAGCGAGACAAACGCGGTGGAACATGAACCCTGGCAACAGCGTGAATTTTCAACATGCACGGTCTCGCGGCATCGAAACGATTCAAACGATTAAAAAGAACGATTCAAACGATTTAAAAGATGTATCGATAGGCGACGAACGAACGATCTCTAACGTGGTTGTAATTTCGATCGAAAATATTTCAGATGGAATTATAGGACACCAGATGAAATTACAACGGCTGTAACGATTTTCTATTTTCTTTTTCTTTTTTTTTTTTTGCGTACAATAATGTGGCAATAAATCTCTGTTGCAAATAAATAACGCGAAGCGAACATGATTTCTTTTCAAATTTTCGCGCTCATAAACTGCACGAACTGTTCGCTCTGCTCGACATGGAGGAAAAGGAAACTATAATTCAAGCAGATTCGACATTTTTTTTCAGCAGCGGAATTTACAGTTTTATTCTACTATTTCCTTTCTTCCCCATCGATGTGTCGAGGCCACTGTAGTTTTTTTTTCTTTCAATTTGAGAATTTATCAAATTAACACGAAATTAACACGTTCTCTCTTTCAGAAGGAACCAAAATGTGTGACACACTCTTCTGGAGAATGAAGTCGTATGAAAATGTAATTTGAAAACTGGAAAACTGAAAGAAAAAAGAAAGAAAATAATGTTTGTTTCGCAAATAATTGTACGAGACATCAAAGACTGAATTTAAAGAGGTATTGGCTAATAAACTGTTTTCTTTACGTCGATTGAAATAACATCCAACGTAGTCATGCTCGTAAAGATTAAAATATTCGCAATCGACGTGCGTTTCAGGACCATCGAATCCTTTTTAAAATTATATTTACGCGCGTAGCTACGAGTAAAACTTTCACCGAATGGGACATTATGCGCGTGATAAATGACGGAGGAGAGAAAACAACAAAGCAATCCGAGGGAAATGGCAATCCGTCGCGTTTCTATCGACAAAGAACCGCATTCTCCCCCGGAGAAACGAGTTTCCACGTCATTTCGAAAACAATGCACAATCTGTTTTATCTTTTAAAAGAAAAGAGAAAAAGAAAAAAAAACGGCGCCACAATGGCCTGTCAGAAAAATCATCGCGGAACATGGTAAATCGGTCGAGAGTATCGTGACATACGTTGTCCCTGTACCTACATAAACCACTATCATAAGTACGATATTAAGGTCAACAGGGTAATGGCGTTTGCCTTGACGGGGACAGTCGCTCGCGGTTCTTTAATATAATCATCGTGCGGTATTACGTTGCACGGGAAACGACTCGAAACTTTTCCCATTAATGCGAGCACGAACGACCGATCGGAGGAACGAGTTTCACGGGGGAAAAACGAATATTTCAGGATACATTGTATTCAGAGATAAAGAGATCGACATACCTAATAAGCCAAAGAATTCGTCCTGGTCTCTTACCTGAAACAGACGGAGAAAGGAATATAGTTAGTTTAATAGGATCGTTGATTAAATTCTGAGAGCAATATTATTTTCTCATAACCTTCCATCATTCATCTGAACTTCTTTTCGTATCATCTACCAGCAATTTATTCGCAAAGCATCAATTCAAATAAAATGACATAATCATTCGAATGGTATTTAACCTCTTGCGCTGGAATGACGTGCCACACACGTCGAGAATCTGTTGTCCCAAATTCCAACATTTTCTCAGTATATTTATATACTTAAAACTGAGAAAATATACTATAAGTATACCAAGTACAGTATATTATATATTATATAAGTGTATTATACTATAAGTATACTATTCTTAGTATACTTGAGTATAGTATAGTAGACTAGAGAATCTTATACTATAGTATACTAGAGAAAATATACTACAAATATGGTATAATATATTATAAGTATAATATACTGTAAGTATACTATACTTAAGTATAGTACAGTATACCAGAGAAACTTATAGCATAGTGTACTAGAGAAAATATACTATAAGTATATATTTTCTCAGTTTTAAGTATAACACAGGCAAAATAAACGATAAGTTTATTACTTCTTAATAATTTCTATCCAGTGATGTCATACCGACGAGTTCAAAAGAAAAAGAAAGCGACAAATTATTGTATACGGTTCGGTCACTCGTTATGGTCCGCGCAACCAGTTGCCAGCGCAAAAGTTTAACACCAAATTTTGTTGATTATATCTTTCTAACAAGTGATATCGTTTAAATTTAAATCAACATTGGGGGTTCAATCATTGAAGGTTTGCTAGCACAAGTATAACGTAAATACAAGAGTTAATGATATATATAGTTTCAATCTTTGGAAAAATAATATCGTCCACCATCATTTCTCTTCCGTAAAAAGCAATGAGAAGTCCAGTTTGTGTGAATTATTCCAACGAGTGTCAATTGACTCAGGACTGCTTTCAGAAATTTCTTCTTCTGAAATTCTTTTGTTCTCAACGTCGTTGTATCACAGCTGAAAATGACCTTCGTAAAATATTTGCGAGCGAAAGTCCTTTATTTCCCCATTTCTCGCACTCTTATTTCTCCGAGCTGCAATTTTTACGCTTTTTGGAAATTTCTTCGTACATTGTAAAGTGTCTCGGTTTCACGCGAGTGTTTACACTCAGCGTGGTCTCGCATGTCTTTTCGCTTTGAAAGAACATTCCGTCATGATATCTTGACTGACACCAATGCCAGAGAACGATGAAGGTGGCTTCAACGCTGTGGATATACTCCTTCAACGGTGCAAACAAAATTCAAATTCGCGCATAATGCGCGAAATGACAAGTATTCACTCATAGGTACACATAAGCCTGAAAAGTCAGATCTTTTCGTCTAACGAAATTTCATGTTTTAATCTTCCTAATTAAGTGATTTATTTCGAATTGGCTCCTGAGCTTTCGAGTTGCCGATCCTCCCAAGGATTACAATCACCTTTATTCTCTCTCATTCTCTCTCTCTAGTGTTCCTCGCGTATCCAAAACCCCTTTCTCCTCTACAAATCTCGGCTGGATTCCAAAAATTTTAATTTCCACAGCCTGGACTCGTTACCACGTCTCTTCAACGTGCAAAATAATTCCATAAAAGGAATATTCGAATATTAATTGGCTCGGTTAAAGCACTTGAGAACTTGCGAAAGTCCAGCGTGTTCGGCTATGGGTATTAATAGTGTTTTAAACTTGGAAAGAGTCTGGAAGGAAAAGAACGTTCAACCTAGATGATTACCTTCGAAATGTAACTACGGCTTGGAAATTTACCTAAAAAAGTAATATATGTAAAAATGAAATTTATCTAAAAAAATAATATGTATAAAATAAAATAATAATAATTATTACCTAAATAGTAAAATTAAAAAAAAATAATATATATAAAAATAGTAATAAAAAAATACCTAATAAAATAAAAATTTAAAATTTTTTCTATACCGGATATTTATATTTCAACGTGCAAAACGACGTTGTCGAGATGAAATTGATCCGACAATGAAATTCAACAACAACCACGTCACGTTCTCTCACGGTAATACGGGAAAAAGAAAAAAAAGGAAAGAAATACATGAATACGTAAATTGGTAAGGTAACAAAACACCACGCAGCACGCGTCTCAATAACAAAATAGTTAATTGGTGAAAATAACTCTGCCTCCATTAAGACCAAGTACATTAGTTAATTTATACGATAGGACAGGAGAGTTACACGAAGGCCAAACGGCGATACGATGGGGGACAAAAGAGGGCTGGTAATTGATGCAACACAATTTGTCGAGGTTCACGATAAAACGAATGAAACGAAATTCGTTCGCAATGAAACGTTCACGTTCTGCGCGCGTTTCTGCATGAAATTCTCACTCGCTCGACGTGCCTGTATATATTTTCGTAATTCTATATCGCGATACATTGCCTTTTGACGTTAACGGTCGAATCGTTTTTCGGTTATTAAAAAATTTCGAAACGAATTACTCTCGTTTTCGATAATGCAAGGAAGGAAACAACTGGCTGGGAACAACGTGTTATTAAAATAATTCCATTCCGTTTGAATTTGATAAATTGGCTTCGGTATTTCGCTGCTTCATTCCTATCTGACATATATGTACATGTACGTGTACACGTATTCGTGTATAATATGCACGAATGCTCGTTAATGATAAATACTTCTAAGCAAAGACGATCTAATAGAAACCGGAGCAAGCTGCTACAGAATTTTTTGCACGTACATACGTATGCTACTGTTGCAACTCTGACGACTCTATCGCGTCGGTACGTCGCGACAGCAAGGAGAAAGAAAAGAAAGGAAGAAAAAGGAGAAGAACAAACGATCGGCGGAGTCGAACCGTGAAAAAGTTTCTCTGGTACAAAGTAGTAACCTACTTCAATTAATTATACGGCCGAGTAGTAATCGCGTCTGGAATGAGAGCTCCAGACCTAGTAGAGGTCGCATGCAAATGGCATTGGCCCCTCTCTCTCTCTCTCTCTCTCTCTCTCTGGCGACAGATAATTTTCGCCGTTTCGTTTCGAGCAGTTCTAAAATATCCTCTCGCATTAATTTATAAAGGAAACGTCCTAGATGCGGTGCACGCGCTCGAGCGGATCGGGAGAGACCAAGTCGTTTGCAAGAACGACGCCAGCCCATAAATAAATAATACGATCTCTCGATACACTCGGACCGTGCCAACCAACATATGCACGTGCATTATGTACCACCACACATTTCCATACCTACAGAGACCCATCGAGGTCACGCGTTTCTTCGATGCACTTTTACCGCGCTGGCCGCGGCGCAGCATCCTCTCTCTCTAGGACCCGAGCTCGTGCTCGAGTCACGTCTGCAGAGAAGTGACAACAGGAGAGATCCATTCCCCACCGTGAGAAGTGACGATAGCGTTGATTTGGCAACGATCAACGAGAAAAAGATTTCTACGACAGAACGAAACAACGAAACTCTTTTCGCGAGAGTCGATAATATTAATCTATTGCGCGCTGGAACGACGTGCCACGCACGTCGAGAATTCTTTTGTCCCAAATGGCAACATTTTCTCGGTATATTTATATACTTAAAACTGAGAAAATATACTATAGGTATACCAAGTACAGTATATTTATATCATAATACATTATAAGTATATTATACTATACTTAGTACTAGAGAAACTTATAGTATAGTGTACTAGAGAAAATATACTATAAGTATACTAAATATAGTATACTTGTAGTATGATATATTATAAGTATATAATACTATACTATACTTAGTATGCTGAAGTATAGTACAGTACACTAGAGAAACTTATAGTATAGTATAAGTATACTATACTATAAGTATAAGAAACTTATAGTATACTATAAGTATACTAAATATAGACATATTTTCTCAGCTTTAAGTATAACACAGACAAAAGAAATGACAAGTTTGTTGCCTCTTGATAATTTCTATCCAGTGATATCGTACCAGCGAGTTCAAAAGAAAGCGACGAACTGTTGTATACGGTGTCGGTCACTCGTTATGGTCCGCGCAACCAGTTGCCCAGCGCAAGGGGTTAACCAACAGGCACAACAATTAACAAGCACGCATTAACAATCGCACACAAAACGAAGTTTTAGACACAGTTTATTGTCAAACTGAAAAACCATGTCAGCGGGTTGGCGGCCGCCCTGGCGATAAGAGTTGGCGTTCAGTGTTAATAAAAATAAAAAGAAAAAAAAGGAAAGAAAACGACGAGAAATATCGGTGGTGGTTGGATTTGCGCGAGGCGGCGTACGAGTGGCAGAAAGGCGGCCGGCAGAAAATCGCTTCCGCCATTTCAATTACACATTTAATTATCGAAAGTCCGCGCGTCGTGCAACGAGGTCATCGCGGCGGCGGCGGTGGTGGAGAAAAAAAAAGAAAGGAAGGAAAAATCGAGAAATGCGCCCGGCGAATGCGGGTACGCGGCGGGACAGAAAACGAAACGCGACCCAGTTTCGCTTAAACAGCACTGTACGCTCCTATACATATTTTGTTCCACCTGTGTGTACGTACACACATACATACATACATACATACGTATGTACGTGTATCGTATAGTAGTGGCGCGACGGCCGCTGCAAACGAGACCGTGCATCGCGTTCTCCGCGACTGCCGACGTATCCCATTTCCTTTCGCGAAATCTCGGCCGAAGTGAATCAGATGATCCAAGCTCGATCGGCTACGAGCCGGCTCCTTCTTCTGTCCCGACCAATCCGATAGCAAGTTACACAAGCATGCTAAAAGTCTGTCGGCTCTTGATCGGGAGATGGAGGCAGCAGATTCATCCTACTTGAATTTTCCTGCCAATTTATCTGTTTCTTAATCCTCTTCGTGTTTATACGGTCACAGTGGTAGAAGGAGATTACTCCAAAAGAGAAATAAAAGGAAAGAAAATCGATCGGGATCTCCTCTCACTGAACACTTTATCGACGATCACTGTATGCCAGGAAACAGTGTCTCTGACTTGACGATGAAAGAAAACGACCCGAGTTGTTTCGCTGCGTAATTTCGACGATTTATAAAAAAAAAAAAAAAAAGTTAAACTATTAAACTGTATATTGTAACACTGACCAATGAAAAATATTGTATGGTTCTTATTGCTTTTCAGAGCTTCTACCGACTCGAGATCTGTGATGAGAGCAGTGACGAATAAGTGGAGAAAATGAGATGTCAGAATAATTGAAAGAATTATCTCCTGCGTTTTAAGGCACTGAACTGACTTTATTTATTCACAGAAAGGTTCCATAAATTTGGTCGTTATGGTACGTATCTACGTGATCTCTCGTGAAAGAATTTGTCGAAAAGAAAATTGAAGAAAGAAAGAAACACTCTTAAACGAGAGTAGTCTTACTGGACTGTAACGAAAGGCAATACCACTCCGTACCGTTTAATACAAACTCGAACAGTTTGCTACGCGAAGCGAGTTTCGTCCAAACTCTTAAAGTATTTATATCATTTTCTACGTTCTGTTAAGATGTTTCTTATTCAAAAGCAACATCAGAAGAATACAAAATTCCAATGGAATTTAATCTTAGGTACGCCAAATATCAAATTTTCATGTTGTACGCGGTACGATTCATTACTGCAGGATATTAAATAAATTCTTGGCCATTTGTTCCGCCGTTTCGCACACGATATTAATCCACTTTATCCTATTTTCATATTAAAGAATGACTTACTAGAAAATTTGCTACAAGCTTTCTGAAACGAACAATTTTCTTCATTTTGCCATTTTCTTTGCGAGTCCCCTTAATTAACACTTGACATTATACCACATACTTGAGGCAAATTTGGCATTCGTTGAAAACGAATAAATTCTTGGCCATTATACTGCCTCATTTCGCACACGATGTGTGATAATCTGTCCATTATCTCGTTTTCATTTTAATGAATAATTTACTAGAAATGAAGAGTTTCCTTTCGTCTGCCATTCTCTTCGCGAGTACCCTTAATTACCATTCGAGATTAAAGGATTGACACCGACATACTTGAGGCAATTTTGGCACTCGTTGAAAACTGGGAAACGGAGCCAATGTCACAGCGTCTAACTTTGCGATGCTGGGCAAAACTGCGGGGCAGAAAGTTTGCCGCGTTTAATCAACTTCGATATTCCGCAGAGTCCCAATTCTCGCCGAGTCGTTCCATCCCTCTTAAACCTGACGCTGGGATTAAAAGGTCGCGGCCCGTTTGGACGGGCGTTGAGACAGGCAGCAGCGAAAGTCTGATCGGCGAAATTAAAAAAAAAGAAAAAACAAAGAAAGGGATTTCTCGGTGTAATTTTTCGTTTCAAAGTTGAAAATTGAAATTTCTCCGAACGTAATTGAAAATCAACCGAAATTTCTTTGGCGAATAGTCTCGTTTCTTGAGGCCGGCGCTCGCCTGGAAAACGAAGCTGGAAATTCAAATTTTAATTACGGTAAAACGATTTTGTTAGAATCGTCAGCGCTGCAGAATGGCGATATGCAATTTGCCAGCGCAAACCCAAGTCGACCAAGTTTCCAAGAGTAAATAAGCAACTAATGCGTTTTATCGATCCCATCGGGCCAAGTAAATTCACCGAAACACTCGTGGATCGGAAAAACGTACGCGTAAAGTTTGCGAAAGCGGCGAGCAATAAACGCTGGCCGAACGCTTTCGCGCGACAGAACCTAATTCTGTTCCAAGTGTAAACGACACGTTGAAATTCGGTTTTGATTTTACAACGTCGCCTCGGCCGCGTGATATTTGATTTTCAAACTGTATCCTCGACATGGATCCGATGATCTCGTGGATCGTATATATTTTATACGCGAGACCTCGTGTCCGTCGAATCTTGTTAATTAAACCCCCGTGCAACGTCTGCGAAATATCGTTACATCGTTGCCCGGTTGGATGTTATTCAACCTAACGAAAATTTAATTTCGCCTAAGTTCACCCTACTAACTCCACAATATATCCGCGTATAATATATGCAAATTAATTCTCCATAACCGGAATCCAGCCGATAGGAAAATGATTATACGAAAACCAGCTTGATGGCGGAAGCCGACGAAGCGGCGTAATAACAAGATATATATATATATATATACACACGCGGATTCGAGATCAGAAAGCAAAAATAAGGTGTATTGATTTTCAAGTCGCACCGGGAAGAATAAACGGAATCTGATTTCGAATTCAGTCGCATAATTTCCAAGCTGATTCACCACTTCCATCCAGAGATCCATAAACTATTCTCATCTCATTACCGTTTCAAGCGTGAACAACTCGCGACGACGCGTCGCGTCGCGTCGAGTTTTCGACCAATGAAACTTTTAATTAAACGAAACGCGCCCACGTCGCTGGCTGTAAAAACGTTTGCACAATGATGAGCCGCCGAGGAAAAATTCCCGAGTTTGAAACGGGACATTTCCCCTAAATTTTCCGTCCGCCAGTTCATCGACGCTCGAATTGCGGCGACACAACGCGCGCGACATTATGACGGCACATAGGAAAATGTCGCTTGGCCCGTGGCTCGAAAATTGAATTTGCAAACGAGGAAATAAGTGAGCCATTCAACAACGGTGCTCTGTACAGACAGACAGACAGAGAAAGAGAGAGAGAGAGAGAGAGAGAGAGAGAGAGAGGGAAAGAGATTTTTAGACAGCGGAAGGGATCGTCGGTGTATCCAAAATCTGCCCGTTATCCTAAAGAGGGCAATGTCTCTGTGATAAACCGGGGACTTTCCAATGGGATAAAAACTGACATTTGTTCTACTATTTTTGCGAGGAATATTCGTCGAGAAGGATTAATAATAATATTCTCATTAATATAATACCTATATGTACAACTGAAGAAATAGCAATAATTAATTTTATATCTAATTGACATAAACATATAATTCTTAAAATTAATATACCATATAAATTCATTATCATTAAATTAATATAAAATTTATTAAATATAAATTTTATTATACATATAATTCGTAATAATCCATATCTACCTAATTTAAGTATTACTGAAGCTAAAGCTTGATTTACGTGTCTTTTTTTTCCTTTTACACTCGAAGAGTAGAACAGAGAGCTAAACCCTATAGATTTTTTAAATAGACACGATATGTTAAAGGAGAGTTGGCTAACTGGCGGCGCCCCAGCTGGCCCTTGCCCCTACTTTCCCGAGCGCTATCCCCTCCACTGCTCAGTAAGGAAGCCAACAGACTGAAAGAGTGGGGAGGGATAGCGCTAGCGAGCAGAAAAGTAAGGGCAAGGGCCGCCAGTTAGCCACTTCTGTGTTAAAGAATTCTGCTTGTCTTTAATTGAGGAAATCGTCGAAGAGGATTTACGTATCTTCATTTTCCCCTCTCGTTTCGTTTTGTATATTGGAAAAATAGAAACAGATAACTAAACCCTGTGATATGTCAACTCCGTTTGTCTTTAATAAAAAAATTATCGAAAAAAGTTTACGTATCTTTCTTTTCGTTCTGTACTCGACAAATAGGAACCCTATAGCTAAACCCTAAAAATTTTTCAAATATACCCATTCCTCAATTTACGCGGAGCATCCGTTGCGCGTGGATTTGGTTTTACACGAATGAAAATCGCATAAACGGAGTCTGTTAGTACAAAAGAAAACAAAATATTAGAAAGAAAAGCTGCTATAAGTAATAAAAGTAGATATTTATGTCATATAAATTAATAAAAAATAATAATAATAACAATAATGACATTTCAGGAAATAAAAGAAAATTTTATTCGGTGTTTATTGTATTTAACTTAAATCATATTATATTCGGTGTTTGGATAACTAACTTAAATTTAATTTGAAACTAATAAAATTAGTTTCTTCTCGTATTTTAATGTCTTTTAAAAGGAAAAAGAAATAGGTGGGGAGAATCTTTTTCGGCCGCGTAAATTCAGATCACGTAAATTGATGTCGCGTAAATGGAGGGACACTGGCACAAACACGATATAAGAACTCTACTCTTTAACGGGAAAATAAACTGAAAGCTGTACTTACGATCGCAAGTTTGATTATTCGCAGAATCAAAGCACGGGCTTATGTACCTATCTCCAGTTCACTCGCGAGGTTTCAATTTTCCAATTTGCTAAATCCGCGCGCGCGGCGGAAAAAACATTGGTTTTCTCGAGAGACGCTCGAATTATTCAAATTCTATGCATTTATGCAATGATAAAAATGTAAATGGCTGGCAGTTTATATAATTCCATTCTACTAATGGCCGGGGAATTACAGTTGCACGCGATGTAACAATGTCCAGCGGAAGCCGAGGCGGTGCGCACAAAGACCACTTTTACAATTTCAGTAAAATACCATTGCGCTTGAAGCACGTTCGGTGATTGCAGAGCGATACAAGTTACAAATATTATCGTCGTCGATCGCTATCAAACTTCCCAATGTATAATTCGTTGATGGAAATCGACGAAATCGTAAAAAATTCTACGATTGAAAAGTTCACGTCTCATCTTCTACATTCTGCACGAAAAACACTCGACGCACGACAAAGATTCGCAAAATTTCGTCAGCTTGTCGATAAATAATGCTTCCTTTCCTAGTTGTCTAAAAATTGCGAACAAGTGCAGTTAATGTAGAGGGAAAGGAAAGTTTATCCGTGGCAATTATAGATGAATTCTACGCCTTTAGATCACAACGTAATAGTTCTCTCGACAAATGGCGAAAAAGTTTTCTAATCATTCAACATTGCGGTACGCGTGCGTTCTAACAGCAACTTTATGCTTCTGGATGCGTCTATGTTACGCGCTATGTTTAGATTAATGTTAAGAATTAATTGTATTATTTGATTGTTTAGACTCGCGCCGATTCTACAGCTCTGATAAATCAAATGTTAGTGAAAACTAATCAACAACTATTATATAAAATCGCTGTTAGAACGCACGCGTTCGTAATGAGAAACTTTTCTGCCATTGGTTCCTTCCCCACGTGGTGAGTAGAATACAATGCAAAAAAAAAAAAGTTCTTGTCGTTAAAATTCAAATATCACTTTCTAAAGAAATTCGGAGAAAATTTCGAAGAGTTGAACTTTCTCAAAAGTTCGAAGTCCTACGTTCTGCGTGTAAGACACTCGACGCACGACTCGCGATACGTCGCGATGTTTTATCAAATTCACGAAGACTCGTGCCTCGTAAAAAAAAAGAGAGAGAGAGAAAGAGAAGTGTCGCGATGAAAGGACCCCGTCTACCCGAGAGACGTCGGAAACAAAACGACGGATTCGTTTTGCAAGTCGCGAAAGGGCTGGAGGGAAGCTTCGCAAGATTAACGAGCGCCGGTTGACAAACCGCGGACGAAAGTCACACGGTGAATTTCAACGAAGGAAACGCGCTTTCAAGCGCGTCACCGGTGCCATCGACCGAACAGCTCGCTGTTCCCCCCGATGGACATCGTGAAAAATCCACCTTTATCCGCGACCGACTCGAGGAACGAGGCTGCTTTTTATTGGAACCTAATGACCGAGCGTGCGCAGTTTCCGCCGTGGCCGAACGACGAAAAAAGACCACACCATGGTCATTGGTCTCGTTTGACACGGGGCCGAGCACCTTTGAACCCATCGTGGCCAATCGGAATCGATAGAAAACCCTCGGTCAGCTAAAAACCAGCCACGTGTTTCGCCGTTCTTTCGGTCTTAACGAATTTTAGCGTCCGATCTGCTTTATCAGCCGTAAACTGAGTCGCGCGGAATGCTCCGTTTCCGGTTGCACGCGTGACACTAATTTTTAACATCTAAAATCTGCTTCAACATTAGCTACGAAACCTGAAATAAACACTGCACATTCTAAGAAACGATGAAATAGAATTTTTATAATTTATATTTAATAAATTTCCACGTCAAGTTATTTTATTGGTGATTTTTTTTATTATTTTATTATTTCATTGGTACAGGAAATTGTGCACTTTTAATAAAAATTGTGTCGTTCGATCAAAGAATACAATAACAGAACGTGCGCGAATGTAAAAAAGAGCCAGAATCAGTAAATTTCTCGAGGCTTCTTAACAAAGACCAGTGTCGCAAAAATACATGCTCCAAAAAATCGGGGAAAAACCCGAGTTCCCGTTAAATCTTCGACTATCGATTTCCGCGAATACCGAGGAAATTCCGAGCGATGCTCGCGGCACAACACACAAATTCCAATCATCCGCGTCTCTGCTATTCTGAATACGATTAATTAAAACGAACAAATAGCTAAATCCACATTGTTTGTATGCATAATCGTTAACTCTGCGAGTACGTTATCTATGACTTTTCACAAGGTCGACACGGTAGAATCATTAAATGTAGTTGTTCCACTAAATTCAAGGTAACGATAAGCTAATGTTATCGTTGCATCGTCACAGTTTCGTTCAAACGTTGCTGAAGAAAAAATGTCGGCCGTTTTACGTTAAAAATTTCGACAGAAGCAATTTAAATCAGCCAGAAAGTTTTTCAACTACGAATTAAACGCTAATTTTTTCATTATTACTTTGAAACCTTTTTCTGGAAAAAGAACGTTTCTCCCGCGTTCTTTGATCCTCTGGAAGTTGCAAATGATCAAAATGAAAAGTTTCGCAGCCAATCTTTTGTGAATGGAATCACGAATTTGATGCATCGAGATATAATTACCGCGCAATTTACCGAGCAAATTTCATTGGAATATAAAAATTTTCAAATTCGAATCTCCGATTGAATTCAGGATCGAAAGTGTCAAGACTCGAGATCGATGGAACGTCTCATCGGTTATTTAACGCCTTCGACGATTTTTACGATATAGTATTATACGTCTCCTTCGAATGGGTGACAATTTTCAATTACTCGCTGCGAACAACCAGCCGTACACCCGTCCCAGATGTCTTACAGATCAATTTTTCGCACGTTTCACGGTATCGTAAACGACATATTGGAAACTCGAGTACAATAATAAAAGGAATATCCGGCGGCGCGCGATGGCGACAACGCTCTAGCGATTGTTACGACAGAAATGAAAAGTTCCACAAATAATATTATTATCGGGAAAGAGAGAGAAAGAGAGAGAGAATTCAGAGTTAGGTAACAGGGTATCGTATTTTAATGCCTGATTTGCATTGTTTGCGAAAACAGTACCCAACGAGAGTCGTCTCGTTACTCTGCAAACAGGGAAATTTACGTTCACGTAAAATGGCAACAACGAGCGGCCAAGAAATAAATTCGATGAGAAATCGAACCGAAAGAAAGTACAATTCAATTGTAATTTCGCTGATTATAAAGTCGAGATAGTTCTTCGTACAGCAACCATAGCAAAAATATTGAAACACGCTTGTATTATTTTTAACCCTTGCTGTTCTCATTTAACATTTAGATGTATCGTTGTTGGCTAAGTTAGTTTAGTCTACCTTCATTTCTCAACCTTTTCTTTTTTCTTTTTTTTTTTTTCAATTTTGTAACCATCATTTCTTAGGGAATTTTTTTTCAAGCGTAACCAAACTACCTGTCAACTTGATTAAGTATTTTCCCGTTAAGTACAACTTTTTCGATCGGTACTAAAAGAAAGGGGTCGAAAGACTGTGAAAATGCTAGAAATCGTCAAAATTTCTTCTTTCCATTTATTCTTTTTTAATGGAACTCACCGAGTCGATAACACGACGATAAAACTCGATACTACTCCAGAGGGAAAAGTTATTTCGCGGTAAATCAGGTCGATACTTTTATTGGTGTCGTGGAGGCAATTTGTCGATGGGTCCAATCTCGTTGCGAAATCTTTCTCTTTCGTTCTGTTCGCTGCTAAACGATCTTTAATAAGATGCTAACTGGCAGTAGATTGCCACTGGCTTCGTAGCATCCCGGTGTGCACTTGCTCGAGAAATGTCGTTCACGGTTGCGCGAGAATTCCGCAACGAGACGAAGGTGTCTCGGCCATCTGCCATTTTCTCCATCCGCCAGAACAACGAGACGATCCCTGAGACCTCGTTGTTTTCAATTTCGGTCGTATTCAAATCGACGCGTCTAGAAGATACACTTACTTAATCGGAGAATATTTGCCAATTACATACGTTACGATAAAACACGTGGGGAAGCACGTGTCGAGGCGAACACGAGGCGTGTGCGTGGAATTGCAAAATGGAACGGAGCTTGGAAAATTGAATCTGCCTGGCGCTCGGCACGCCAACCGGAAATGTAATGCGCAATCTTTAATATGCACGCCCGTCGCCCGAAACTTTCAAACGAAATAACACCAATTACGCGAAAACGCATACGGATCCCACGCGCGAACGCGAAACGAAATTTCCAACGAACACACACACACACACACACACACGTGCACACACACAGATTATTGGCCAGGAGTAAAAATTACCGGTAAATTGTCGTTAAAAGGGATTGGATATTTATCGGTCCAGCTACGGGGGAGGAAATTAACTTTTACAGTTCAAATCGCGCAGTTATTTATCGCTGCTTTTATTGCCACATTAAACTATTATTTCAATACACACACATACACACGTGTACATATATAACACAGTAATTCGATAAATTTTATGACCATTTCACCACTGCACTCATTTGTTACCGACAGAGTTAAGTTGTTGCCGTGCAAAAACTATCGCACTTTCACATATCGGAGATCGTTCTGTGAATTGTCGAAATTTTACGCGAATTTTTATCGCTTCCCACGATGCCGGATCGTTTAATCGAATATCGAACAGACGCGCGTCCAACGAAATACCTAATCGCCCGTTTCTGGAAATTTAAGCACAGTTACTTGGCATTTTATTTATATTCGTTACATTTATTTCCACTTCGTCACATTTATTATTTATTAAATTTTGTACGTTGCAGGAGTGTTTTGCAAATTTCTCCACACGTTCGATAATCGTTATCATTGTTCGACACGCGATGATTGGAAATGATATCGAAAAGTATGAATTAATAACTAATTTATATAGCGTCGAGAGTATACGAGAGCTGTCTCTCGTTTCATTGGCCACGACAGCGCCAGGACTTTCGCTTTCTAAATCGTGACGGCGAGCATCCGCCGGGAGAGCATGAATTTTTAGTAAGATCGGCGTTGCTCAACATTATGCGCCGATTATGTGCGCTTGATTTTCGTGTTTAAAAAAAGAAAAAAGCCAGGCCGTTGCAAAGGCAGTCGTTGTGCAATCGATCTCAGAGTCCGTGAAACAGCCGCTTTGATAGAAAAACGGCTGGTTCAACGACTGGAACGATTACGAGTGTAATTGTTATTTCTTTTTTTTTCTTTTATCTGCGGCCAATTGTAACGAGACTGTGAAACGAGATCGTTACACTTACAAATTTAAAATAGATCCCGTTCGTGAATGTATCGTACGCGCGATAAAATGATACATATCGAAAGAATAATGTTTCTCGTTCGCGAATAATATGCACAGGGTTTTTCATAAGTTTGCCAGTAGTAGATTCTACGGAAATAAGAGAATGAGAAGAAAATAAATGCTCGAAAATTCTTCGTTGAGAAATTATAACGATGATTCGAGACACGAGTGAGGCAAAGGGACCCAAGATGGCTTCCAATGTCACCAGACCTCACGCCATTCTTACTTGCAGCGAGTATCGAAAACAAGAGTTAGATATTGAAGAACTTCGAAGAAGAAAGAATTAGCGCGAAGAATTTACAACACGTTTAATGAAACGAAAACGGATCAAAATGCTGACGTTCGAAATGCGAATGAAGTCAATTTTTGACAGGTGTCAAGCGTGTATTCATAAAGATGGAGCTAACACTTTAAAATGGAACTAACGAAGATGAATGTCGTCGAATTTTTCATTCATATGGAATTTTTTTCTCATCTTCACTCGTGGACAATAATCTACAAACGTATGTCGAAAGAAGTAGGAATATCCAGCGATCTGTACGATCTATGACACAAAGAAAATGACTTTTTACCATCGACAAAGACGGAAATGACCCAAGCGAGCAAAGAGAGAAAGCGTCAACGAGAGACGAGTTCTCGCAACAAAGACAACAACGACGCGTCTAGTTATTTACGTTTGATCATCGAGCAATAAACAACAATCGAGTGGAGCACCTTAATTGTGTCAGACAGTTGTTAAATAACAGGCAGGTAAAAAGCATCGGTTGAAACGGCAACCCGGTAAAGGGTTGTATTAATTAAAACACATTCGATTATGAAGCCCGTTTCTCCTTCAAGCTCCTGGGCTCGTTAGAGCAACGTTTATTAGTGAGAACGACGCGACGACGCTTCGTCGCGTTTCGTTAAAAAGGGAATTCATCGGCATTCCTTCATGTTTTTTCCTTTTGTCGTGGTATCCATGCGGCCTTGATTAACGATCGATGCCTGTCGTTCCGGTAGTATATACTGGTCGACGAGAGAAAAAGATAAGAGAAGATGACACGATGGGAGAAAATGAAAAACGAAAAAATAGAAAGCAGAACTGAAAAATAGAAAGAAAAGAAAGAGAAAACAAAAGTGAAAATATTAGGTCCACTGCATCGATCTCTTTGGTAAAGAAATCGACAGACTGAGAGAGTGGAAAAATGCAGTGGAGGGGATAGTGCTAGCTATCAGGGAAGGGGCAAGGGCTCGTGGACCGCCAGTTAGCCCCCATCTGAAGTGAACGACAACATAATTCGAAATTTAGTGGACAAAAGAAACTATCGGCTAAAGAAACGTCAAAAGTTCCAAGTATCGTCATCAACTATTTAACACTAAAACCACTGAGGTAAAGTAAAATTTCCACCAGAGATTTATAAAGTAAAAAAAAAAAAAAAAGAGAGAAAAGAAAACAGAAAATCTTTACAACGCAATAGGGTACATAAGCTTTTGTTTATGTACTGCACAATCACTCGAACCTCCAAAAATGATACTTACAAAATATCTAACAAAAATATTCAAATAGTTATTTCGACTATTTTGTTAATTCAAAATAGTGCTAAAGAAAATTTTAACTCGCAATATTGACATTATAAAAAAAAAAAGACAGATCTCAAAGAATATTTTAATGAAAAGTCATAGAAATTTCACAGCGACGGCGCTTGTGTCTTTGCTAAAAAAAAAAAAAGATGAAGGTATATTTTAAATTTTACCACGTACAAGTGTTATAAGAACGAACTTGTGGGACGACTTGAATAGAAAAACCGACGAGGATGAATACAGAAAATGACTAGGGAAGTTGAACGCCTAAACGATATCGCACGTTCTTCCGGTCAACACGTCCTTATCGCGCCGATGATATCTGCGCCGCTCTCCAAGTTTCAAACGGGCCTTCACAGCTGATTGCATCGACTAATTACTAATTGCAGTGGTCGACGCCTGCAATCTGCCAGAGCGTATTTCCTTTTTGCGCGATCGATTGCAAGATGATACCGATCGAATTTAGCGAGGTTAGAATCTCGAACTAGTTGGGAACCGGAGACATTTAGGAAAATCATGAAGATCGACGAGACCATTATTCTTTCACGGCGAATTACATAATTCGCGTGAAGTAGTGCGAATGGTATCGTTTGAGAGGTTCTGGACACAGATTTAAACGTCGATGAAAAGCGTCGATTCCGCGAATCATCGTTAATTACTGGCCTCGTCTCTTATCGATCAGCTTCAGATTATCTAACGCGTGGCCTTGCAGTTCGTCCAAGAACCGTGTGTTACTAGAATTACAGCGAAGAGCATAATTGCACCAATCGTACTGAAAAATTGTCGATAGTTTAAACCGACGCATAACTTGGTAAGAAAGGATCTACTTGATCTCGTTTCAAAGCTTAAAATCTCTACTTTGACACTTCACTTTGACTATCACCTGAGCACCTCCTCCATATTCCCTCGAAAAACAATCAAACTCGATCGATTCTATGAGGAGCGTCGGATCCAATAGGCGCAGTTTCCAATTTTCGCTTAGGCAACGATCGAAAATTTCCAGACAAAGCGAGTACGATTATTTCTTTGTTGAGTTTCTAAAACCTGCGTTTACGCCACGAGTTCGCGTAATCGTCCATTTACGATGCCAAGCGCTGTTTGACTTCTCAAGCCAACAGCCGATCGAAGAGAAATCGAACGGACGAAGTTGCGAAAGCACAATCGATTTGCCCTTGCACAATCTCGCACGATCTCGATTTATTTCGTTCGCGATGAATCGAGACATTTCGCGGAAGCGCAATACCAGAGATTTAATACCAGAGAAATTTGAGCCCACAGATTAGGAGCTGAACGTGAAACATCCTCGGAATAAGAGTATAAGAGAATTACCCTAAGTTTTAAGAAATGTGGGAGATTCTCCAATTCAAAGGTCTTCCGAGTTTTTATTATTTTTCTTCTTTCGTCAAAATGATCAAAAATCAAGAATTGACTGTAACAACTGATTTATACGTAACGACGAAGATCCAGACGAACACCACAACTACCAAACTGAAATCAAAATGACCGATTTATAACTTTTGTTGGATATTTTACACGACGTGAAACGTACAGCGTATTTTTAAAGGTTCAAATAATTTTTCGTGAAATTAAAATAAACAAAAGGTAGCCTTAAAAAGTAACATAAAAATAGAAAAAATTAAATTGAAATAAACAAAATTTTTACCTCAAAAAATAAAATTAAAATAAACGAAGCGTAAACCTTTTAAGGGTTTAAACCATTTTTCGTAAAATTAAAATAAACAAGAGGTAACCTTTAAAAGTAAAATAAAAATTAAAAAAAAATTAAATTAAAATTTTTACCAGAAAAGGTAAAATTAAAATAAACAAAACGTAAACCTTTTAAAGGTTTAAACAATTTTTCGTCAAATTAAGATAAACAAATAAAACGATCTACGATCTCTCGACAGCGTGCGTTCGGCATCATTCCTCGAGCACCAGAGCCACTTCTTTCGCCTATTGCGAAATTGTCGGCGAATTGAATGGAGGAGGAATGCCCCATGAAAAACGGCCAATCAAACGCGCCAGGCTTTTCTGTACGCTCTCGTTCGAGTCTCGATTCCAGACGAGAATAAAATACGGTCTGCCGCGGGGCTTTCGTGGGAAATTCGCGGGGGTAAACGAGACGCGATGCAACGCGGGGAATCCCTACGTCGGAAACGAAGTTACTCGCCGACTAAGCGCGCTGCCTGCCACGTGAATCGCGAAAATTAATAGGTGTGCGGGACACGAACGCCACGATACACGGAGCCATGTTCATTTTCCAGTGGCGACCGAATTACGATGGCTAACGCTGTAAAATCGGTTGTTCGACGCGGAACCAACTTACGCCGGACGATAAAAGCCGGCCATCTGGCGTTGCGAGTTTCGAGAAAACGTTCGACACCACTTGCCAAATGGAGTCTGAATTAACAAGTGTGAAAGTTGTCAGGACAGAATGCGAAGAGACACGATCGATGGCCTGTTACGAGTCCGATTCGAGGCGCTAAATAGTGCAGCGATTCCGATGAGGTCGGGGGTGTAGCGAGTAGAGGACTGTATGATTTGTGATTGCAGATCACTCTCTCGAGAATTCACACATCACGGTGATGCTCCTGCAACCTTTGCGATTCGATAACCTCTGTAATGTCCGCTCACTAACGGCGTGCCAGTTTCATGGAAACGGGCCAGCGAGTTCTAACGAGCCAATCACTTTAGTACAGGCCGTTTGACTACGAGCCTGACGTAATTCATTGAAAAATTGGTGGAATCAAAAAACATCGATAGAATGATCGATGCTGACAGGCGACCGGGAATAATAACGACACAATAGAAGTTAGGACTTTTTGCCAGCACGAAAAAAGCGGCCGAGTTTCTTGGTCATGATTATCCAAAATAAGACAATAAATTTCTTGTTGTTATGCTAACAAGAAATCGTCCTTGGTCTAGAACAGAGAATCACACGACCTGGTCGCTCGTTCGTGTCAGTCTCTGCCGGCTTTCCCCCACCACGAGAATTATAATAGAACTTTGTTCATTCTGTCCAGCCGCAGAAAGTCATACAGGCTACTTTCCCTATCTTCTTTTAATTTTAGCAGCTATAATACAAAAAAAAAATAATTTATACATATGCATGTATACCTAACGCGAGTGTTAGTACCGCGACATTCTCAACTGGCAGTGGAGAGGGTAGCGCTAGCAACAAGGAAAGTGGTGGAAAGTCACGTGCGACTTGCAGGCCGCCAGTTAGCCACTGCTCCGCTCTAAACCACTGACTACTAATTATACGATTGTACTTTCTGTCAAATCGAATTGAATTGCAGCGTGTTCGAGCCCGAGTAGGAACGAGAGTTCGCCATTTCTGATCTAGAAGATTCTAAAATCGAAACTACATCATTCAGATTAGAAAACATTTCCTCTAAAGAAAGTTTGAAAAATGCTCTCCAGGAGGAATAGAACAAGGATTTCGCCTCGCACAACATCAAATTTAGTTAATTCAATGGCTAAGAGAATTGCAGCAATTATAAAATCAAAGAGAAACCCTACATGGTATTAATTAACTGTTTACATTAGCTTTTTATTGTCAAATTCATTTAAATTTTGTTTTTTTCTTCTAAATTTCTAACAATTTAGCAGTTGTACGAACACATATTGCTTGTATATTTCTGCCGATTTTTTGATTTCGTAAATTATGCAAATTATAAAATTTTCTTTTGCATTGCATCTATTCTAGTGATTTTCAAAAATGTGTGCAAATTTATTGTTTATAAAAAAAAATGTCAATAAACTATCATTTCACGAAGTTTTGTTTGAAACTGATGTGTGTTCGAATACCTTTTACACCCATTGTACATGGTTCAAGTACATTGCGACAGCCTCGCGATGCATCAGAAAATGGCCCATCTGAACAGACGGTCAGAAACGAAAATAGGTGGAAACTAGGTAGAAAGGCGTGTCATCGTCTGCAATTTGGACGAATGTTCACTTTTTCATTCGACGAAGATTCTTTTCTTCGAAAAGATATAGGGATATCGCGTCGGCGATGGGGAGTTGAGCGAGAAAGTTGTGAAAACATTCGAATCGATCGATAATTGTAATTACATCGGCGCGACGATCAGTCATTCCGAACAGGGCGCGTTTCACTGTCGTGCTTTTAAGCCGATTTCTCACGGGACGGGAGGTGCTGTTGACGTAACACTGGTCAACGTGTATCGGTCGACGAATTCATCGATGAATCAACTCGCCCCCGTCGCTTGTAACCGAGCGAGCCAAAATGCTCGGCCCTAGCCGTGTCAGCGCCATATGTGACAACGTTCTATCATATCAAACAGAAGCGATTATTAAATCGATTTGTTTAGGGATCACATCGACGCGTCCGAACAACACCAATCTGCATCAATTTCCCTGCATCAATGGGCTCTGCCATGCGGAGGGAAAAATATCTAGCGACGGTGGATTTATTCGCGAGGATCGAGAATTATCTTGTCCCGCCGTGGATATTGAAAAGAACTCACTTTTCCAATTAATCGTGAAACCTCTCGATTATTATCCGATTAAATCGTCACCTTCTTTCGATCGTGTCCTGCATAGCTGCAACATTAGCGGATTAAAAGAGTCCAGCCCATGGATCTGACCGAGTCGCCAGCGACACCCGCGAGGGATGTAAATTACATCTGCGCTGCAATCGACGAAAGAAAGTAGAGAATCCATTTTGCACGACACAGGGCTAAACGAGTGCGACCACTATGGTTGGCGTAAGTGCATGCTATCATCCTGATGCACCGTTAGCCACGACCGCCGGGGGTGCAAAATGATAGCTCGTCGTAATTGCGAGCGCAGACCTCAAAGAGACAAGAGCAAGCCCGAAGAACCGTAATCAAGAAACTGATATGCGCTCTTTATCCACTGTCCTCTGCGCACACGTACACGTACAGGTCTACGTATGTATGTACGTACGTATATTAAGTTTTTGCCTCGCGTGAAAATTATATTTAACTCTCGCGACGTGATTCAATCGACGAAACGAAGTCGTTCCGTTACTTTAGATTCTCTCTTCGATACTTTCAGCTCACGGTGAATGAAAAAAAAAAAAAAAGAAAAAAAAGAAAAGAAAGATATAATCTCGATACTATAAAAAGATATAACCTCGATATTATCTGAAACGTGTGCTGGAAGTTATACCCACGCTCGCAAAAATTGTTAACAACTCCTCGTACAACAATCACGTCGCAAGTTGGAAAATGGAATTTCCAAACTTTCAGGGTAATCGAGTACACCGACCGCAAGTTGCGTTGTGCGCCGGTATATTGTGCGACAAAGTACGTAGTATCGGGGCCCCCCTCTTGTCGAATAATTTATCAACCGTTACGACGTTGGCGAGTGGAAAAGTTACGAGTCGCGTGGAGAAAGTTCTGGCAATTTTCAATAAAATTACTAACTTTGGTCTCTTGCTTTGTACTTATTGTTGGAAAAAAGGATTCATGTCCCGCGTAACACTCAGACTCGATCTGATCAATTTTCCCGATCCATCGTACCCCATCTGTACGATGGAATCACCTGGTGAATGGAACGCTCAGTGATCATCGCGATGAACAACGGCCACGAGGATTTAGAATCGATAAGCAAGAAACTTGGAGCTCGGCTTGACTGGCGATGTAATTCGGTTTTCGGGGGGCCAGGCCACGGGAAGGATTTACCGATGAAATGGAGGCATACGTGTTTACGCTGATACGACCTGACGTGGATTGGAAATTATAACAGGCTGGACATGCGTCCACGGCGGAATATTCATGAAATTATATTGATTTATACCCACGTACAACGGATTATTTAGAGAGGAACGATGAAAATCGTGGGGGACCGCCGGTACGGTCGACGCCACGCGAGCAAATCGAACGATTATTACCAGAAATTTACGACACGCTCGAAGATTTCACGTTTACGATTCGAACGTGTTTGCTTCGTCGAAGATCGCGCGATGTGTTTGCACAACTGGAAGGTTCAATCGATCCGAAAGAAGAAAGAAAAGAACTTTCTAAAAAATTAATTGTACAACGTTCAAATTTCAGTTTCATTTATAAAGAATCCAGATGTTGCATGCAGTGTCGAGTCGAAAAAAGAAGAATCACCAATAAATGAAGACACTCGATACGAGCTCACTACATGTTCGTAAATGACTTCTGGAATTATGTGCACAAAATTATATATCAAACTTTTTCCCTCTACTCTCGTCCACGCAGCAAATATAAAGCCAGTTTTTAGCTTTCACGAGCAGAATTTAAAACCGGCGACATCCAATGGCGGACCAACGTTAATTCGTAATATTCAATTACATGGAACGTATAAATATTCTACGATCACTAAATCGAGGACACAAAGTTGAAGAAAATGAAGAGAGAGACAGAGGTCTTGAGTTACGCTTTAGGACACGAGGCAATTGCTAGAGTGATCGATCGAGAACCGTCCGATCGTACGAACCAGGCCGGTTATTCGCTCGGAAATTGAGTTAAAAACGTCTTTGAAGCTTCTTTAAGCAGCTTTTGAATTCCCTGATCAAGTCGAGCAAACTGAAAAAAAAAAACAATTACGCTCTCGTCGTGCGTCGTTCGATTCAAAATGAAAAGCATCTGATCAAAGAGGAATGGGCTGGACACAGAACAGGGGAAAGCGCACATTCTCGTCGGTTTGATACTCTAAAGCAAAATCGATCAAAGACTGCGCTGAAATATCGCGACTACATCAGCGAAATGTTATTTCGCAATTGATAAATCGACGCTAATGGCGAGAAAGATATGCGAAATACCGTTTGCAAATAGCAAAAATCCACGTAGATACTGCTCTTTGTTCCTGCATTAGATGCTAAAAATTCGTCGCGACACACAGGTGTTCGAAATAAAGATAATAATTTATGACCGCCAGGCAGAAATGAAATTCATACACGTGGATATGCTTTTCCAATATTTTTCAACCGAACGCCCACGGATTTTGCATTTATGAACGATATCGCGTTAACGCTTAAATACATACATTTTTTTCATTTTTCCTTTTATTCGCCATACGTCCAAAAATTATCCTTTGATCGTTTCGCGAATTTATCGCGATCAGCTTGATCGGCTTCAAACTCGAAAACACACGTATAAACGTAATGGGCAGCAAACGAGAAAAATAAATAAGCGTAACAGGACCCGATGCGTCTGCTCTTCAAATTGAAACATTAAACGTTGCTTTTAGTTTGCATAACCTATAAAATGGTTAAATTAATTTCGTCGGATATAATTTAACGAAATTTCGAATCTCGAATCGAAGATGTAATCTGTTGGTTTTGCGAAAAATTCGCGAAAATTTCTCGTTAATATCGCGCTTCACGTGTGTACGTTTAAAATTTAAATTACGCGAGAATGTGTCATAAATGTGCGCGTAATATAGCCAATGAACAATATAAAATACTACAGTTATGATGTAATACAGAGGTGGCTAACTGGCGAGCCCCTGTTCCTACTTTTCTGATCGCTAGCACTACCCCCACCACTGTATGGAGGGGGCAAGGGCCCGCGAGCCGCCAGTTAGCCACCTCTGGTATAATATATGAAAGAATCCGTATTGAGATCGTCGTCGATGCCATATGAAACGATACGGGCACGATGCGAACAGCATTCGCAATAAAAGAAATCAGGAACGTGACATAGTGAACCGAGAGCAGATACGTTCTTCCACGATTATTCCGACGAGAGAGAGTGCCATTTTATAACGTTGCATCACGCGAAATCCCATCGACGAAATGATTTCGCGAATTAACCCCCCTCCCCCAAAAAAAGAGAGAGATTTCACCGAAAGATTAACAGCGATGAAATGATCAGCCGCCGTTAAACGTGACAATTCGAAACAAAATATCCGTCGCGGAATATTTCACAATTTCCGTGCGCGGTGAGAGCGATTTAAAGTAATTCATGATACGTTCAACCGTTTTATAACGGAACCTGCCGCGCCGTCCAATTCCCCAATTTTCGCTTCTTTTCCGCTCTTTTTCCCTCATATTTCCTGTATTTTTCCCTCGTTCTCTTCGCTTTTTCCGCGGATGTCGGCCAACCGAACGGATCGATTTCCTGTGCGTACGCGTGCACGTACGTACGTGCACACGGGAACGGGGGCAGCGTTGGTATCCGACAAGTCTAAATACTTTGCCGGATATGAATCTAGCTGGGGCGGGAAAAATGTTTGCAAGACGCTCGGAGCCTGCATTCCAATATGTAGCCTCGAAAGTTACACGTGCGAGCCTCGTGCCGTGCAATATCTTCCCTTCTGTTTGACTCCTTCTTGCTCGCTCCTTACGCGCGCGTGCCTCTGCCGCGTTTTAACTCCATCCCCCCCCCCCAGAGATTTATGTATCTCTTCGTCTTCCTCCTTCCTCGCTTTAAAAGCACCGCTTTAAAATCGTTTGACACGACGATCGCTCTCGACGTGTTCCCACCCTGCCAGTACTCGCCGAAGGCTTTTAAAGTCCGAGGAATAGAAAAGTAGAACGACGCTGTTCCACGAATACTCATTTTCAATGGAATTTTTATTTCTCCAGGGGAGAAACAACCCCCCCGTCGGGGAAAATTGCAACGGACCTCACCGTCGCGTGACCTTTGCGGAATGATTCTCCCAGGCACGCGACACCGAGTCATACATATTGAGGGAGAGACGACATCAAGGACATGAACATTCATTGGAATTAGTGGAGACCGCTTGGAAAAGCCACAAACTCGACGAATCAGGTTCGCAGTTACGTTCACAGCTGGCTGGCTCTTTAATTCGAATTTTATCAAAGCGAGAGGCGGTGGTTCGTAATTTTTCCATGTCGCGAGATGTTTCGAGAGGGATCAACAAGGAGAGGATTGCTCAGGATTACAGGTCCTCGAAGAAGATTCGGGCCCGGTAAACACTCGTCGGGTACGTGCTCGAGTTCTGTTTGACGATATTGTCTTACGTCGAAAGCGTAATTCGTCCGATCAATCGGTCCGGCGCGCGGACCGATCCATTGTTCGACACACGAAAGCTGCTACTTAAGCACGGCTTTCAGCGCGAAGAGCCGTCCCGAAGAGCTGTAACCACGGTGCTCATTTTCCAGTTTCCTTAAGACAAAAGGGCCGCCCACTCTGTTTTCCCTTCGGCCGCCAAAAATCTCCCACTTTCCGCTTCGATTCGCTCGCCTTCTTCTCTTCTCTACGCTACGGATTACGCGTATTACTCGGGTTAATGATTTCTTTAATTAAAGCTCTTTCATCTTCCGATAATGGGCTGATGGTTGTAAAGTTGTAACGAAGCTCTTTCTCTCATTTGTCTCATTTCCCCCCGCAGGTTGCCAGCAGGTACGCTTAAAAGGCTGAACAACTTTCCTAAAGAGAATCAATTACTTAACGACGCGGGAGCGCGTTGAAAGAGTTTACCACGTTCTCGAACGATATTCCGAGTCGCGAATCTCTTTCTCTCCTGATGACAAAGTTCGTAATTTACGATTCTTTATCCTCTCTTTCTCTCTCTCTCTCTCGGCGTTGACAATGGGAAAAGTGTGTAATTAAATTCGAGTCGAAATGAAACTCCGCCTCTCGCGCTAAAAACCATGTGCACCTTTCCGTTTGCACTGTTCGATACGGTTATTAAAACGCAAGATCACAGTAGGATTACATCCAACATCCCGTCAGAAAATTTTGTAAAAATTTTCACGAAGAAATGCAACGCTGGTGGGAAGAAATATTAGTAGAAACGTGACTAGAAAGTTACAGAAAAACCACATCTTTGCCTAAACTGTTTCAACGAAACTCATTAAAATTACCATGCTGTATACCGTTTATACAATAAATATCAATAAAAGCAACATTCAGGTGCTGTTCTTTCCTGTGATCTGAAAGTTTTTCATCGTTTAACCTCTTCCGCTGGAATGACGTGCCACACACGTCGAGAATTTTTTTGTCCCAAAATTGTAATATTTCCTCAGTTTTAAATATATCTAAGTAAAACAAAATGGGCAAAAACAAATAATAAATTTATTACTTGTCAATAATTTCTATCCAGTGATATCGTACCGACGAGTTCAAGAAGAAAGCGACGAACTATGGTATACGGTTTGGTCGCTCGTTATGGCCCGCAGTCAGTTGCCAGCGCAATTGGTTAATACATGTGTACTAAATTTGCTTCATCGGTCACCAACACAAATGACCGTATCAATGATTTGAAATTTCACGTCCGAGCCACTTAAACGGTCGACAACAGACTTTCGTTCGTTGCACTTGAATTCCAATTAAATTCGCACGCGCGCGCGACTGTTTTCGTTTTCCCCCGGAAGCATCTCGCTGCGGTGGGAAACGGCATTTCTGACGCGAATTCCGGCTCGTCTGGAAAAATCTCATTTGCCAAGTTAAAACAGCGGCGCAGGTGCGCCGACAAGCGTTTCGGCCACGAGGTGATAAAACGCGGCCAAACACGCGTAAACTCGTGACTGGCCGTTCTTAATGGGCCGCAAATGGTTAATTAAAAAATCGCATAACCGCACGGAGCCGCGATATTTCTCTGTTAAACGTCACCGCAGCTGCACGGCCGTGTGCATCGGAGGTCCCAACAGGCACGGTGGCGCGTTAAACACTGTACGCTCGCTCCTCACGCGCGCTGACCATAAAATTAGTCCCGATGGACTAATTTTCGTGCCGTTTTCATTCCGAACGCGCGGTGCAAACCTCGTGGAAATTGCGCGTCGCCGGCGCGATCCATGTTTTTTCTACGCCCGCGCAACCGTCGCGAGTAAATTTCGACGCTCAAACGCGGCGTTAAAAACATCGTTAAAAACCGATAAATAAGCAAGTTTGCTGTGATTGGTCTCGTTGTGTTTTTAACACTAAACCTCATCACGACCGGTCGAATAATCGTTTTTGTACATTCTTCTTTGAACGTTATTGCACCGTCAACGTTAACTTCGCGACTTTTCTCACGAGAAAAAGAAAATTATAATTAAATAAATTAAATTTCTTAAAATAATATAATCAAAAAAATTAATAATTATTATTAAATAAAATATACAAATTAATTCGATCATTATTAAAATATTAAATTTAAAAACTTAATTTTTTGATGACCAAATTCATAATTCATACTAATTAATAATAATAAACCTAAAATACTTTCACATGCTATAAATATTAAAAAAATAAAAACAACCATAAACTATATATAAATATAAAATAAAAATTAAATGTAAAAATTCTATTAAAATCAAAAATCTTAAAGTCGTAGTATACGTACGATGAACTTTTCGATATTCACTTCTTTCCTTATTGCTTGTTTTCTACGAGAAATAGGAGCTGAACGATTTATATTCGACTGTGATAGTATTCTCTCGGAGACTCAATTATGAAGCTAAAGCAATGCAAGCGTGGCACGACTTTAATCGAAAACACATGATCTAAAGGAGCTGCGACAATGGTGACGTAGGTTTACAAGTTTGTCACTCTGAAATTAGTAGAATATACAGGCCACGGACAATTTTTTTACAAACGTATCGATAGCAATACTAAACTTTTAGCAAAAAAAGAAAAAGAAACTACACTTGGAATTATTCGCGGAGATAGAAGGGAATAGAGTATCAATATAATATCAAAATTGGCGAGACAGACAAGGACACATTTCTCAACAAAGTCATACCGATCAGATGATTGTACTCTGACAATTTACAAAACTAAATACTTAGTTCAATGCATACATCCGTTAAAATTGAAAAAATTGATGTCCTATACTGGAGACAATTATATTACACAATAGCACCAAATTGTGATTTAAAATTCTGCATTCGTTGTCATTTGTTTCGTTCAATTAACTCCCGTTACAAAAAAATAAGAATCTATAATTATTTTGTGCATTGTTTCCCATATTAAATTGACAGTTACCTCTTCTGATTGACATGTTCCTCTTGCAAAAAGACCGATTATTTTATTCGACCGTTTACAAAAAGGACAAGGATACACAAAGTGCCGACATGTTTGACGTTACCGAGAGATTTGCAAGATTTCAAAAATTCGTTTTCGCAAAACACGCGTGGTGCAGAAAAGATCAACAGAATCAGGCTTGATCGTCAAGAAGGATCGAAAACGAGCCAGGGAAAACCGCGGTCTGCTGCCTGTTTTTCGCGCGCGTCTGCCGCGAGATAATGGAGCCATGCGCCAAGTAATTTCAACTTTTCTTATCATGTAAATAACAAAATGAATGTCGGGCAGAGCAGACAGTGCTGGCGTGACGCCGCGCATAAAAAGGGGGAGATTATTTCTGCGGCCAGTTTTTCCGCCGCCGGAACAAAAAAGTTCATCAAACACGAAAGTACAGGGCTCCGTGAGCTTCCATCCAGAGGAGCCGGGGCTCTTTTCCCTATAACACGCCGCCTTATTATGCATCGGCGTGAATCGGCAGCACGTACACTTCTTTCCTTTCCTCCCCGCACAGTGCTTTCACCTGGCGGTTCCCCGGATTTTTCCCGCGGATTAAGCGAATGGAAATCCTTCGCGCAGCGGCGAAATTTCGTCCGCTCCTTCGAAATTAACGAATCGGCAAAAACTCGATCTCACGCTCGCATAAGTTTTTTGACGGGGAGCTACCTCTGGGTGGTTTCTATTCAAATTTATAAATTAAGCACAATATACGAGGGTACGTGTACGTAAATATTACAATGTATTATTAACGCTATACACTATAGGCCGGCCGTGTGCGCGATTTTTACTTTCACAAAAAAAGAGTTTCAGCAACACTTTTTTGTGAAAGTAACGTAGAATGAGGATAGAAGTTAAGGCAACTTTGTTACGTTATTACGAAAAAGTTTTAAAGATTTGTGTATTAAAAAAGTTAAAATAAATAATGACGAGAATAATGCTTTTAAACATATACGTGTATTTAACAAGTTTCGAATGATTTCTCTAAAGGGGGAAGAATACCCGCACGAAATTTTTCCCCCGAAAAAGTAAATTGAAGTAAAGTAACAAAATGTACTGTATATGCATCAGAAAAGATACTTGGGATGGTCGTAAAAAATATCAAACACATTTCTTTTAAAATGTTGCAACAGACATTCAGGACATTTAGGATTCAGACAGATTCACGAAATCTAAAGTTTCTGGCGACGCATAATACAAAGGGTTATTATTTCACGTACACAAAATGGAAAATGCCAAAATTCTGCTATTTATGAAAAAAACTTTCGTTAAAATGTGTACAGAACTTTCAGTATCTGCTTCCCTGACGATATATGATATTAATATGTTACAAACGAACGTTAAAACTGAAATCGCAAACGCCATTTTACAAATGACGCACAATCGCGCGCCTGTATAGTCTCGTAAATATTATTACTAAATTATTAAATATATAGAATACAAAAATAGGGAAAAAGTGGGAGTTTCAGAAAATATAATTTAATATGATAAAAGTAACAAGAGCTTGTAAAATCATCAACAGGAAAGCTTTGCTTTACAACAAAGGTGGCGAACTGGCGGTCCGTGGGTCGCACGTGACTCTCATCCCCACTCTTCCTGATCGCCAGCGTTATCCCCTCCACTGCCAGTTGAGAATCTCACAGCCACACACTCGCATTCGGTATACATATTTACGTATAAACTGTTTTCTTCACTCTAAAGTTGAAGGAAGATAGGAAAAGTAAACTAATTTTCATGGTGATAGATTGAGTGAGTAGCTGCGGCCCACGGCAGGGAAATTCATCGCCTCTGCTCTACGGAATGTGTTCCATCTTTGCGTCCACACATATAATAAATCCGCAACTGGCCGATAACTTGCAAAATTGAAAACTGAATATTCGCGATACGAACGATTTTTAAATTTTCTCGCAAGAAAGAACGCGAAACCTCTTTTATCGAATTCCTTCGAACCAGAAGATCATGAAAACGAGCCGAATAGATTCGATAATTCTTTGCGCAGGTTCGAAAGTTTCGTAAACGCGAATATTATACCAGCGTTCGGGGAAGTTGAATTTCGAGTAACGAGAAAGTCGCGGGACCAACTCGCACGCCTCTTTGCAAAACGTCCGTCTCGCTTGCGAAGATCACTTTGGAAGAAACTTTGTAGGAGCGTGGATCTATTTATATTGAATCGAAAAACGAGTCTCGCGCGGAAACGGGAGATCGTGGCGAACATCCGCCACGACTTTGGAACTGCAATTACGACGTATAAGCTGCTTCTGATCTTCTCTATCTTGCGGGATTCCCGCCGTCTCGGTACTTATTACGCGTCCGAATCCCTATCGATACTTTCGGTAAATTACTGTTTGCGAACTTGGAGGTAGAAAAAAGAAACGAAGAGCAAAACTTGATATCAACAACAACAACAACAAATTGTCGACAGTTACACTGACGTGACTTCATATAAAAAAGATTATGCAACGATCGCAATTAGTTCCAAAACCTTACTTTGACAGTGGTGAGTTCCTTTTCTTCGAAGATACTTGTTTCCCGATAATTGTCAAAATTCAAACCTTGGAACATTTCTTTCACAAACAAAATCCATTATCAGTCTGAAGATTGAAGCCCCTCTCTCAACTCCTTAAAACTTATTGTAGGATTCTTTTTCATCATCTTATCGAACTTTGAATATTAGAATTAAACGACAAAAATTCAAAAAATCCTAACATTCCCGTCATTTAATTCTAACGTTCAAAACACAATAAGGTAGTGAAAAAATAGATCATGCAACGAGTTTCAAGTTAAAAGAAAAAATTTGTATCTTCAAGACCATGGTAGATTTAGTCTCTAAAAGTTTTTTTTTTACGGTTTTACCATAAGTTTAAATTTTCAGAAATGTAGCCTCACTTTTCCACTCGCTACACGATGTGAGATAATCTTCGAAAAAGAAAGAAAAAATGAATTCACTGCATTTAAAGAGAAAGCTCCGTGCTTTAAAACGAAACCAACTGGATCGTTATATGATCTTTTTTTTACGACGTTACATCAGTTTGAAGCATCGATATTTTATTGTCATCGTGTGGTGTTCACTATATACGTGACCTTCACTCGCATGTATTACTAGTTTGCATAAGAAATGATTGGCCACTCGTTAATTGCTGTCTTATCGTCGGTTATCAGGCACATTGAAAACGAAGAATAGATTAAACGAAGTAAATAGCTGAACATAACTATCTAACAGTGACTAACACACAATGTGCGATAATATACGTACGTATACTAATTACTGCGAGTGAATCATCGACTAGCCTTCACAAGATAAATTAAGAATTCGCAAGGTAATGTAGATACTCAGATATTCAACGCGGAATAGCGAAACTAATGCGTTATTGGCGATTTACGCGTTGACGAGTATCGAACATGCGATATTAAATTACGCGATATTTTTCGAATTTCATTTCACAGAGAGAGAGAGAGAGAGAGAGAGAGAGAGAGAGGGAGACAGTGACAGAGGGCTGCAAATTACGCTTCAATGAAATTCTCGTATTAATTATAACGCGAACGCTATATTAAACAACAAACGAAACGCAGGAAACTCTCCGTATCAATGTCGAATTCAATTTTTTCTCCCCTTTCACGCCGGTGGAGATAAAGAATTAATTCCTGAATTTACAACCATCTCCGTTTAACTCGTTTCGCCTGGCATGCAAATGTTTGTTAATTTTCACCAGCATCTGCAGTCGTCGAACAGGCACACGCTATTAGAATATTCCATCCATTCCTCGGGAAAAACGAGAAAAACAAGAAGAGAATCGATCGTTTTCATTCCCTTTTCTTTTTCTCTTTCCCCGCCCCTCGTCTTTCATCGACTCTCTCGAATTACCAGCCAACGATCGTCCAAGGTAAATGACTAATGATTAACGCGGGAATATTGATTAGAGGCGGCATTATGATACGAGGTGGATCCCATCTACGGATCAAAATCCGATCGAACGGAATTGCAATCAACGGGGGACACGTGTCACCGCAATTTCTCCGTGCCAGTACGAATCCACACACGTCCGCGGAATCGAATTCGTACAGGAGTGCGCGCCCCCGAAATCTCGCCGCGTGTGTTGGCTCTCGGCAGGCCACGTGATTGGATGTCGAAATCCGGATTACATAATGCATGAGTAACAGGATAAAGATTTTCTTGCCGCGGTCGAACGGACATGCCAGACGCACGTCTCTGGCGAATGAGAGTAGAAAAAAAAGGAAACTACGAGGACTGTGTCGTTTACGATCACGTATTTCTCCTTTTACGTTCGAATGGAATTTCTGCAGCTAACTTGATTCGTGCCTAATTTCGTCTCGTGCTCCTCTTCCACGGGTTTATCTTCGTTATTAAGTACCGCAAGTTATCAGCGATAATTGCAATTCATGCAGCATTTATATATGTGTGATTCCCATTATTTATACATGCGAAGTTCACTATAATATTCCCTGTAATATTTGAAGACACATTTCCAGTAGCTGTTTTTTTAGTATATTTCTTCTATTTTTGTATTCCGAAGTGTAGCCTTCTGTCACGTGTCAATTAAACGTGACAATTATCATATGTTAACACTAGGACTATTAAATCCGCATAAAATTTTCCAGTAGAGACATTAAAGTCCAAAAAAATAGAGGAATTTTATTATATCGAATATTTACGTGAAATCTTTAAAAACACGCTGTTTTACGTTGCTATAAAATATCTAACGAAAATGATAAACGACAAATTGGTCATTTCGACCACTTTGACAATTCTAATGTCAAAAGATGGATTTCTGTCTAATTTATACCGTATTTGTTTCCCTCGCGATTCTAAATATCAAAGAACGCTTTTCAGACGGGAGAACGTAAAAAGTGGAATTCCGAAAATGACGCGAGAAAGGCGGAAAACATGTCAGCGGCGAGAGTCCAGGTTGTTTCAGAGCTGTATCTTAGCCTCTCTCTCAAAGTTCGAAACGGCGTTTGGAATTCGGAGATCTCCACAGAGTTCGATGGATCGAAGTATTCTTCGCGCGATATCGTGAAGTCGCGGCCGAGAGGGCGGAACTGGAGATGTTGCGAGAGGGATGCTAATTCGCTCGCTCCTCTTAGGAAAATCGTGGGAATTCATCGAGGTCTCGATTCCCCGATGTATTGAGAGTTCCCGGGGAAATGGAATTCGTGACAGAATAAATTCACGCTCGCCACCCCCTCCCGCTTAAAAAACTACGCGCTCCGTCCAGTCGAACTCGAATTATCACCAAGCGTAATGGGGTTCATTGGTCGGAAGGAGTTTCGATTCGAGAATGGAATTGCGAGAGTGAAAAGGAACCCGAGGAGGATTCCATCAACCACGCGATCACGAATCGATCGGAAATACGAGTTGAAAACATTTTATCGGAAGAGAGCCTGCGCATATCATGGCGGTGGCGAGCACCGTGCAAAAAAATTACACGGGAAAGTGTAAATACACGTGCGTGTATGAATTCCACGGAGAACGGAATGTGTAATCTCGTCAGAACGTTCACCAAGTACAGTTAAACATGCTGGTAATTATTTAATGGCCCGGAAATGTACGGACACATAATGGCGATGGAAACATCGATTTCGCGATTAACATAATGAAATTCAAACGCGGGCATAAATGCGTTGCCCGGTAATGTAATCGAAAGTGGGTACGATAAAACCGGGCATTAACAAATGGGTATTATACTTTCAGCTCTCTCTCCCTACATCCACTTAAAAAGTGATTTTAAATTGCAAACGGCGAGAAACGCGTCCGCGTGTCCAGTGGCTATACACACGCGAGAGACTCGTCTAATCAAAGGAAGAGCATTTTTCACCACCGTTTTCGCCACCCGAAAGAGAGAAGTGAAATCTCGAAACGTGAAGAATCCGCCGGCGGTCTAATTATGTTTCTGTTTGGCTGACAACGGCGTCCTCGTTTATAAATGGTCGGAACTACAAGCAAAACGCTTGAAAATATAATTACAGCCGTGGTGGTGGTGGTGGGTGAGAACGTGGTGGGTGCATTGTTTCCCCGGAAAATCGTCGTCCGCCGGAAAACACAGGGGAGGGGGGGAGGTTGCGCGAAAAGCCGCGAGCCCGGGCGTCGTCATTTGCATGTAAAAACGACCGGCATTTCTTTCTTTCTATTTTTTTTTTTCTTTTTCTTTTTCAGGCCTTCAACTACGCATAAAGTTCACCTCCCCCCACCCTCCCCCCACCTACCTCGGAAAAATACTCCGTCCGTTTCTTCTCCCATGATTCCACAAACGATGGAGCAACCGCGCAGTTTCGAGAGCGTATTCCCAAGTTGCTATTACATCTCTATGAATAAATGTATTCCTATCTTTGTGTCTCTTACGAATAACACGCGCCACAAGATCAAATACGGAGTCACCTGGAGAAACTTGGGTTTAACGAGAAATCCAGGCGAACGTATCTTTTCATCGTTTTTTCGGAGAAAAACGAATGTTAAATGTTGATGTTACGGGAAGAAATTCAGATAAATATTGCAGTTTGTTGCAGTTACTTATTATAGTAGTATATATATATATATATTCAATTGACAGGCACTCTACCTCGTACGGCAATATTTTTCTTCGAAACGACATCGTTAGTGGTTATGAATTTTCCAAGTACGTGGACGATTCGAAGAAGGAAAGACAAGCGGAAAGTCCGGACGTAAATAATAAACGTATTCGTTTAATTTTGTGGTCAGGATCGATGCTTGATTGCGTCGTATCATGAAGCAGGAATGTAATTATCTTTACTTCCTTGCATCGAATGCAATCAAATTAAATCATGTTTTTTTTTATACTCAGTAGATTCTTGAAAACGCGTCTACTTGCAGAAATTAAAAGAACCGGCTAGCTCTTGTCCCTACTTTCCTCATTGCCAGCGCTTCCCCCTCCACTTCATCGATCTCTCCACTTGCTTAGTAGAGAAATCAACGGACTGAGAGAGAATGAGGCTCGTGCGCACAGTGGAGGGGATAGCGCTAGCGATCAGGAAAGTAGGGGCAAGAGCCCCTACGCGGGCCGCCAGTTAGCTCTCTAATTTATTACAGATTGGGACAGCAATTTCTCAAGCTTTGACAACAACTCTAACGAGATCTCAAAAAGAAAACTATGGGAGACTTTTAAAATCCATGCTTGCCACACGGCAAGCCAACAGAAATTGGAAAAAAGATCGGTTCGTGCAGTTTCCTAATTTTCAAGTTGACGAGCCAGGATTTCGGTGAAACCAGCACCGAGTCACGAGCCACGAAAACCAAACAGGCCCACACAGGCGTTTCATCAGCTACGGTCAATACTAACGTATTTTCTTCCGTTTGAAAATTATCGGACACGGCGTTGGGCAAACAAGCAAACTCGATGATTAAACTGCCGCTGCGAGCGAGCTACGATTCATTTGGGCGGCAACGATACGTTTGGCCGTTCATCGAAAGCGAAACGATTTCTTGACACGATTCACCTCGCGAATTAACATTGACCGAACGCCGGCCAAACTTGCTCCAAACAGCCGGCTAAATCGGGCGTGCGCGCGCGCGCGCGCTTGTGTAGCCAAAGACGCCGCTAAGGAAATGGAACGCGGCGCTATTCCATGCACGAAATTCATTTTGTTAAATCAACAGGTTGTTCGTCGTTCTCTCGTTCGTTGTTGCTCCGTACGTTCCCGACTGCACAGAAACGAACCGAAGTTTCCTTGAGAATTCTTTAACCCTTTCGACGCTAACGACGACTATATAGTCGTCCATCGTTGAACGCTCGCTGTGGTCGTCATAGAGAATTCGTAAAGAATTCGCATCAATTCATAACTTGGTGACTGGTATCGAATCTACAAGCAAAACCATCGAATGGTACAAAAAGTTTTCTTTTTTTCGTACGCGTCAGTTTGAAATTTATATTGTTCACATAAATTCAGAATAAAAAATGACATTTCGATCGGCGAAATTTCAGCTAACGTTAATGAGACAAATTTTACAAAAAGGCAATTTTGTTAAAATTATTAACAAGCCCTCGAATGTAAATCCTCTCGAGCTGACTGCTTCGGACATGTCCCATCGATTTGTACTGGTAGTAGTAATAATCGAAAAAATTTCATGGTTTGTTCCGAAAATGATAAACGACGGGGAAGCCACTATCGTTGTAAAATTTGCGACGTAGGTTTACGTGTCTACTCTTGTTTTGAAATATCTCGTACGAAGTTACATTGTTAAACAATTTTATAAAGCGTCGTTATTGTGAAACGTGTTGAAGTGTCATTTCTTTCCAACAATTCGTTACATTGCATGAGCAAAATTTAACCAAAGACGGCAGAACAGTGCTTTGAATTTAAGTTCCAAAGATAAAATTTTTATTTTTAATAAAAATTTCAACATGAAATATAATTATATTTCAAGATTCTAATTCTTTATATTCAGATAATTTAATTTCTTTTCATAATTTTGTTATATTATTTATTATTATATTTATTTCATTAACATTATATTTTATTTTAGATTTAATATTAAATAAATTTTTAAATTTATTATTATTAAAAAATCATATAATTGAAATTATTTGAACTTTAATACCTATATTTACTTTATTAGTAATTTGTTATCCATCATTAAAAATTTTATATTTTATTGACGAAATGTTTAATCCTTATTTTTCAATTAAAGCAATTGGTCATTTATGCTCCTTATCCTAGTTGTCCCGTAATTACGATTGAACCGTTCAACGAAGACACAATAGCCAAAGATAAAGCCGTATCGAAAGAATTAAGCAAGCTGCAATCGAATTTTCGTTTTATCAATTGCCTAGGCTAAATTTCAGTTGGAAGAAACGCTGCTAATCTCCAGAAATTCTACGTAAATCTTACGAGCGATTTTATTAAGGGAGTAATCTGAAACTAGAGGTGGCTAACTGGCGGCCCGCGAGCTCTTGCCCCCACTTTCCTGATCGCTGACGCTACCCCCTCCACTGCATCGATGTCCCCGTTCGATATTCAACAATTTATCGCCGAGGCGACACGAAATCTCCTGGCAAAGGACCGTCGTCCGTATTCCTAAGGAAATAACTTGGTAGACTAATTGATCTGACGTTCGAGAGGACTTGGACGAGACTCCTCGTTCGAGATTTAATTAATTCTTCTTATCGTTCCGCGCAGCGTCGCCTGTTAAAAGTCGGTGAGAGAGCGGAAGATGGAAATGGAAGCGGCGCAGTCACGGCGTAACTAGAATCGTTGGCGAGGCGAATATAGCCACGATGGTCGATTCGATCGGTCCGATTTCCCCGGAGAAAAATCACTGGTCGGAAGAGACGAGCGACGACGAATGCCCGATAAACGGTTCTAAATGTTTTCGGGCCTGGCTCAGACCTGGGTGTTTTGAACAATTTTCAGATAACATTACTTTCAAATTACTTTCTAAAGTTATTTCATCAGTAAAGTTATTTTCAGTAACCCAGAAATAATCCATTTGTAAAATAATTATATTATATTACTGTTAAGTGTTTCATGTAAAAATTAAATTAATTCATTTCCAATTGGACGATATATTTGTTAAATTAATTTATTTCCAATTGAATGATTTATTTGTTGTTCCAATTGAATAATTTATTTCGCGAAATAAATTATTTAATATTTGTCAGGATCTTTATCTGTTATTTGATAAAAATAAGTGGTTTCCCATAATGTCCAATGTTTCTTGTTCTGCGACTATGGCATAGTCAGTTACTGCGCTTATCTACAGGCACAAGTTGAAACGGATATCACTCGATTTTTTGATGACGACAGAAGAAATGTGACGACACAGTTAGTAAAACAAGTATTTGTAAAATATAATACTCCCCTCCCGTCTTTATCATCAGCAGAGATTCTCATTTGCAACTTAACGGATGTCCCTAAATTTTTCCTCATCGAATTCATTGTCACCGTACACAATACATATAAGTCAGTGTGCTCACTCGCTCGTTTTCGTTGCATAAATATTGCATAAACATAATTCACAAAAACATACAATATTAAAGTACTGTATAATATAAATTGTAGTATAACAATATGAAATTAGAATATGTGAATTATGAATGAATTAAAAATGAATTATAAATGACAAATAAAATGAACGAAATTGCGAAATTACAACGACTCTCTATACTGACTGTTGCTTTCAGCTACAGAAATTTTTGACCGACCGATCTAAAGAACTGGGTATCACGCACGTTGAAACATGCGCCCTGAGTGTCTTAAAATTGTAACGAGAGATGTGAAAACGGTCGACGCTCGATACCTGGACTTTGATCGGAAAGAATTGTACACTTCTTCGGGTCTGGCCACGGGTCAGAGAACTGTTCCTGTTCCACCTTCCACCAAAAAGGGAAGGGATGGCATTCCATTAGCGTTATCTCCCGAAATCGACAGCGGCACGTCAGACGCAGCAATCGAAATGATACTTTCTCAGGAGGATATCGATCCAACGGACTACCCTCGAGATCGGTCTCTATCCAAATCTATCAAATCAGTCCCGTGATCCAGCGTCATTTTTACTCTGATTTTATCGGACGCTGTTGGAAGATCGATCACGGCCGGCTCTCTTCACGACGCGAGACTGAGCTTTCGGTAATGAAATTCCTTGCGGCGGCGTGCCACGCGGCGAAACAAACGCAAAATGTCGCGGCGAATCCTTCGGGAAGAGAGGATCCTCGTTAAACGCTTCGCAAACCACGAAGTCGTACCGACATCCGGTCGACGAAACTCACGAGGCGAACGACCAGGGAAAGAAACTTGCGATTTATAGGTTAAGACCAATCTCTGGGTTAAGACCAAAGGCACGTATCACTTGGATATGCTCCAATCCAGTGGTAAAGGTTTCAAAGATTGAGTCTTTTATTTTTCCGGTTACATTACATACGGGTCATTATCGCAATTTTAAAAGTAATGAGTCATATAACATCAGCGTGGCAAATTAAATCGAGGAATTTGACCGCTTAGAAAACTACAAACAGGACGTCCCATAAATTTCGGTAGGTCTCAGGTGCGACGAGATTTTCCACTCCATAGGGATTGCCATGTCATAAATACGTACTCGAAAGAGTGTGTAAAAAACGGGATAGTTTTTAAGGGATTTACAGTTAGTCAGTTACAGTTATATAGATTTGCATATAGTCAATCAGTTGTCAGTGTACCAAGACGAGAAGTTAGTTAGTAAAGGCAGTTTTTGTACGGTTATGACAAATCAGAACACTTAAACAACATTCATCAAGGAAGTTGCAAGAAATTACAGCAAAAGTCGAATAGTTGAGGAGTAGCAAGAGTCCATCAGAGTTATTCATTTCAGTGGGTGGTCCTTCGAACCCCATAGAAGCAAAGGTACAGTCGTGACTGTCCTTAACATTCTGCAACAGCAAATTGAAAATCATCGAATCGTCACTTGAATTTTAACCAGATGATCGATCCCGTCGCGGCAGGGAATTCAACTACTTGAAAAAAATATTACGTTATCGGAAACGTGGAAAATTAATCAGGCAAACGAATCGATAAATCGCGACGCGAATCGAGAAGGAAATCCATCTTTTATTGTACAGTCCGATGCTCGTAACTAATTTCCAAATGATTGAAACGCGGTCGTGAGGGGATGCGAGATCGAGAATTTCGCCGATAAATCGCGTTTCATTGGAAACGAAACCGAAAGGAATAAAAACACAACGTTAATGAAACATTTCTGAAAGTAGAATTTCGCATCGTCAAATACTGCGGCAAATCTGGCTGGCTGGTTGATGTTCCAATCAACGTGAGATTTAACCTCTTGCGCTGGAGTGACGTGCCACGCACGTCGAGAATTTTTTGTCCCAAAATTGCAATACTTTCTCAGTTTTAAGTGTATTTAAGTAAAGCCAAATAGGCAAAGACAAATAATAAATTTATTACTTCTCAATAATTTCCATCCGGTGATATCGTACCAATGAGTTCAAAAGGAAAGCGACGAATTATTGTATATGGTTTGGTCACTCGTTATGGTCCGCAATCAGTTGTCAGCGCAAGTGAGGTTAACCTCTTGCGCTGGAATGACGTGCCACGCACGTCGAGAATTTTTTGTCCCAAAATTGCAATACTTTCTCAGTTTTAAGTGTATTTAAATAGAGCCAAATAGGCAAAGACAAATAATAAATTTATTACTTCTCAATAATTTCCATCCGGTGATATCGTACCGACGAGTTCAAAAGGAAAGCGACGAATTATTGTATACGGTTTGGTCACTCGTTATGGTCCGCAATCAGCCAGCGCAAGTGAGGTTAACCAACGTGAGTCACTCGCGGTGAAGAGGCGTTTTCTCGCCTCTAAGACGCCAGACTAAGGAGAAACATTTCGCTGGTCCTGCGAGCGACACTTTTATTTAGCCGAGAAGACCGTTGGCAGGTGTTCGGCCTTTAAAAAAGACCTCACTGACCCGCAAAAGACATAAAATTCCATTAAAGTTATCTCGGTGAATTGGCTACTCGACGTCAGCCGCAGAACACCGGCCATTATTCCTCTTCCGAGCGTTTATAAACGTTTCAGCCACCTTGGACAAATTAAGAATCGTTTTGCTTTTCGTTTCGCCCCGTCGAAAACGCTCGCGTGTTACGCGCACCTGTGGCATGGTGGAAAAGGTTCTATCACGCGCCACGATTGCAATCAAAATGGAAATTACGTCGTTACAAAAATATTTGGAAACGAAACCGCGGTGATCGGTCATCGTTCTCTCTCTCTCTCTCTCTCTCTCTCTCTCTCTCTCTCTCTGTTCTTATATTTTTACGATTCTACGTTTGAACTACGTTGTTGAATTCCATTTTGAGTACTTCTTCGATCTGAGAATATCGAGAGCTGCCGCTCGATACGTTAAATTTCTACGTTAATCACGCAATCGTGAACCAGACATTATAGACGTTATAAATATTTATAACGTTCGGTCGTACTCGTAATCAGCCTCCGACGCACCTCCAAATTGCTATCGGGCGAGAAAATAAAATAAAACCCAGAGGGAAATTGCATTGCAGTTGGAATGTTCGTCAATTGCGCGATTAACGTTGTAGTCGAGATCGGTCCGAACCTTGTCCAAAATTTTGTAAAAGACTATTGCCACGTGTTCACGAACGCGATTAAATCTCTCTTCGATCGAGCTTCCACCGAAATTTCTTCGAAAATGCAATTCATGCCTGAGAAAATCTCTCGAATAAGCCCGAATAAAGCTCTCACGTCCGGCAAAAATTCCTACGCGACGAAAACAACGGCGTGCCACGATAAATGCGACGAATGCAAATTCTCCCTCTGTCTCCTATTATGCGCTTCCGTTATTCTTGCTTAAAATTTCCGCCCCTCCCCCCCATTGCCGTTTTCACCCCTCTCGACAATGCCGCATTTCAACACGCCACGGTTTCTTCGACGCTGAATTCTATTCCACCCTGACACGCGCAAGACCGAGAACCTTCCGTGAATTTCCAGCTACACGAATATCTTCGAGGAAACGTATTTGAACAGTGGAAGAGCATAACTGTACCAATAACAATGAAAAATTGCCGACAATTTATAAACCGATGTAGCTTCGTGAAAGAAGATTATGTGACGATCCACTTTGATCTCATTTTAAAGCACGAAGCTTGCACCTTGACAGTGCACGGTGAATTTGTTCTTTTTAAAAATGATTTTTTACATCACGCAGCGGATGGGAAACTGAGAACACGTTTCTGTTGAAAATTGTGAAAATTCAAACGCTATATATGTTTAGAGGCTGTATTTTAATGAAATTTCGTCATATTTCGATGGAAAATTCTCAAATATATTTCAATATAAATATAAAATAAATATAAAAATTCACAAAATAAAATAAATATAAAAACACACACAAATATTCGATATAATCTTCCATTTGAAAGAATGTCGGATCAGCTATAAACTGTGAAACGAGATGTGATTTCAACCTGATGCTCAATCACCAGCCATTTGGAAATCAACGTAATCGTAAAGAGAGAAAAAAATGAATTTACGTTTTCCTTTGTGATCACCAATATCCAAAGAGTCTAAAAGAAAAATCTCTTACAAAAGCTCCGAGAGAAGAATGTTAATACCGTGGAATGTCATAAATAATTTATGTCACTGTCAGCGGCTCATGATCCAGCTAAACACTTAAATTTCAGCCATAATTCTAGCGTAGATCCCAGACGACTCAATTTAAGACAGAGAATCCACTCTCTCTCCCCGCTCCAAAGGGAATATTCAGTCAGTTCACCGATTCAGAACCAAGCATGCAACCTAAAATTCTCATTCTCAACTTACGACCGTGTCGATTTTCCAAGACACGCACTCGTTTGTTTCTCGCCTTCTTCTCTCTCGAATTGATCTCCGAACTCTCCCGATGCTGCTCGTCAACATGGATCCGTGAAATTTTTTTCGTCTCTAGAGAATCATCATCACGACTCTGCAACACGGTTGTGTCGCGTGAATCCACGACAAGTTTTATCGACAGACGTCTAATCCGAAAATTGGGTTTCTTTCAATTTCTCGCGAGTTCTCCGCCTAATTGGCAAATTGACGAATCAGAAAATTTGGCAAAGATACAGACATCCGGAGAAATCGGCAAGACAAACGAAAGGGAAGGAAACGGCGGAAAACGCCACGTTGGAAAATCCTTGCTCGTGCATCCTCCGTTGCAGAGACAGCCTCAAAGGTCGGTTTCCTCGATCTTATTTCCCCAGCGGTAGCCGAGATATTCCGGGGCGAAAGCGCTCCAATCCCCCTGTCTAATACTTGAAAATCAGCTTTACCGCGACCCATTCAAAAATTTTTCGACCAACTCGCCGTGCGGCGGTGCGGCTTCGCTTCCGGACGAGAGAACCTTTCAGGAATCCCAATGGGATAACATTCAGCGAGTTATCCTATCGGAAACGAGCGAAACCTCGGCCGCAGATCAGCCATCTTCATTCAGCCAACTTGCGAACATACATCACTCCGTTTCTCCTCCCTTTCTCAACTCTTTGCCTGAGCTCTCTCTCTCTCTCTCTCTCTCTCCGCGGTACAGAGTCAGCGGACACAAACTACTCTCTCGGCCACCGCGCGCGCACAACTTCTCGGCTCTCGTTTTCTAGTCCAAGAACAAAACGAGAGCAAAGAGCCAAAGAGCTGATTCGTATCCTGACCTCGTACGCTCTCTCGTCCTCGGTCGCCTCCGCGAATCCATCTTCGTTTATTTTTCAATTTTCAGCAGATTCCGCGCGCAATCCACGCCTGTGCCGCGCGATAGCTCGCGATAGAGTCAAAGAAAGTATCCTCTGACGCGAAATTTATTTAATTTTATTTCTCTCTCTCTCTCTCTCTCTCTCTTTTGTTTCTCTGCCAAAGAACAAAAGATGAAGTCAGAAAAACCAGAGAGATTTGATTGGTGCGTTTACAAAAGGAGTATCCCGTCGAATTCCTACAGGGAACAAGAGACGAAAATGAGAGGGACGCGCGCTCGATAACACGCGTGCGTGCGCGTGTGTACGTGAACGTGATCGAGGACGTGAGAGAGGCTATTGAGGGTGCACCCGGGATGAGGACACTTTGAATCCAATCTAAATCAACCCAGTTTCGTTGTACGTACGTACGTACATACGTGTGCGTTTCTTCTAAAACCCAACCGACCCTGTTCGAACCACCCCCTCCCCTCCGTGTAATTTTTGACACGTCAGGATTCTGCCTTGGTAACGATCCCTTTAATTCTCCGTGTTCGTTGAACCGACATCTTCGAAATGACGTTCAACAGCGAAAGTTGCAGAAGACGGGAAGGGAGATAAATCTTCAAAGAATCGGGACTTTCGTCTCGATTGTTGAAATTTGATTTATCTCTCGACGAGACGACTCTCGACGTTCCATTTTCGTTCGATTCCGCGCGGCAATTGGTATTTCCTTCCGTCCGTCAGTTTCACTCGAGTCTCGTAATTGCTCCATCCTCTTTAATCAATCTTTAAAGGAGGACGGGCAAATCCACTGGGGATTTTTCCCCAGAAAACCGCGTCTTTCACCGAATCGAAAATTCCACACTCGTACGCAACTCGTTGTAAATTGAAACGCTTCGCGGAGGGCAGACACAATGCACGGCCGATCGTTTCTTCGTAAACGTGATGAAATTAACCGGAATTAGCCACGTCGTGGGAAGTAATTTTCAGCAATTTTATTTCACCGATTGGATTTTAACAAATTCATTGCAGCAATTTTATTTCACCAGTTTGATCGCCAAGCGTGTCGAGATTCGATTCCGAGGTGGTTCGTCCAAAAGCACGATGAGCGAATCAGAGATGAAGGTTGAATTCAACCTGAAATGGAGCACGTAGTCCCAGATTCCACGCGTGCCTATATCATTCTGTCTGGACCTACTTATTCCGATTCGTTCTGAAAGCCTCCTATCCTGCTAGTTCCTTTATTTCCGCTTTTCCTTTCACTGGAAATCCAATGCGTCGTCTCGGTTATCATTCACTCTGACTGTTACACCGAGTTGGGGTAACTCTCGTCGAAAATATACCTACGTACGAAAAAGAAAAAAAAAAGAAAAGAAAAGAAGAAGGAAATTAAAAAAGAAAAAGAAACAGTCGTATCGAATGAACTCGAACGTACTCGAAATTATCAAGCATCCTATTAGCGTATCCTTTCCTAACTGTATTTCGCATGAAATGTATTGAATTAAGTTTCGAGAAGTAACATGTATTAATTGGTCGTTATCGGAGGATAACCAGCACGAGAGATATGGCTGGTTCATTTTCTCGAAAACCTATATAATCTCGCTACTCCCGTGTTTGCACGACCGCTATCATTTCCATCGCGGGCCCGGCTCCTTCGGGTTCAAACAGCCGTGGCGAATAAATCGACCACTTCCGATGATCAACAGAGAGACCGGTATTTACAACTGCACGCTCTGTTGACGCACGCACTCTCGCACGAACGATCGTAAAAAGCCTCGTAGAGAAACGTGGAATCATACGCCTCGTTCGAGACGCGAGAGATCTAGCGTAACAGTGAGGCTCATCCGAACCAAACACTCATCCATCAGCGAGGGAATTTCGGGGTGAGATAGTCTCGTTATTCGGAATTTCTTGCTACGCTCGATGCGATTATCGCGACGGAAAATATCAGATTTGGGACTGTTTGTCTAGTCGCAGACGCCTAATCTTAACCTCTTGCGTTGCAATGATGTGCCACGCACGTTAAGAATTTTTTGTCCCAAAATTGCAATATTTTCTCAGTTCAATATATTCAAGTATAACCCAGGAAAAACAAATAATACATTTATTAATAATTCTTCTCAATAATTTCTATCCAGTGATATCGTATCGAAGAGTTTGAAAAGAAAGGGACGAATTATTGTATACGGTTTGATCGTTATGGTCCGCAAGTGGTTAAGACTCGAAAATACGAGCGTTGTGCACATGTCCGAGTATATGAAGATAGAGGTTCTAGTAAGATTTTACGTACAGAGTATCGAACGGTGAATCCCAAAAAATAAATACGCTAAATATTGATAAGCTTTATATCCGAAACCCCCTGGTTTTAAATTTCTGTTATTTTTATGCACACAAAGTCGCTATTAAATCTGGCTTTCCACGATCGAACCACCAATAGAACGGGACGTTCTCTCTCGCTCGTTCGACTCTGCGTTACGTGCCAGTTACGAAAGCGGGCTCTCGTTATTTCTACGGCGCAAACCGGAGCCCGCGTTCCGCGAAACGCACGTAACCGTGGCGAACCGTGGACAACCGCGTTCGAGTAATTACGCGACCGTTCTTGCACGAATATCGTGCGCAACGAGCCGCGTGCACGCATGAACGTGCAACGGTAATATAGATATCGTGCGAAGCCAAGCAACAGGGACCGAATCGGTTTGCCTGGGATATGCTTGGATCAACAGTGTGGATCTATGGCGTGGTAAGAGTCCCCCGGGGAGAAAGGAGATCCTCGAGACACGCGGAGATTAGACGAGAACCAATTCGCAACGATCAACCATTCGTTCCGCGAATTTCTGTTCGTTCGGGGATCCGGGAACGATGCACGCGCAGGGACCGACGCGAGTACACAGGTGTACAGGGAACTTGGAAATTTCGAATGCGCGTGTAAACACGGTTTTCAACTCTCTGCGATCCATGCCGCGGCACCGTTTCCACCGATATAATTCGAAAGTTTCTACCTGTTAATTTTCCGTCTCTGCGGACAAAGACTAATGTAAATTAAACAGATACGACTGTGTTATATGGATATAATAATTATATAGTTTTATAGTTAATTATATACTAACCGTATAACTATATGTCAACTGTAATCGATTATATATTTATTATTAAAATATAATATAAATAGTACTAGGTTAAACCAGTATATTTATTTATAATATTATAATATTATAACATTTATTTATAATATAAATATACTAGTATATTTAATTATACTGTAAATCTACTTGTAGTACTGTAATAAATCAATTTACAGATATTTAGGAAAAAAGCTGGCTAACTGGCGACTCTTGCCCCTACTTTTCTGATCGCTAGCGCTACCCCCTCCACTGCGTGCACGAGCTCTCACAGTCTGCGAAGAGATCGATGCAGTGGAGGGGATAACGCTAGCGGTCAGAAAAGTAGGGGCAAAACTCTACGAGTCGCCAGTTAGCCACGATATATTCTCTGATTTAGAATATTTAGAATATTTACATATTTAAAATATTTCTTTCCAAAACTTTCACTTTTATTACAAAAAGTTTCGTCCCAAAAATTGTCCGCGTGCGGAAAACGATGAAATTGTACACGTCATCGATCCGGGTTTCTCGAGTTTCATAATCCACTTCGTAAGCCGTGCACGCGCGCAAATAACGGATAGAAAAATCTTCGCAAGTGTCCACAGTGACGAGAAGATGAGAAGAAGAGGAAAGGGCTACAATTTCTACCGCCATCCGTTTCGTTAAAATTATAACGCTTTTTACCCATATCATGGTTTTTATGAAATTCCACGTGTTCTTCCCTGCCAACGTGAAATTTCTGTAAACGCAAAACTTTGAGGTGTGCAGAAGCTGCACGTGAAACACGTGCTACGTTTCATGCTCGCCGAAGTGAAATTAATTCGAATTTTACGCGAAACGTGAATTCTTTTTTTTTTTTTCTTTTCGCAGGTGAAACTGAGAAAATTACAATAATTTTTTTTACGAGAAAGCTTCTAGCGAGGTTGTTTCCACGTACCAAGAACTAACAATAAAAGGACGTGACCATGATCATTGCAAAAGAAAGAAATACACCGAACATTCTAACATTTGGAGAAACAAAGCTCTCCATACGCCGAAATTACTTTGGAAAATTCGCTGGAACCTTCAATTTAAGGAAAGTTCTACTTCGAATGTGTATTATTCGACGGGTTGTAATGCACGACGGAGTTATGGAAAATTATGCGACACGGTTACCCTTAATGAGATCGATTTCCGAATACGCTGCGCAGAAGTTCGCGAAACGACGAAATTGAATATTTCCATAGTCTAAGATGATTGAATCTTTCTCTATCTACTGTGCTGTAATCTCATCTTGCGAGAATTAGTCGAAACATTGAAAATATTTCTTTCTTTCCGAAAGTACGCACGTATACAGGGTGAAAGATAGAAAGAACGGTTCGCAACTTCCAGGGTAGATGGTAATGGCCATGAAACGTGAAAAGAAATTTTAATGAACGTGGGTCGAAAAATTATCCAATAAACCCTTTTCTCGATTCACTTCGACAGAGATCTATTCAACTTTGCGCCAATCTCTCTCAACTTACGCCAATAAATATTTTTTAGGATCGCGTAAATATCCGATCTAGTCAGGTGTTTGTCGTGTCTCGAGAATAGTCGCCGCTGCAAAAGGCGATGTCTCAACTGCAAGAAACAACACAGCGTGCGTGCAATGAACAACAAAGTGGGACAAATGCATCGCGAGGAACAAATACAACGATGTACCGAACCCACCGAACAACGGTAGGTTATGCCGTGATAAATGACGCGCCGCTGGCTCGCCTGCAATTCTGGAATAGTTAATACGACGAAAAGGTGTTCTCGCGAATAGACGAGAGACGCTTTTCCGTGATTTATCACGCGTAACTGGCGCTTCCATAAACGTTTCTGCCGAAAATAACACGACCTACGAAAAAAAAAAAAAAAAAACGAAAGAAAAACGAAAAAGGACAAAGTAGTAGAAGCAACAACGAATCGCCACGCCGTGCTCGTTTCGATAAATCTCATCCCGTCGGAAAGGCAAATCCCGCCCTTTTTTTTCCTCTCCTCGAATTTCTGTTTGCCTCGGCACGTGTCGCCGAACCGAAACCAATACTCCGCGAAACTCCTCTCCGCGAAAAGCAATTAGCGATATTTGCCGATCAACGTGCAACTCCCGCGCAAACACGCAGCCACCGTCGCGTTGGAGTGGCGCTGATTTATTGATTTAATTTCCCGTTAACGCAACGATCCGGTTTAATAAAGTTTTCAAAGATGCGTAGCGCCCGAGGCACCCAGTGGTCACGGCACTGCCGTGGTTTACGGCACACGCGCGTGATCCCATTCAATCGAAACGGGACTTTCGGCTTCGACACCGGGAAAACTCGTCTCGCCGGCTCGTCCATCAGCGAAAATCCGAAAATTTTTGAGCCTCGGCTCGGTAAGCGGGGGAGCCCAGCCACGCGGACGGTGGATTTGCATCGATAAGTCGGAACAGGTGTCGGATCACCTGGCGAAATATTCGCAGAGAGGATTTTACACGTCGTGGTAAGTCGAAGGGGATTCCGGTAACGCCGAAGCCGCGATGAAAATCACCGAGCCCGCATTGGCCAAGGAAAACCCCTCGGAGACAATGAAATATGGAGGGAAACGCTGATGAAAAAATACACACAACGGGCGTGTATCTCTTTTAAGGAATTAACGCGTCCCTCGAATATCCGGATTATATTTTTAATGCCCCGTTTCGCGTCCAATTCGCGAGCCAGCCATCCCACCCGGGGGCTTTTATCTCGTTAAAATGACACACCGCGCTGTAGAAAGCAAGCATAGAGGGAGAAACATTTTTTTTTTTTTAATTCGTGTATCTAAACGAGGCGGAGATTGAAAAATGATTGGGAAACGTCTTCGACGTAACGACACAATCGGATATACAGTGTGTTTAATAAGATCGTGAACGCCATTTCTCTGGAAAACAATATTCTTTTTTTTTTTTTTTTTTGTAAAAATTTGAAACAGATCGAAAGTATATATCTAAAAGGCTATTACACGCTCGATTAATAGTGTATCCAATTTCCACCGCTAGAAGCACCAAAATAGTCAAAATGATCAATTCATGATTTTCGTTTCATAATATTTATTACATGTATATATATATATATATATATATATATATATTCGTTTTATAATATTTATTACAAATTTCATTTCAATAATATATTAAAAATTTTGTAGACGTCAAAGCGTCATAGCGTATTTTTTGGTGATTTAAATAATTTTTCCTAAAATGTAGAAATAAAAGCTCGCGTGCTTCGCTGTATCACAAAGTTACTCCATCTCTTTTACTTTAATGTCTCCGATGGAAATTTCATGAACCGTATAAACCGTCGGTTGTTCCAGTACTAATCGAGCGTGTAACAGTATTTTCGATCTGTGCAAAATTTTTTTAGGAAGAGAACGTTTCCCTTCCGAGAGAATAAGACGTCCACGTTCTTATTAAACACACGGTACCCGCTCGAAGGAAAAGTTATCTGAAATTCGTCTGCTAGTCGCGTCAACCTGCGACACGGACCTCAAGAAAAAGAAAAAAAAAACTACCGCGATTCTTCGCTCGATGCTCGTGGAAACAATATGATAACCGTGCGGCATAACGCGTCCTTTCTCAACGCAGCAAAGAGACGAATCTCCCTCGGTGGATGCAATTACTGGAAAAAGGTGAGACGAAAAGGATCGCGCGACCATTAATTATACGGAGTCGGTCGCAAAAATGGAAGCAAAAGGAGAGGGAAAGAAAGAAAGAAGGAAAGAAAGAGAAAGGACAGAAGAAAAAGAGGGAAAGAGAGAGAGAGAGAGAGAGAGAAAGAATTTCACACGGTAGGACAGAGGAAAACGCCCGGCGACGCCTTATATTTCGACGCGATCCTACAGAGCCGATGTCGAGAACAAAGGGGAGTGAGAACGAAATACAGGTGCCAAAATAAAAATAAAACTGAGAAATAAAAGACAGACCAGGGGGAGGGGGAAGAAAGGAGCAGTTGACGAGAAAGATAAAGTCGACGAGGGAAAAGGGCGACGTTCTCTCCTTTCTACGTTGTCCGCTCGTGAAAATTTCGTCGGTCGAGGCGGGGGTGTCATCGAGTAATTGAAGCCGAGTTATCCGCGAGAGATCCTCCTTCGTTTCGCTGATAAACCAAGCTATCTCTCATCCGTTTAAATGATGGCGCGCAGCTGCTGGAACGAAGACTTATGCAAATGACAGCTGGCTGTGTCGAAGAGAAAAGTCGCTCGTCTCTCTATTTAATACGGCCGCCTTAATTGCTTGAAAAGCGGTTACAGTTTCTCTTACTGCCGCGACAGCTTCATTGTACGGCTCGTTCGCGATTCTTTCTTTCCTCCCTCTCCCCTCCGCCGCCGCTACTGATATTAAAACAACAGGAATTGGCTGGATCTTCACGGTCGAACGTTTCAGCGCGACGAGAATTATAAATGACGAGAACGAAGATGAGAAATTTGCCCGGAGTTCTCCGCGCGGGGAACGAGCATGTTCGAGACGATTTATTATGAGACATGGACAGGTTTATATGTATAACGTATGTAGGATGTACGCTTTTCGTTTGTTAAGAAAATTTCAAGTGGAAACTCTATATTACGTAAAATATATCAAATTACATTAAGACAATACCGCGCAGTCAAATTTTCAACTAACGAAAGTGGTGGAACGTTTCATCGAGACACGTGGAAGCTGTAAAACATTTACCTGCACTTGATGTTTCGATCTTTCCGTTAAAACTTCCTTTTGTTTCAGTCGTTTCAGTGTGTTTGCAGAGTGTGACAGCGCACATTACGATCACGTTTCACGTGATTGATTGTTCGCGAAAAGTTGCTCCCTGAATGAACACGAATTGCGAACAAACAAAACGAAACGAAACAGGAGAAAGAAGGGAGAAAGGAAAAAAGCGAGAGCTCTAAACCGCGATGGAATTTTTATTTGCGCTTGGTTTGATCCCGCAGCAAATCCAAACTAATTGCGCGCTGTCGATTTCTGCAGAGACAATGGAAAGTATTTTCCTTTCAACCTGCCGCTGTAAATCATCTTTACGTTCCGCTAATACCCTTATTTTCGATTTCGAGCGGAACCGGGACATTATCAACTTTGCTACGAAAGAAGAAAAGCATCTACTTCGCGACTATTCGTGACAATAAACGTTCAATCTCCGCGGAACGTAATTTCACGTTGAACGTTCCTCGACGATGTGCCGAGAAAGGAAGAAAGAAGCAACCAATCGAAACGAATCGACGCGATATCCGGGCGCAAGAATTTCGTTTCACCGAAACGAAGGACGAATTTTCCTGGAACGGGAAATCGTCCCAAGCTGATTTTTACAGTCGTGGAGAACACTGAAACTTGTCGGGATATGATCGAACCGTGACTGACGGGTCAGATTAAATTGAAGACCGTCAAGAGCCCTGGAGAGACAATAAAGGCTGGCAGAGTAAAAGCTCTCTGGGGAGATTTGACAAATCACTTTTGCTTCCTTTCTCTCCTAATCAGCAAATGCTTCTTTCTTTCTTTTTTTTTTCTTTTTTTCACGGATTAAAACTCACGGAATCGGCTTCCTTCTGAAAAGACAAACGCTCGACTCGCGTGCAAGAAGGACGATCGTTTGTCCTACCTCTGACGCGTCTCGCAAGTATCTGACTATCGTCAGATTTCAAAACCAGAGGGCAAAGTTGGCCAAATGTTTGCAAACTAATGCCAACAACCGCTCTCTTCGTGTCGCGACGCGTTTTAGCATCGGAGAATTAGCTATTTCACAATAGAAAATTAACTCCCTTAGACAGAGAAAGAGAAAGAGAGAGAGAGTATCCGACGTAACAAAGTCAAACTCGTTTAAACAGCTAATCAACTTCCTCGGCGCCGGCGAACGCGGCAAGGTATTCGAGATCGATACCGTGCGTTCAAAACAAGCCTCGAGACTATTTAAACATTCCTAGAGCAAGTATATCATACACGTTATTAGCAATCAAACTTGGCAACTGAAGCAGATCGGCCGACGTTGAAGCTCGAACGACAGACAACTTCCGTTCGATCGTTGCGCTACGCGAAAGAAATTCTCATATAACCACGCACGCTCTTTCACCGACGTGAAACTGCTCTCAAACTGGCAACGACACGGAAACTGGCCTTGCACTCGAAAAAATGAAAAAAAACGTACGCGTCGTATCGAAGCGCTTTTTTTCTATTCGTCATTCTCGCAAATTCGATTCTCCCGCTCTCAAGGGGAATTGCCATTTTCGTTTTCCTCCGGAAAACGAGCAACCAGCGGAGGCAGCCAGTGAACGCTCTTGCGGAGCTCTTGCAGACTCTCGCGGTCTGGCTCGTGTCTACGAGAGAACCGAGCTGAGTAATCAGCCTCATTGATCCAGCCATTCGGTGCATTGACTCACTCTCTCTCTCTCTCTCTCTCTCTTTCTCTCTTTCTCTCTCCAGCTTCGTTCGTGTTTGTATCAACTGTTCGCGTAACACACGCGTATACCAAGACGTTCGTCCGCGCCATCAGCCACAAGACGTCATCAGCGCCATCAGCCGCGTCCGTTTCTTCGCGTAGCTGAGGATCGCGTACCACGAATCACGGAAACAGTGTCAAGCCTGGCTATTAACCCTTTCTCTGAGACTCTAACGAGGCACGTCACACAGCTCGGGGCCTCGCAATTGGCCCCGCGTTCCCTCGCGGATAAGTTTGCCTAGCTCGAGACGCCAGCTGCCGCAACACTCATTGTCAAACCCTCGATTCTGATTACAGGGGACGAATCGGGCTTTGGATAAATAATGCAAATGATCCCGTCTCACGTACGGAAGCTTAAGAATTCGTCTCGACTCTATTGCGACAGTTTGCAAAATTTAACGCTCTCTGTCGTTTGCTCGCAATCAACATCATAGATTTTGCCAATTTTTCACAGTTCTTATTATTAGTTCACGTTTCATTTCATTCGTAGAACGTATAACAACAATTTGTTGAGCCTTCGATCGTACAAATATAAATGATCAATATAAATGATCGCGCGTTACATATAAAAGCGAATTCGTTTTAACTGGATCGCTTGTATTTTACAATATTCAACGTGTCGTTTGCTCATCAAGTCATGAACAATTTGCCAATTTTTCGCAAAGTTCATACTGTTACTTCACTTTTTATAATTTCCACTTGCACGACGTATAATAAGAATTTATTGAGCCTTCAATCATAGACCTCTAACTATAGAACTGACGCTACGATAGGTTCGTGCGTCTGTTCTCAGAAGAGATACTGCAATAGAACCGCAAGTGTGAATAACATAGAGCACTCGTACACACATGTGTACGTGTATGTAGGTCTGAAATGTAGAGCAGATAAGGTTATATCACTGTGTAGCTACTATATAAAACACTTCGTTACAAGACAATCTGTCCATTGAAAAAAATTATCTTTCCACGTTCATTGACATCGACCGCGATGAAAGAGCAACTTCCAAGGAAAAGGAAAGTAATACTTTCAAAGCGTTTGCAAGACTTTTTAACCCTTTGCCCTCGACAAACATTTTTCGTATCATCTAACAATATATTTATATTTAATCATCATTCAATCATATCTATATTTATACTTTATCATATACATGTATTTATATGTATATTTATATTATATTTTAGTATATTTTAGTATATTAGTATATTTAGTATATCAGTATATTTAGTATATTTAGCTATATTTTAGTATATTAGTATATTTTTTATCATATACATATCTTTATATGTATATTTATATTATATTTTAGTATATTTTAGTATATTAGTATATTTAGTATATTTAGCTATATTTTAGTATATCAGTATATTTTTTATCATATACATATCTATATTTATATGTATATTTATATTTTATCATCATTCTAATAGTACATATATTTAACACGAAATTTTGTTGATTGTATCTTTCTAACGTGTGATATCGTTTAAATTTGAAGCAACCATCAACGTGCATTGCGGATTTGCTAGAACAGGAGTTAATGATACATAGTTTCAATCTCTGGGGAAATAATATCCTCCGCCATTTTTTAAACTTTCGTAAGAAGCAATAGGAATAAGTCTAATTTATGTGAATTACTCCAATTAGTGTCAATTGAGTCAAAGGACAGAAATTTCTTCAGAAATTTCTTCCTCTAAAATCCTTTTGTTCTTCTTACGTCGTTGTAATTACAGCTTCCACTCCGATATTACGCTATTATACATCGCGTCATGCAACACCAAACAACTCATTATACAACACCAAGTAATTCGTTCCTTATAATTATCAGCAAATTATAAAGAGAGACTTAGGTTAGCTGGATTAATCTAAATTGTAACCTGCTAAAAACGAACGATTCTCGTTACGTAGTTTTAAATCTCTGCGAAATTTTCTTTTCTTTTCTTTTCTTTTCTTCACTCAAGACTTGAGAAGTACCATTCATTTGCACGTATTTGCAGAGTGTTGTTAGAGGCCGATTATCCCCGGTCGTGCCTCCTAATTCGTCCGGCCAAAATGTCAGATAAATGTGAAAGTTGCGAAGTTGCAGCGGCATGCAAATTACCCATGGGAGTGCAAATGGCCTCTGGGCCGTGGCAACAACGTCGATTCCACTCCCTTTGGCTCATTACGCTTTCATTGACGACTCAGCGTCGCGTTTATTGTTAATTAACGTTTTGTCAGGCTCAAGATGCTTCGCGAACCGTGTAACCGGCAACGAACACAGTCGGTGTTCCCATGCTCGAGATTACGCGTAAACCGGTGCGCTTGACATTGAACCAACGGAGCGAAGTAATAATTGAATACGACAGATTCGCATGTACGAGGACCTTTGTAAATTGAGCTCACTACGCGAGCAGTGAAACACGACTGCCATGTTCCATGGTCGTCATAATAACGCGTTGCCGGGACGATCGTTTGGATCGGATCAATTTTTCTAAGCGAGACTTGTCACTCTCCGACTCTCGTAACCTTACATTTCGGAATGGCAACTTATTTTCCCAAGTCAGATCGGGGATGATTCGAAAGTAGTAAAATTCGACATAGACACTTGCGGGCGAAATGTTACACGCGTAAGTTCGGAACACGAGCTGAGGAATAAAGCTCACGAGCACATGTTCGAAACTGCTGCCCGACGATAGCGATCACGTTCGAACAATCGTGTGGGCCCCTCGCCGCTGCCATGTGACTGCAAAACGAATAACAGGGCAATTTCTTAATGCCACAACGAGACACCTAATCGAATTCTCCGAGTGAATCGAGCGCGGACCGCAATTGCAATAAAGAAACAAAATGATCCGAAAGGTTCAAAGAGTCACTTAGAAGAGGGTGAAGAGAGCAGAGAGAGAGGGGGGGGAGGGGAGAAGGACAGAGGAGAGACCGTAGAAAAGGGTAGAAAATTCTCCTTCTCTCTCGCCGCGTGTTTCCTTCTCTTGTCTCGTATCATCATCTAGCCTCTCTCTCCCTCTCTCTTCGCCACCGTCGACCTGCCACTCTTCTCAATAGCTCTGCTGGCTCTCTTCGTTACACCGGCCAGATAAAGAAGTCACGGAACACAGCGGAGCCAAGGCACCGACGACGAGTCTTCTCCTTCACCGTTCTCTCTCCTTTTTTCCTCCATTCCCACACTTTGCAACCACCCTTGCTTATCCGCGCTATCCACTATCTTTCTTCAATTGTTTCCCTCTCCCACCCCCCCACTCCCACTCCCACTCCCACCCCCGCCCCTCGGTCCCATTCTCGCCAGTTTCTCTTTCTGTTTATCGCGCTCCACTTCTTCGCGACCTCTTCTCCACCTCGGAGCTTCTTCTCCTCCTCGTTTCCCTCTTGCCTCGTTCTCTTTCATCCCCAAGGCCCAGGCAAACCTGCTTTCAACGTTTCGCCGCGTTTCAATGTCGACCCGACGGGGGTAGGTAGGAACACAAGGGGTCCCGCCATGGGGGCTGAGTGCTGGCCATTGACACTTCGAACCGGTGAAAACAGAAAGGAAGGGAAAAAGAGGAGGGGAGGATTGCTCGGTGCGAGTTCATTTGTGAAGGAAGGACCGAAGCGAGAACGCTTCGATTGTTCTTCACGATACGCGTAACGATCGGCGAACGGGCCCTTTCGAACAACGGACAACCTTACGCGGTCTTTTTTCATTTTCTTCGATCGCTTCGAGCATCTTCCAGCTTTCTTCTTTTTCTACGAGATAAGACTGACAAAAATCATCAAACGAGACACACGAAAATAACCTGACCCCTTCTTGGGCAGAGACTGAAAACCGAAATATTTCGAGGTTTATGTATTATACTGGTATTTGCTCCCATATTATCGTAATATAACCGCTATTTGGGAAATCGGTTTTAATACCTGTATAAGACGGTCATACCGGTACTTTCATACGTATTTTATCGGTATTTGATGTCCACAACGGTAAAAATACCGAAATATATACCGGTACGGTACCGCTTTACCGACGAAAATACATTTTTCATTTTCTACGTACAGTGACTCAATAATATTCGGATATCGTGCTATTCAAAATATCGTTGTGAATTTCGATTGTTTATAATAGTAAATTTGGATTAATTTTTTAATAATATAATAGAACATTCATTATAGTTTATAGTAACGTAAATTTTATTTATTTATTGAACATACTTTTCTTAATATCAAAGAATAAACTGAACTATGTCGAAACGTTGCGTGGCAAAAATATTCGAACATTTGAAGAACTACAATATTTGAACCTGAAAATTGTTAATATAAACTATAATTAATATTTTGTTAGCTAGCCCTTAACTTCAATAATATATCGCAGACGCTTAGGCATATTTCCAGTAAGTTTTTTTAAGTAATTTAGCGGAATATTCTTCCATTCTACGATTAATCGTTGTTTCAATTCCTCTTTCGATTTATCGACGTACGACAATTAGTCATTTTTCGCTGAGAAAAAGGAAAAACGTATCGAGAAATCGGTCATCTTTTAAAATTAAGTAAGAGTATTGTATGGAGATACGGCGATGAATCAGCATTAGAAATAATAAAGAATAGGTGTATAGGCGTCATCAAATTTACTATCGGCAGCTTTATAAAAACATTTAATCACTGTCTCCTTTTCCTTTTCTAATATATTAATATTTCACTTACCGGTGTTATACCGAAATACATCTACCGACCTAACATCGTTTTAACAGCATCATACCGGTATTCGCACCATTTCGATTTCATCAAAAGTAATCGAATAGTAACCTAAAAATACCGATTCGGTCTCTGTTCTTGATTAGTCCTCGGTACGATAAAATTAAAGTAAATAAAATAAAGATAGTCGGTAATAAAATTCGCACTAAAGAAAAAACAAAACAGAAAGAAAAAAAATAAAGGTTCTGCGAAATCCCTAGAAGGAAAAGAGTGCTATTCGAAGAAGACTACAAATGACGCGAAAGGAAGTAAAGAGGGAAGTAAATTAGATTCTAGGCGAGCTATCGAACGAGTCAAACGAGCTGCAGTGCTTTTGAATAAACGTCGAATTGCACAATTACATATATAATTGTATATCTAAATGTTTTACACTTCCTTCTGCAACAGACTTTGTGAATGCACAAACTTTGAGTGGCACTGATAATCTACCCCGACTTTTCAAAACCATTTGAAGAGAACACTTCGATACAATGGATGATCAGTTAACGAACAGTTGGGGTGGCAAATATCATCTTTGAACTGAGATTATGTTCGTTAATCGATTATAATCCACTGTACTTGATGAACACAAGTCTATACTACACGAAATATAAATCGCTAATGATCTAAATGTCGATGCGACTTTAAACCCGCATAAGAAGAAAAAGAAAGAATATTGAAACATGCGATATCGAATCGATCGAAGGATCTGTTATACGACTGAAACACTTCGAGTTACCTGAAAGTTTCTGTTCGTCGAACTCCGTCGAAATCTCTCCGATTTTTCAAACAGAAGTCGCAGAAATCGCGACTTCTGTTTAACTTTGAAAACTGGAGTGAACTAAATTCTCCGATACCTTGGTTTGCGAGCAACAATATCCCAGATAAGATAAACTATGTAACACTTTAAACAGAATAGATATGATCGCCAGATCTTTGAATTAAATACACCGTGTTTAAAGTTCACAGCGTGCGTTCCCGATTTTATTCGTGCCACGGTTTTCGACTCATTTTCGGATGACGAACAAAATTTTCGGCGCTCGAACGCTGTGTAAATCGAGCGTCATATCTTTACTGATTTACACATACTTTCCTTTTCCTCCTTTACGGTGCAGAATATAGCGCGTGAAACACCGAGCACCGAAACTTAATTAACAGCATCGACACGCAGAATCAACCGGTGGATTTTTCCGAGAATTAATCTCGCTTACGCAAAAGATAAGATATTAACCAACCAACCAATAACGAATAACACGCTAAAACTTGCTAATTCTCTTAATCGCGAGCGGCGCGAACACCTGCCGATATACATCAATCAACCGAAAAAGTCGAGCTATTGAAACGAACAATAATAATTCCGGTAATTCATTTTCCTTCTTTTTCTTTTTTTCCCCTCCTTCGGCAATCTATTTGACAATTTAATCACTTGCCATCGAAGTCGCGCTGTTTCATCAACAGCTTCGACCAAAGCGAACCCAACCTAGTCGTCGTTCGAACGACAACTCGGCTCGACTCGGGAAAAGGTGAAAAACGATTTCCGGTAGTCACGGTTTCCCCCTGATTTAAACCGTCGCCGAAGTCGTAAAACGAACGTGAAACGAACGTCTATCCCTAGGAAATGGGGAGGGAGAGCAGTAAGAAATGCAGGGAGGCTGAGAACAGGTAGAGAGCAATCTTTAAAATTGTATCGCAAAACGCCAACCTTTCCCGGAGAGCTAAACGCTGAATAGGCACGGAAAACGAGAGAAGCCAGAAGAGAGAGAGGAGACAAGCTGAGCGAGCCAGCATTGAGAGAAGAATGGACCGCCCCTGTGTCTACCTGTGGTTTAGGTATTTCCGTCCTCCTTCGAAAGAACACGGTTAACGAAAACCGCCACAGCGAATTCAATGATCGGCGCCGTTGTGTACCGATTTTACCACGTGCCTACGACACGAATTATTCACGAGGCAGAGAGACAGGGCAGATGTGCCCTCCATTGGCCAGGTTTCCACCCGGGGATCCACGATCCAACCCTGAACCCTTGGCCCAACGTGAAAACGCAAACGTATCGGGGGAAATTCCACGGAAGATAAATTCCAGCCGGAGGATTCTTTTCGCGATTGTAACAAATTTTACAATGGGGAGAGGGAATTATAATTTATCGAATTTCAAGGATCCCCCAGACCGCTTTCCGAAATTTAAATTGGATTCTTGCGGCACTCGCTGTATTTCACGACCTCGCAGCATTCGTGTACGCTGATTCGCATACGTAATATTGTACATACGTGGTAGTACACATTACACGCCGCGGTTCTCCGAGTTACGAACGGATTTAACGTCTAATTTGAATTCTGATTTACGTTGCGTTTATCTGGCTCTTTTCGACTCCAATTTTGGTCTTTTTTTTTTTTATTATTATTGGTCTACCGAACGCTGCAAGAAGTTCGATTTTAACTCTCTGACAAACGAACTGCGTTGCTTCACTCGCTTTATATTTACATTTCTCCAAAATAAATTTCTACTCAAAATTTCTACAAAACATGTGTCCCAAATCTCTACAAACATTATCCAACACATCAATATTCTTCTTAACCTGTTCCGCCGCGCACGTCGAGAATTTTTTGTTCCAAAATCGTAATATTTCCTCGGTTTTAAGTACATTTAAGTACAAGTAGATAATAAATCTATTACTTCTCAATAATTTCTAATAATCTAGTGATATCATACCGACCGAGTTCAAAAAAAAAAGCGACGAATTATTGTATATTTGGTCCGCAATCAGTTGCCAACGCAAGTCCACGGATGCTCCGTGAATTTTGTAAACGATGATAAAAGAAAAGAAGAGAGAAAGAAAGAACAACAAAAAAAAAGGAGAAAAAAAGGAAATAGAAACCTGCCGTTTTTCGGTCCTTCGGGAAATTTTTCAACCCCTCTCTCAGCCCCTCGATCATTTGATCTCGAGAAGCTATAAGAACGGAGGAAAGACAAAGGGTACGTTTAGCCTTGCTCGAGTGTTCTCTTAATGTGGCATAGTCACCCTTTTAAGTTTAAAGTGGCAAGGGTGGAGGCGACTTACAAATATCGGAGAACGATGCTCTTTTGTTTCGGTGCTTTTCACCGGCTGCCTAGGATCATTGAAAACGCAGTACTTCTCGGCGAGTCCTCGAACGATTCATTCGCACGAAACACGCGTTACGTTCAATTCAACGCTCTACTCGGCTGTGTATCTCGAACAATGCTGGAATACCTTTTACTTAATGCTGGCTGATGCATCGTGCACAGCCACTGTGCCTCGTGCATCACGAGACGAGCAGTACGAACAAACAAAGTGGTGAATATCACCAGCGACTACTGCTAATAAACTATACGTGTATCCGATGCAAAAATTAAATAATTCGAATTTACAACTATCGATTCTATCCTACAAAAACTGTATCCATTGATTGATTTCACTTTCGTCGGGATTAGCTTGCGCCGCACGAAAATTAGCGAAGGTCGCTTTCATTTTCATCTTTTCGTCAAACAGTAGAACAGTAAGACGTCTCTTTTTATGCAAACAGATGAGATTAGAACGAATTTTAGTTCTAGAAATAAAAACCAGAAAAGGCGTTTCATACGTTTTATCGCGTATTAAAAATACAACAACGAACTGACGTATCTCGAACGATATTTGAGTTGGCCCAGTTGCAAAATACAAACGTAGAATGTACGTTCCAGTGGGAAAAACTTGGGACAAAAAGCTTGTATATTTAAAGACTATAAATACGTAAGTTATTTGTTCAAACGACAAACGATATTCCTCGCAGAATAGAATATATCCAACATTGACAAAGATCTATTGCAGTATTTTATACTTTCTTTCTGTTTCTACAATCGTTTAACTAGTTCTTAAATTCGCGACTATATATTTCCAACAGAACCGAGCTATAGTTAGATTGTCAGTTTATTAACACTAAAACTACCAACGATTCCAAACGCAAAATTTCCATCGGAAACGTTAAAATAAAAACAGAAAAAACAGAAAAACTTTGCGACACAATCTTGTCTCTAAAAATCTTTAAAAATACATTGCTCCACGTCTATGATATTTCTAGGAAAAATTGTAAATCGGTCATTTTGACAATTTTGATAGTTCTAGTTTTAATTGAGAGACGTGGCGCGTAAAAATTTCATAGAACAGTGTTATTCATAAAATAACACCAAGTTTTGAAGTTGCTTTCTTCTCTAACGCAACTTGACTTTTACCTTTTAATAACCTCTTTCACAGGACATGAATCCTTTTCTTTTTATACAAAAAAATTAATTCGAAAGTTAACGTGGCCGAAGAAGATTCCGCAAAAATGATCGTTTTTCACGTTTTCCGTGTGCTGAGCCTCGAGCAATCGACCCCAACACGCTTCTCGCCGACAAACGCCCGGCAATCACAAATTCGAGACACGCGAAGATACGCTGGCGAGGAGTTTTAAGGCGCGCCCCGAAAACTATAATCTCGCGCGACTGGTAATCCAGTGAAACGTCGGGTTCCGCAAGATCGCCCCGGAAGATTGGCTTGGAAATCCGGACTTACACGGGAGGATCTATCCCCTGCGAAACTTCTTTACTTCTTAACTCTGCTCTGCGAGTAGGAGGATGCGGCAAGGGAACAAAGAAAAATTCCAGGTATCTAACGTAATTTAAGACAAAACGAACGGAACTCGCTCGTTCTGATGCTCTCCCTGCGATCGAAATTAGAAATCGATGCGAGAAACGACAAACGAGGGGGAAACGCGACAGGGGTGGAAGGGGGGGGGGGAGTGATCAAATTGTTCGCCCGTGACGTTAGATCGTCGATCGTTAGATTCCAACTGAGGGATACGTAAAAAAAATTCCCTTCGACCCAATCGTCCACGGGGAAAGGAAAATTAGATGAAGGCTAACCAACTTTGGATCCTCCTCGACGAGAACACCCTCCAGGTGTCGAATCGAGTCAGATAGTCAAACAAAGTCGAAAGGAAAACAAAGTGTGCCTTACTCCGTAGAGAATTAAGATTTAAGTCTCTGCTTATCGTCGTCTGGTCTTCTAAATGAATTTCAGCCACCGGCTAGCGGCAAATCCCTGGCTTAACGTTGTTTCAGAATTAACGGTATTTAGCGCAATTGGCACTCGGCCAATCCTATTAAATCGATTACGCGGAAGCTCCGCGTGACGATAAAACAACGCACAGATACGAAATGACAAACAACTATATCGCGAGGAAATGCGAGTACGGTTTATTAAAAAAGTCACGAAAGCACGCACAGCTTCGAAATCGAAATCGAAACTATCGCGAGGTTCCCTATTACCAGCGTGTTATGATACAAGGAAAAATTCCTCAGTTCAGCTACTTGAGCAAGTTTAACCAAGTTTTTCGTCGATGGTTTCGAGCAGATCCCACACAGCTAATTCCTGTTAATGTTTAAACTGGCGAAAGTTCCTATTGCTGTAGATATACACAGTGATACGAGGCAATTAATGATACGAGATTACCACGTCGAGTCACAAAAGAACGATTCAATAATCGTTGACGTTGTTTCGTTTCGCTTCTGGAACAACGCCTCTAATTTCATTTTCCGGCGCCGTTACCACGCGCCAGGGAAAACTTAACTCGCGCAGACCTTCTTTCGCGAGCGACGCCGCTTCGAACACGATCTTATTGTTGGGAAAATAATCCTTCCTTGCAGAAGTTGTTCGAGAATCGCGATACAAGCTATCACGGCGAAAGAGCTTGAGAACTCCTTCCTACAAATCGCTTCCTGTCTTTCACCGGAGAATTTTTAAGACCGCTTCATAATGGCCGTGGATCCTAAATGCCTCCGCGAGATGAACTTCGCCATTAGAGAGACCTCGAACGGTGAAACGTTCGATTAAATAGAAACCCGACGGCCTTCTGGAAGGATGCTCCGATTAAAAGCATACCGTGATTTTTTTAACAAGATAGAAATTGTATTGGAGGTATTACGTTACATCGAACGAGTAAAATTGATTCGATTCGAAGTCATATGTATATATGCAGGCTTTTAATTGCCAATCGTAAAAAATTATAGTTCGAGAGACTGAACGTCCTCTCTAAGGAGACTACGACCGCGAAAAATTTTGATCCTTTAACAGTGGAACCACCTGAACTGATGACTGAACTTTAGGCAGAGTTGGCTAACTGGCGGCTTTCTCCTACTTTCCTGGTCTCTAGTGCTACCCCCTCCACTGCATACCCCTATTGAACAAGTAGAGAGTGGAGGGGGCTAGTGCTAGCGATCAGGAAAGTAGGGACCGCCAGTTAGCCAACTCTGAACGAAAATATAATATTTCCAGCAAAGAAATTAAATAAATAAAGAACACGAGCTTCCATTAATATATTTTATTAAAAATCACTCGAGTGTCTAGAAATATACTGTTATAAATATATAAAATTTCCACGGAAAATTATATTTCTGACTTTGGTAGTTTTAGCGTTAAAAGTTTATAAGCTTTGTTCCTAGTTCTTCGAAGCGCTACGATAATTTACCTCTTCCAATTTGTGGTTAAAAGCACGTGATTTTATAAGCAAAATAGAAATTCTGTTCGAGGGATCGTTACTCCGAACGAGTAAAACTTATTTAAGATAGAAACGGAACGATCATGTCACATTCTACTCCGATATATTTGCCAATCGTAAAAGAATTATAGCTCGAAAGACTGAGCGTTCTCTCTGAAGAGACTAAAGAAACAACCGCGAAAACTTTGGTCCCTTAAAAGTTTATAGTCCATTGTTTCTAGCTTCTCGAAGCTTATGATAATTTACGTCTTCCAGTTAGTGGATCGTATCTTCTCTTAATAAAAATTTAAGAGATCCCCAAGGGAGGGGTTTATACGTTGGCGCAGATCTGAAAAAGATCCAAGGACGCGAGTATACGTCCTAACTAGATTATTAATTCAAGCACCGGAAGTCGCGATAAAATTACACTGCCGATCCTGAACACAATGGTATTTCTGAAACTTTGAACACGTCCACAGAACACAGGCAGACCGTTCCTGTTCCCATATTTCGCCTCGTACTACCTCGTTCCGAACGTTTCCAACCATCTCTCGAAAATTTGTCATATTTCCCGTTGCTTTAAATTTTCGTACGTGCACGACGAAAAAGAAAAAAAAAACAAAAACGCCAACAGCGACAATCGTATCGCGCATAAAACATCGAGTCCAATTATTTGGGAAGAAATGAACGCACGTTGTAATGCCCGCTATTAAAACTGGAAATGACTGTATATAGCAATGCGAAATGTACTTTTCTGAATGAAGGAAGTTTGGACAACTGCAGTGAAAAGTTTCTGAAATTCTAGCCGAGGAAAACGAAATTTTCGTACAACAAAACTAAAAATGAGATAGAAGAAAAAACTGTTTCGTTGCAATTGGCCGACAGTGTATATATTTACAAGCGAGTAAATGACGCAATTAATTTCAAAGGAGAAGAAAAAAAATTACACGCTTATCAAAATGATTTTTATCTCGCGCGAAATTGCTATCGGATTTTATCTTTAATGCGATGAGTTTTCAAAGGAAGAGTCACACGAGTTCCGCATTCCTATTATTATTATTATTATTGAATTATGGAACTCATTGCCAGTTACGAAATGGAAGTTGAAGCGAACGAAGTCGAAGCGACGCGAACGATTGTCTCGTTATCGAGAGAGCTCGCGATACAAATAAAGGCCGAGAAACGTGTACAGTCGATTCCACGAAACCGCGAATTTCACTTGAATGAATAATATCGTAGGGAGGGGAAAAAAAAGGTGGAATCTTACACGAAGCGAGTGAGCTTTGCGCGACTGATAAACGCCGCGTTGCGCCAACAAAGGAAACGATAATCGTGTGCAAACGCTTTTAGGAATTCCCGTTATCGCCACCGGTCGCGGTTTTTCCACCGTTTGTCTGAGTAGTAAATACACAAGAAATATACACACGTTATCCGTAATCGGGGAATTTCACTGTTTTCGGGGTTGTGTCTCATATTTTTTTTTTTTTTTTTAATTTTTTAGACACGCGTGCGTGCAAGTAGGTAGTAGCGCCTTGAATGGAAAATATTTTCAATTGAAAGCTCGGCTACGTTCGTTGAATTTAGCTTATATTCTTAACAAAAAGTGTTTCAAAGAGTGGAAGATAATCAGGATCTACGTGAATCGGAGGAAGAACAAGATCGGGATTCTCGTTCCATTTTTCAAGCAAGCAGAAAATCAAACAAGCGAGGCGAACCATCTGCCGGGAATATCAAGCGACGCAAATTGCTCCTGAAAACAGAGAGTCGGCACGCAGGACACGGTGTACACGCTAGCCGACGTATTTAGCAAAAATAAGTAAATACACACTCTCGCGCGAGTCGCACGTCCATGGAAAAGCAAGCATCGCTGGAATGTTTGCGACGGCGTGGCAAATAAACCAATCGTATCCGCGAGTTAACGCGTTCGCGAGGACGAAAAAAAAAGGAAAAAGAAAAAAGAGAACGGTAACGGGACAATGCTAACGTGGCAATGAAGTTTTTATTAATATCAAAAACACGGTACAAATTATCACGTCTATCTCTCCGATCTACCTACGTACGTAGTTCCAACGAACCCAATGGAATTTTACGCGTCAACGTCATGCACCTTAACTCTCTCTCTCTCTCTCTCTCGACCGCGTGAATTGCGATCGCGTATAAGTACTATTTACAATTGCGCTGTTTGACAATTATTAGCCTTACATCCAATGCATTCAATGTGACGAAGCTATTATGCAATTCTTGCCGGCTACCGTCTAGCGAGACTAATTCTGACAATAAGTGGGGAAGAACTGAGCGAAACCATCGAGTCGCGTGGAAATTTTCGTGGAAAACGGGGGAAGGCCATTAACCGGAAAGGCGTTCCATTCAATTGTTCTCGGAATCAAGTTTTACGCTGTCGTTCAGTCGCGGCAATAAGTCACGAAAGGGACGAGTCTTGCCGTAATTCGAATGGAATCTTCATCTCGGCATTTTCCCGTCTTCTTTTTTTCCGCCTCCCTCGTTTTTTCTTTTTTCTTCTTTTTTTTTTTTTGTTGTAATTTAACGAGTGGAAAGTACGATTACGCGGCTGGAAACGGAACTTGAACGACAAACGTTCAAAGTTTTGTCTCGTCGGATTGGATCGCGCGACGGCTCACGTTCAACCTGGCCGCGATCGAACAGTAACTGACGCGGAAAGCAAAGATAGGAACGACGAGCTTCAACGAAAGCTGTTTAGGCAGAAAGGAGGTTCGGCTCGAAGGTTAATTTCCGTCTTCGATGTCGACGCCGAAACCAGATGAAACGATGTCCGCGTCGCTTTAACGAGCAACGATGTACGAGCAGTCGAGCAACGAACGAGAGCTGAACGACAGTAGGAGAAAAAAATAAGAAAAGAATAAAACAAAAAGAGAAAAAGAGAGAGAGAGAGAGATAAAGAAAATCGACGTGCAAATTAATAAATTTCCAATGATTTACACCTCGATCGTCGCAATAATCCACGAAACGGTTGAAAAAACGACCCAGTTCTCGTACACCGATTCGCAGAGATAAAAGTTGCCGCGAGATAAAGCAGAGGATTCTTATTAAACGCGCAGATAATTTTCTACATCCTCGTTCCCCGACGTCGCGAATTTCCTTATTAGGACACTACAGACACAAACATTTCCATCCTGAAAAATTTCATCCGACAGGGAGTCGGGATGAAACGGCCAGCGAAATTTCCCCGCTATGGAATATTTAACCGTATTTCTCAAATAAAGAATGGCTCTAACGCGTATAATATCGCGACGTGTAATCTCCATTCTTTTAATGTTGAAACGTGAAATAATGTTTTCTTTCTTTTCCTCACCCTTCCGAACGAACGTTCATGCCACGTTCATTTTATCTCGATCCATTCGCTCGAAGCTTCGTCTTGCCTCTTTTCAACAAAATTTGAATTAGCCGAGTTTCACGTCTCGTCGTTGTAATTTCGGAATTAGACGACGTGTCGACGTATTTTTCTCAAAGAACTCGTTATTTTTCTTTCACATTTAAAAAATACTAATTAGCTCCCCGAGAAAAGAAGTCTCGCAGTCAAAATATGCTCCTTTTTCCCGTAAACGCAAAAGGAAGTGCCGCGACCTCTACATTTCGTTTAAATATTGTCTCAACTGTAGAAAAACGAATGGAAACGAATATTTTTGCGCGAAAACAGCAACAAATTTACGCTCGTAATAATTTACGAATAGTTTCAAGAAATATCTATATAACGTATATTTGCAAATTACGTAAATGCGAGATAGACCAAAATTACGGTCGAATATTTCCGGTTTCCCTTTTGAAGAAACCCAAGGGGAAATATTCTCCTTGAGCGAGAGTCGGTGCCTGGCAATATTACACGTCACGGGAAAAGATGAGCCTTGCATGATTGAGCCGCGCTTCGCTTCAGAAAATTTCTCACTTTGATCGGAAAACCACGGAAAACCTTCTGATCGTGATACCACCAGCTCGATTTGGCATTCTGGTCCTGAAGAATCAATCTACGCGCGGGAATAAGCGCGAATTCGTCATACGAAGTCGATTGCAAGCGGTAAAACGCGAAGTAAAGTGTGATACAATTGAATTTAACGCAACCGCCGGTGTATCCGCCGAAGAAAATTGCGAAAAATGAAAAGAAATTGTGCCAATTTATTTATCCTTGCGGATCAAGCAGGCGTTTCCCTCTTTCAGGTCTCAAAAATTACATTTACAATTTTAAATTTACATTTTACTACGCATAGGGTAAACCTAGACGTAACAAAATTCGCGAATAATTTAGTTTTGAAAAATTCCCTTCTGCCCAGCTTGAAGTTTACTAATTAAAGAGGGAAGAAGAACCTTTTTTGAAGGTCTCTGCTTATTACCTTTCTCGTTTCGCAACATGTAATCTAATTTTTAAATAACGATCTGTACCTTTGAAAAAAAAACTAATTACTCACGGCCGAAAACGTTACGAAGCGACCGTAATTGTTTTCGACAACGAACGCGATATCTCGTCACACGAGTGGCACGTAAAAGCATTATACCCTGTACAGTTGGAAAATTAAAATACATTGCACCGGTCGTTCTCTCGGACGTCGACTCAAAAATATGAGAAACCGGATTACAGGCTCTAGGTCAAACGCGCGGCACTAAACCCTGACCTTGCGAGATACGTAATCCAGAATTCTTGAAACTCGGTCTCTGTACGTGAATGATTCTCAAAGATTACGAAATGCTTCGAAAGGAATTGCAACACTCGGAAATGCTAATATCAACATAATAAAGTGCGGTCGATGCGGGGGGAAAAAGAGCCTGCGTATTTCATCTGTTTTGCGCAGTCGCCGATATTATTTTACACAGTATGTGCAATATCGCTAAGCGTTGCATTATCCCTGGCCGTGTGGCAAATTCTTGTCGGATTAATAAAAAAGTCCACGTTGCGGAAACGGGATCGTAAGCGTTATTAATTTATGAAATCCGTGGTACGCAAAGCGTCGGTCTCTGAACGCGAGTAATTCGAAGATGCAGCAGACAGCAGACTGTGACTGTTGATTCCAAATGCAAATTTTTATTAAAATACACTGGAAAGCTGACAAAGACGCGTGTCGCGTCTGGTCAATGATCAGAGATTCCAAGGGAAAAAAAAGAAAAGGAAAAAGAAGCGTTCCTACCTTATCGAGATATTGAAATCCATGCTCCTGCGCGACCTGCTGAGCGACTTCCGGCCCTCCTTCGATGTGCACAGCCCACTGATTCGTATAGGACGCCACTCGTCCACCAAGGGTCACCAGCACGACGATGGCCAGTCCGAAGATCCTCTGCGGGCACATGATAGCTCTGCCTCTCGATCGCGACTGCTACCGCTAGCGGCTCCAGTTTCACGCTCAACACTATTATCCACTATCCACTAAAATCGCCACTGCTACCGGCAACGAAGGAGGCCGAACGAAGATAACAAGAACAACGACAACAAACAACGGCACCAGCACACTCACCACCATTAAACTCCACGGCCCACTTCTATCTATCTATCGCACGCGCGGTGAAAAGGCAGGTTCAAAGACAGGTGTGATGATAAACTGGATAATAGTCGAAGGTGGGAAACAGAGAAAGAGAGAGGGAGGAACGAGCAAGAAACGACGAAGGAGGAAGAATACGAGAGAGAGAGAGAGAGAGAGAGGAAAAAAAAAGGTGAAATAAGACGATGAACAACTCGCACCTGGTGACCGTCCGCGGCCAACTGAACTACCAACCGAGTATGTCACTCGTTAAGTAGCCTCCGCGAGCTGATGACTACACACTCTGTTGTTCTTCTTCTTCTTCTTTCCTCCACGTCCGCGTCGTCGTCGTCGTCGGTGTCGTCGATGGTTGTTGTTGTTGTTGTTGTTGTTGCTGTTGCTGTTGTTGTTGTCGTCGTCGTGGTGGTGGTCGTGGTGCGCGAGGCCGTTTCCTCGTCGGTGACGTTGCTGCCACTGTCGCCGCTTTCGCTCAACGACGAACAGCGGTAGGTGGGGCGATCGTCAAGTCATGTGGCTGTCGTTGGTGGGGAAATCGACGTGATTCTCGTGATACCGATAACCGTGGACGCGTACCGTGCACGTGGCTGTCCTCTGAATCAAGGGCGACGTACGTACTGCCGCTGCGTTCCGCGTTCACCGTCCGCAGCTTCATCCGGCTCGCGTACGAGAGCCACGATCTCGACGATCTCGTTGAAAAAAGAAAAAAAAAAATCGTCCAGCGTTCTTACCGTCGACGTTCCATCGAAAAATGAAAACCAATCCACCGTTCACTCTGCTTCCCTAGGTCGGTTTAGGTAGACTAACCGACCTAGCCGTTTCCAATTCCTCCTGCTCTGTTCGAAACTTTTTGATTACGCGGAACGACCTTCGACAAACTGTTGTTCCAAACAGCCGCCACTCTTTATTGCTCGTTTTTCTGTTCCTGCGTTCTCGTTTGCTTCTCTCTCTCTCTCTCTCTCTCTCTCTCTCTCTCTCTCTCTCTCTTTCTCTTTCTATTTCTGTCGTGCGCGCACGCGTTTTTCTTCTTTTCTCTCTTGGATTCAAACTCGACGATCGACGAGCGGACGATGAAGAAACTCCGAAAGAAAAGACGGAAGGATCTCAACCGTATACGAACAACATTTGGTACAACGGGATGGATTACAAGCGGAGTATCGAGAGATACGTTAGTTACGGGCGAGATAATCGTTCGGCGAGTCACGAGGAGGAAACGCACTTAGACACCGGTCGTCCGGTACCACGATGGCAAGACAGTCCTCCGACAGCGGTAACCAAATAGTTGGCAGCCAGTTGTTATCGACCGAAAAGTCGGTCGATTCACGTCATCGACCGTTGCATTCTCGTTGCCAGCTGCATATCTTGGAAAATTCGTCGATGACGTGCCCCCCTCTCTCTCTCTCTCTCTCTCTCTTTCTCGGTGGTGTCCTGCTTCTTTCCTCCTTCTCCTTTCCCTTGATCTTCTTTCTTCGTGCTCCGCTTCAACTCATCCTCTGCCTGTCACTAACCGAATTTGGATCTGAAAATCGTTTCGGGAATTATAAATCAGATATCCCAGATGAAAAAGAAGATGAAAAAGAAACATGACGAGAATAGGAATACGATTAACGAGCAAGTTTTATCAACTTTAGAAAGTAACAAATGTGGAAATGACATAGAGACAGAAATGAAGGAATTAAAGAGTTAAGGTGTTACTCGACGCACGTAATCGGAGAGATTGCACATTTCCACGTATGTTACGTATGTTTTCCACTTTTCTATCGCGTGATAATATTCTGTGTTCGATCGACGAAATATTCACAAACGTTGCAACGACCGAAAACAATTTCGAAATGGACCGACCAATTACTCCAAGGGATAAATAAACCGAGTCATTTGCTGCTTTCTGTTCCCTTTACGGAAAATTGCACATTCCTAGCCACGGTCGAAGCTTAATAATCACAGTCAGTCCGGCAAGGCAAACAAGAGCAACTATGCAAGTTCTTACTATGTAAGAACCATCGTTTGCGTATCAGTCGTGATTCGATCACAATAGGTCCCTCTGATTTTTACAGAGTTCTGACAATCATGGTTTTACGAGCGACGTTCGCTATACCCTACGTGCAGTTTTGCCGCGTACTTTAGATAATAAAGTTGTCGGCGAGTTTTTGTCGGTTGTTTGCATCATCGTTACAAAAGGAAACTGCTCGAAACGAGTCAGATCTTTTCAAATGAAAAGAAACTGGGGATCGATAGACGTTGGAATGGTTACACGGCATACCGGGGAAATTGCATTCAGCGTGTAACTCGACCTGATTTCCTTCGTACGTAGAAATTTATTAAGGAAATGCGAATTTTCCTTCTTTTTTTTTCTCTTTTTTCACTCGATGTTTCTTTTCGTTTTCTCTTAACGAACTTGAAGAGTCCACCAACGCTGCTGTTTCCTTTGTATCCTCGCATATTCTTTGAAGTTGCACTTTTCATTAACGACTTGCAACTTTCATTAATTTTCGGCCTTTAAACCACGGCTCGTTCAATTCAATTGTTGAAACGTCTTGGAAAAAATTGCCAACTGGCAACTCGATTCACTCCAACGAAGAGAATCGTTAGAGAAAACGATATTTGCGAAAATAATTTTCCAGAGAAATGTAAAATGCGGAGAAGAATCTTGAACAATCGAGTCGGATGAGAAATACCTATAGTAGCACGCATCAGTCGTCCCGGACAGCTATGGATTCCTTGGAACGAGAACTGCGTTCCCTGAGGAAATTGTACTTCTTCCGGTGTAACACTGATCTCAATTTCTCTTTTTCGGGTGAGCTTTTATGCGATGCAACATAAATTTTCGTTGACGTCATACGTTCTCTCGTACACAACCTTCAACGAGTATGATAAACTGCCGCGGAATTAACATTCCCATTTGGAAAAAAAGTTCGAAATTCATACGTTAACGCTGAAAAATTACAATATTGAAAATTAACCTTATCCCTTGGGAATTTCATCCTTTCTTTCTGTGCGTGTATGTGTGTGTGAACGAAAAAAACCAAGGTTCTTTTGTGAAAGAAAAACCATTATTGCTCAACTTCCGTACTCAGTTCAATTAAATTAAACTAAATTAAATTGGGTTAAATTTACTTAATTAAATTGGACTCTATCTTTTTACTGTTGGTTTTTCTATTTTTACAGAATATTTCTCTGGCCAATTAAACATCGCGAAGCCTCGTGTGTAATATACGTATGAATTTCATTTTCATTTATTCAAGGATCTAAATATTTCGAGGACATTCTGATGAAACGCAATGGAAGGGGAAAAGTCAGAATTGTGAAATGCAGAATTTGAAATAATGCGGTTCGATGAAAAGACGTTGAAATAAGCAACGTTCTATTCGCGACTAATACTTCTTGCAAATGTCCACGACTCTGTGACGATTCGGTATTCAAGGGATACCGTTTTCAACAATTCTACGGTTTCAAAGAACGAAATGGGAACGACTATCGTGCCATATTATCGATGCATTTTAAAGGTCGCTGGGTTCCGTGAAAAAGGCCTCGAATTTCAAGCTGCGGTTCGTCTGGTTACAATTCGATAGAACGTTTACACCGCGATCAAGTGAAATTGCGTTTGCGATATTCGTTTCGCCTCTCGTTCGCCAGTAAATTTTAAAAGTCTATTTTAAATGTGGAAATACAGATTGCAGCTAGCACAAACATTTTTCTTGCGCGGAACGCTCCTGGCCGGTTGCTTGCTTTTGACAAGTGATACCTACTAGCTATTCCTATTCCGATCTTGTCACTTATATATTTCGTCCATCGATTCTGAGTGAATTTTTTAAATAGACAAATGTTTAATTGAAGTGGGAAGTTTTCAAAATAATTGGCGCGGGTGACGCAACGCTATTGTTGCCTTTAAATAAAGCTATTTTTCACGTGCTTGTCCAGAATTCTACTCGACGTTGCAGCGAAGAACCGTAAAGAAAAACTGAAGATTCGCATTATCGTCACGTTCGAGCGACGTTCCAGACGATTCAACTTCCGGGGAGAGGATATTGGTGGCCCTACAGATACACAACTTCGTGAAAGCTCTATTTTATGTCCGAAACAAGTTACATTTCCTCTCTATCTGACTTCTGCGCTCTCGTCCACCAATACGAAAACGTAACTTTTTATTTGGTTTGAGAATAAAACAGCTAATTCCGCTCTTGAATAAAATATCTTAATCGTCTTCTCGAAAACAATTTGAGAAACAAAATTGATTTCTTGTTGGAAACAATCGAGCGGAAAGTTGGCAAAATTCCTAAAAATCAGCAATCAACTGAAATTTGTTAAATTCGACGAATATTCATATCTATGCATTATTACTTAAATTTGCGATGATAAGAGATATTCATGAAATTGTCAAAATATGAATCGCCTCGAAAAATCGTGCACGCAGTTCGCTCGATAGTGAATAAAGGTTAAGGTCAATGCTGACGATTGGAGATGCGAATTAAGTCTCTGATTATCGATTCTGGCAACGATACATTTCAAATACAACGATATTCACATATCTCACGAAATTCCGACGAAAGGACTTGCCGAGCAAAATTATTTCCCTCTTTTCTCGCCAGACGAATTGTCTGGAACAAGTTCCTCGGAAACATCGACTGTAGGTACGCGTAATTTAATTACCGTTTCCGAGCGTACGCTCCTTTCTCTCTCGTCGTCTAGCTCTACCTCAATTTCTACTCGCGATCGCTAGTCCGGCGCCTCGAGTTCACGCAAGAATTATGAAAATTACAGAGCAATGAGAATCGACTTGGCCAAGTGTTCCGATTGTGTGTCGCGATTCGAAAGAGGAGAAGGGAGCAGCGAACTTCCGGGGAGGAAAAAAGAGTCCGCGACGCATTGGTTGGCCAGCGCTGGAGCATCGCAGTCCACTGGAACATCTACTTCGTGCCTCGAGGAAATTGCATTCTGCGGTCTTCCTTCTTCACTTCCGCACTTGGTGCTCCAATGATAAAGAGAGAATAAGAGCGGCCGATGTGGCAGAGGACAGCGTCAGAGAAGTGAATCAAATTTAAGCCGACTTTCCGCTCTCGCATCTTTCGTTCTTCTATCTTTGACCCTCCGTTATTATCGCTCCATCTTTCGGCCTGGCCACGTCGCTATTACCCGCCATTTCTCTCCTCCCTTTCCTTTCTTTCTTTCTTTTCTTTTTCTCTTTTTTTTTTTTTCTTTAATTTTCAAACAAAGCACGCGAAAACCATTTTACTCGCAGTGGAAACCGCTGTGGAACGGTCCAGTTCGGTCCATCGTCGGCCTGGCAACAAGCGAACGGAAAGAGAGGAGATCCTGGACGCGTGCACATGCCAGCCAAATGGAAACGGACCAGGCCGAACCTCTTTGCCAGGTAATAACTGACGACCTTTGCCCCCCAACGAGTCTCAGCCTACCTGCCTGCTACGTGACCGAGTTCTCTTTCTCCAAAGAGGACCGATATTTACGCACGGCCGACGCGTATCAGCGAATGAATTCAACAAGAAGGACCAGCTGCAGTTGCAGCCCGTAAAACCTGCATCTCCGCAAAAGGAACAAAAGGATAAATAGATAGTTCGACCCTGCTCCAGATAGACCGTATTGTTGCTTCTCTTTTTCAAATATAACGATACAATTATTGACGAAGGAGCTAACGATATTATAGAAATATTTGCCAGAATTATATTAGCAATATCAAATGATGATACGTACGAATGAAAGCGTACAGACACCTTTAAGCTACGTTTTTATGTGATTATATATTGTAGGGAAATGTAAGCGAAAAGAGTACTTAATCACGTATTTTCTGGTAATAAATAATGCATGCATCATCGTAGACTCACGATACTTGCCAAGAGTATTTTCCAAAAATAAACGAATGCCGTCTAAAGTATATCGTTCGAACGTTACAATTCTATTACAATTTGACGATAAATCGAAATGAATAATTCATTTAAACGACTTTCTCTGTCGAAATATGCTAGTTCTCGTTTCGATGTTTACCAACCTTCTGATGCTCGTCATGTACGTGCTTCACCTGTACATTTTACATTTTAAGACAAGGACAAGACGTATCATCGATAAGAAAAGAATCAAGCGTTATATATATTTACAAATTCACCGCAGAGTAACAGATGACGGTTTTTCACGTTTTTCGAGCGAGAGATTCACATGTCAGCGAGACGAGAATATTCGACAAACGTGAAGAAAGACAAATTACCTGTTAACGCGTCAGCATTTTGTACGTTTTTCCAACGATGCCCAGGTTATGCAATGACGACTATCGCAGACGAATGGAATGGCAACGAACCGAGGCATGCAAGGGCCTTTCTCGTAACAGGAAACACTCGGGGTCATGGACTGCCATGAAGTTTATACACCAGCGTGGTTCTGTCGTGCAACGAGAACACGAGACGCGCAGAAAACCGGCTCACGCTGCGCTCACTCGTTAAGATAACACGTCTTTGTGTTTTACGTGTAATTCCACGCGGCAACAAGTCGAACAAAAATTGCGACTTTATCAACGAAATGAATCGCGAGCGCGAAACCCAACTGCCAACCGTCCGATTGACAACATACCTGCGCAGTGCTCCACTGCGCAGCGTCACTTTGTCAGTTTCGAGAATCGCAAGCGCGACCATCGAACTGCCATATCGAATCTCGCGATCGAGATCATGTCGTCCCTGCGTAACGTTGAAAACGCGACGTTTGAGAGTCGAGCAAAATTCGTCGAACAATCGTCGTTCCAATAAACATGGCATTGAAACGAGAATCGAAAGGTTTCATTCGGCTCCAATATGGCTCGAAATAATACAGTCGAGGGAACACGCTGGGAACTCGTTCGCCGTGGTGGGAATAAAAAAGGCGTAAACAAATTCGGCCGCGTGTCGACGCGCTCAACGTAACAGACGCCATGGCTAGCTTGTTTTCTTCTACAGGTTATACGTACGCGGAAATCGAAATACATGTGACAGAGTTAAAATCGCATGGTTCACGGAATCGTGTGGACGAGAATGCAGGCAAGTTAGAAACGAGAGACACAACTGCACGTGGGTAGAAACACGCCCGTCCCGCCACTGGAATGCACCGAGAGACGGTATTCGCGCTGCATAGCTGTCAAGATTCAAGATATTTCGTCGTATCATAGAAAGACGAACGCGACGAAGTTGCACGCTAGCGTGCGTGTTGATGGTGTGTACGTGCGCACACGACCCGTGTACACATGTACAATGCATGTGTGTATAACGAGGAGCTGGCTGCACGAGGCCATCTCAAGGTAACGGTTCCCGGACACGCATTTCCATACCGAAACGAGCAGTTTACGGAGTATCGTGGCTTGACAGCTAGCGAGAATCGCTAGTGATAAAATACGGAGCACGCGTTCGTTCTTATTAATAGACTTCACTCACGATTTCAGCTGCTGGTGCTCCTTTGGCTCTCCTTCAATCGAACCGGGTCTGCTGCGTCCGTGATATTGGGTCTCCCTGGCCGCCGTGATGCCGTGTCGGTGTCGATACACAGCCTCGTCGTGCACGGAGAGATACTCCAATCGAAGCGAGGAATGCGGAAGATGGAGAAACGGGGATAGCACACCGCACAGTTGCACAGCCTGGGAAACACGCCTCTCGTACCGCCAAACAAGAATGATCCACGATTACTCGCTGCGAAACGCAACCGAATCCATGATCGCGACAGGTACCGTGTACGTAGAACGAACCGCGTGCAGTCTTTATAACGTGTCACCGTCGACGCGCGAATGTCGGATCGTGCGACGTCATTCCTCGTTGCGTTCTCATCTCTACGACGAAGCACGGTTGACTGACGGCTCGCCAGTCGCCACTCCGTTCCGATCTTCCCCTACCACCGGCGTTTCCCCCACCACCTTCCCCTTCTGCCCCCCCACCACTCGGCAACCAGCTTCTCCCGCCGCCGCCGTCGCAACTCGCAGCCCCGCGCGTCCCACGCCACCCGCAGCGACGTTCAGTCACTCGGCAACCGCTTGTCTGTGTACTTCTCTTTCTTTTTCTCTCTCCCTTTGCCTTTCTCTTTCTCTCTCTCTCTCTCCTTCTCTTTCTCTTCCTCTTCCTTTTCCTCTTCCTTTTCCTCTTCCTCTCTCTTCCTTTCTGCATCCATCCCGTAAAAGCGAGCGAGAGAACCATGGACACGGCGTGAAAGGTTGAGAAGGCTACCTACCAGTGTCGTCGTAATGCCACGGGTGTACCCGTTAGACGCTCGTATTCTCGCATCTCTTTCTCTGTGTATCCAAAGCATGCGTATCGTTCGTTGCTTTCTACGTGATTCTGTTCTATTTTGTTTAAATAACGAATAACTTATTTGCAGTTTCGAATAGACTGCCTAAGCTTTTCTATCAATTCGCAAAATCATGGATAAAACGTGATGTTTGCCAACGTTTTGTCACATTACATTTAACAAAGTACATTTCGTTTCAGGTATTGAACCTGACAAGCATAATAGTAATTGAGAATGATTCGAAAGTACTCATTACACACAAGTAATGATATTTCCAAGTCTTTTAAATTGAAACAATTTCCCAACTGAATCTAGCTGATCTTAGTATACATACATATGTATTATACATACATCTATTATACATACATATTCGAAAAAAAAAAAAAAACGAAATCCAGACATCAGTGATTCCGCGAGAAAAGAAGTTCTCGAATGGCGTATATCATCTGACCGTATTCTCGAACGTAAGCCTGTCCTGCTATGGACACGGGCCCGACGAGATCCTCAATCGTCCCTGGGGGTTCCAGCAGAAACTCGTCCCTTTCCATCATGCAACCCTCTTCTTTCCGTTCGTTCATCTTCTAACCTTATGCACGTAGAAGTACATCTTCTCTGGCATGCACCAGTGTCTTCAGCCTCCTTCAACCTGGTTTCTTCTTGGCTTGTCTCGTTCTTCCTTAGCCCCCTTCTTTCATTCTTCTTTTCCCCCATTATCGGGACCCTAGCGGGTCGAACGAACCAAGGCAAAGAGGGAGAACCGAGAATATCGAGCAGACGTCTCGATCCCCGACAGATATTCTCCACGTTCACGTTCGATTCTTTTCAATATCTTATCTTATCCACCTGTTCAACTCGTATCGATCAAGCTCGCCAACCTTATTTCAATAGATCCAGGGAATACGGATATCGAGTAATTGATTGTTTGTTGCTGGGAACCTTGCTAACACGTCACTGGATGCATGCTAAACGAGCGTATCGATAACGAGCCAGGATATTATCCAACGTTGGGACACATCCGGATTTCCGTGCATTTCTCCGCCTGCCTTATTTGCAATGTATGTACATACGTACACCGTGTCTGAGATCAATTGCCTGCTCAAGGCCAATCAGAGGTTGCTGTTACAATGCTCGATTCACTGCTCTTGTCCACTGGAACTCTCAGCTTTCGGATTTCATTTTACATCAGTGTGTCGTATATTCGATACACCAACGTAATATTGAAAGATTAATACGTGACGCTAGAGAACGAAAAACATTCTTTAAGCGTAAAATTTCCTAAAAACCTCAATACTTTAGCAATTTCTGCTAGATATAGTTTCTATGTGAATGAAATTCGATTATCGATTTATTGATACATTTTTAATATCGGTTCAGCGACGTGAGAAAGAGAAATCAGAATCTAGGGAAAGCGAAAAATCAATGGCAATAGAAAATATTCAAGCAGAAGAGCACATCGGGGAAAAGCAAATGAGACAAGAATAAGAAAAGAGGCCAAGGATTTCAGGTTGGATAAAAATCGACGCTTAAGGTATCTTAAGAGTGAGAGAGAAAGGCAGAGGAGCTTTCGTGCAAGCTTTCGTTAAACATTGATGATGGATTTGTTTTCGACCTGGTATACGACATTTATTTAGTTTATTCCTATTCTATCGCGCCATTACATTGTTATGTTACGATATTATAGATGTTTTTATCAAAATTTTTAACGTTTAGTTGAGGATATTATTATTGAACAATTTATAAATTAAAATAACTAAAAGAACAACAGCTCAACTGAAGAAGGATCTATACATTTCAGTTAGCAACAAATCATAATTTCTTATGACTATTCTTTGTATTAAACGGCATTACCGCGTTAAACCAACTAAATTCATAGATTAATCTATTAATGTTAATGTCAAAAGTTACAAAATTATCGTACATCATAGAATATTTCATCGTTTATACGTATTAATGTAATAGATAATGCAATTTGTCTCACTGTTAGACATTGTTATTCGTTAACAATGAATAATATGTTATGACAACAGTGGCATAGTTAATTTCACCAAAATAACAATTTTACGCTGATATCCTACATAATGAATAATTATCGTCAGTCGTGGAATCAATAGTTTTCGGAATTTCATAGTAACACGCTTTTGATTGGTGGACATATGTATCAACACTATGAAAGAGTTAGCAGATCAGAAATCGGTGGAGCGTAATGAAGCTAATACGAAAGTAGGTCCATTACGAATTTGTTCGTGTGTTCACATATATATGGAGAGTAAACCTGGAAAATTTTGTCTCCGATGCAGAAAATGGGACAAGACTATTTTACGTGTAAATTATATTTCAAATTTCCCAAGGAACTGTAATTGAACGGTACAAAAGTTTCTATCATTTGAAACTCGAAAGTGAAACAGTTTCATCAGCTTCTTATTAAATTGTATTTTATATAGCGGATAATTCTTGGCCACCGAAAGGAGCACGTACCTTAAACTCTACGTTTTAATCTTCTCGAGTATCAACTACATTTCCATGTAATATTCTTTCACTTTTTATTTTCATCGTATATCTCCCTTAATGTTCCACCAACTCACAAAGTGATGTAACAACGTACGATCGTAATCAAAAGGAACATTTTCTGACTAAACAATTCCGTAATTTCAACGCTGCTTTTCCAACGCTTCAAGTTTCAACAAACACACCATCCGGTTTTAATTAAATAAAATATTTATATTAAAATGTAAGAAGAAAGAAAAAAGAAAAAAAAGAAACGATAAACTCTTGTCTTTCCTCAGTGTCCTTTTCAATTTTACTTTTCAATTTAGCTCATTACTCGTTACTCTCGTTCCAATGGTAATTCTAACCTCGTTTGTTTTTCAGTTGGTATGAGAATCATCGGCTGGTTAAGAAAGAGCAAAGAGTCACGCGTTTTTCCACTGATGGACTTCACGGAAGTCGACGACTGCGGAACGATTTGCTGAAAAACCGGATCGATTGGGGGGAGGGTCGTGCCGCGGAGCAGCGGCGCCCTTATTCCTCTCGTCACTCGGCAGCCTCCATTAATCTCCGTCAGTCGTGTCTGATGGACACCGTGGAGGCGATAACGAACGGTTGTTGAGGATGAAGGACGAAATCCCTTACCGTCCCTACTCGTTCCTTTTCTTATCTTCGCTGATAATCGAACCAACGGTTAAATGCTAATGCTTCGTGCTAATACTTGCTAAATTACCTCGCGGTGAATGGGGAAATCTTGGTTGTACACGTTGCATACACGTGGCGAGTCATAAAATGATTTGCGTGTAAAGAGTAAAAATGCAGAATGGCGTTTGTCACTTAAAAATACAATTTTTTAACAACGGCGAGGCATGATCGCGATCAAAGGTCAATTTAATCAAAACGTAGCACACAGACAGAACATTTCCGACGCAGTTGAATAAAATGTACTACCCTTTGGCTGTTGTTCTCCATACTTTTATATCGGTGCGTCGTTCTTTCTTTCGGTTGTTCAGTTGAAACACAGCGTACCAACAACGGCGAGCACTGTATTTGATGGCTTCAAAGGTCAACATAAGAGTCGTTTGTCTTTCTATAGAAAACAAAAAAAAAAAAAGAGAGAAAAAATATCGTTACTTCGTATGAGAAAATCGGATTGCCACTCTGTGTTTGATTCCGCTTGCACGAATACCGTAATATTTCACTTCTTATTGGATCGATCGTGGCGCGCTGTTTACAAAAATGTAATCGTAGAATTAAATTTTACAAAGGATAAATAGCGAATCTCAGACTACAATTGAAATTTAGTTCATGTTTGATTATTTGCAAGGAAATAATTTAAAGGTCTGCTCCTCAGTTTTAAACTGATTAAAACTGAGTAGAGGATGTCTACTAGTCTATTATTACATCAATACGTTAAAGAAAAACACAAACAAGATAGAGAGCGAAGGAAGCAGAAGATTCCATTACAAATTCACGAAAGAAAAACCAATTATTGGAATAATCTGTGTTTTCTCATAAGTTCTCAAAATTCGTTCCGAACGAAGTTTCCAAAACTCGGCAGTCCCCGATGCAAACTCTCAATGCAAACAGCAAGAGCGGACTACCTAAGGAAAATACGAGTAGTGGATTTCATTCAAAGAGACCAGCGAGAAAAAGAGGGAAAAAAAAGTGTAGGAAAGTAGAGGGCTGAAAAGAAGAAAGAACGCATGACCGAAGGAATTACGGGGTGAATAATAACGCGGATTCCAAGCAGATATTAATTATTATCGGAGCAACGATGAGCATCCTTGGTTACGTAGCTGGATTTGGAATGACGTAATTCTTTCGAAACAAGACGTCATCAATTATATTATACTTCCTGCGCACAACCATGCCGCATACATTTTGTTTTTGAACAGCAGGTTTGTCACAGGATCATAGGTAATTTAGAATTTTTATAAAACTCTTAAATTACGCACAATACGCGTAATCAAATCAGTTTTCTGTGGATCCTGCACAACTTGTCTTTATATGGCTTTGCGATAACTTGATTATAAAGGAATTAGACGAGCTTTTCTAATCGCTTGATTTCTTTTTCCATCGACATTGAATGTTCTTGTGATCTGAATATTCATCTCAATATCGTTTAACGTCTTTTGCGGCGGCTTCAGAAGTGAGTTTCGTATAAAACCTGCACGATGAACGCGACGCGAAACAAATTTCCCTCTTCAAAATCTTTCTTTCTTTCTTCTTTGAACGTTTCCATCTGAATACAACTTTTCGTTGTAGGCCGTAGAATATATATATTGTCGTTCTACAAAAAAAAATGTCAAGAATTATTCTCTTCGTCTCTCCTTCAATATTCCTTGGGCACTCTGTAATGTCATTTCGCTGTCATTTTCATTGAAGCAACGGCTGCTACTGTCGTTCGAACAGGATCTAGGACGACGATGCCAGCGAAGTGCCCTGTAACAAATATCGATTGTTAATCATTGTCGCTTGTCTTCAAGTCTTACGGACACTTCGGCAAGCATCGCAAGAATATTATTAGCGGCTAATGCAACCTGATCAATATGCAACGCCGATGTAAGATAATCAAGCTTATTTGAGCGAAATTAACTTGGTTAGTAACTTCAATGTTTACTAACGAAGAAGAGGAGAGCTTCTTTCGACTCGCCTGTCATCTTTGCGCAACAAAACAAGTTTTAATACACTCTGGACAAACTCAGGCGTAAGCCGCGTGTTACCAGTTCGAGCGTAAGCGTACTCCATTGAACGTAAAGTAACCGGAAGCTGTTCCATAGAACTCCGTTGGAAATTTTTCAAGCCCAAAACATCATAGATCGTTAATCACCGTTCGCGAATAGATAGCGAGAAGTCGTTAAGAGGCCGTTGTCTTCACGGACGATACTTAAGCTTCCCAGGTGAATTTGCAAAGCCGGGCCACCGGCGACTTGGTTACTCTAAGTTTCGAACTGATAACCGCGACGATTAAGCATTATAGTAATAGGAATTCGCAAGCCGTGTACCGGCTTGAATCTCCGTGGGTTTGCGAGCGATAATTGCAGTGACTACATCCGTGGTTCCCAACGTGGCGCAACTTGATTTTCCAGGGGTGGAAACTCGACAGTTCGAGTTAGCAAGTTAGTGAATGTTTTGAGTGAAAATTTAACTTTTCAATTTCTTTTCTTTCTAATTTAAATGTGACATTTTTTAGAGGCTTAGTTAGGCCTCTTAGGCTTCCTCCACCTTTTCAATAATAAGAATTATATGTCGCACGGTGCGTCAGAATTTTAGAGATGCTTAAATTAATGGCATAGCCAAAGAAAGGTTGGGAGCCACTACATCAGTACATCTTTAAAGAACTTTATACTTTATACTATAACAATAAAAGACAACCTCGTGGGTAGAACTTTCAACAAATTCTAATCTGTAAATTGTAAATTGTATAATTGTAAATGTAAATCTCTTTCTAAATTGTAAATTGTGGAACAGATTTCAAGCAACGCGTGGAATGTAACATTTTTTCAGTGGTGGTATACGTAAAGTGTAACATAAACAACGCAGACGCACAATGAAATGATTATACCAGAAATAACGCACAAATCGACAACGTAGCTGACGGGGCAATGAAGCTGTCGCGACAAAAATGGGAAATAAATTATGTCATATCGTCTTGACCGTTTGCATACCTAAAAAATTACGATCAATTTAAACCGCGTGTAAGGTCAATAGGCAGGATCCTCGTGTTTTTATTCTAGGAATCAACTCTTGATGGTATTTAATCACCTTCAATTTATACCGGGTGGTATGTTAATCAGGTTCATTGGATAATTAAATTGGTGATCATTGAAAATTCCGCAAATTCAATCGGTTTGTATTAACGGACGAAAGCCAGTTAAAACGCGGGTATTTGTCTATGTCGGATGAATATTGACAGACGTTGAGATATAAAGATAAAATCTATTAAATAACAATCGGGCAAATATAGAGAAATACTTGAATTTCCTATAAACCAAACTGACAATTTGATTAATCGACCAGAATTGACATCGATCGTGTTTGCAGCAAGTAACTTTTGTGTATTAGCGTTGTGACAATGTGACAACGTGTGTCTGTTTTAATAAAAAAATGTGCGAAAGTAATGATTTTAAATGGGACAGTAGTCTTCGTAAGAATATCAATTTGCACAAACGTTCGCCATGAAATTCCGTGGTTATTGATAATTGGTAGTCTGTGTAGTATCTGCCGCAAATATCGCAAGTGTTGAAATTAAATTAGATTGTTCCTTAAAGTGGTATTTATTTATCGGGCTGCGCAAACGAATCTGAGGCAGCTGTTTGCCGTACATGGAGGCGGTCATTGTTTCCCAGCGTGGTTAATTGATGATCCTTCCGGCGTAACTGTCGCTAGTTACGTAATAAATTGACGCGACCGCAGGAGTTCGAGCCGGTTTTCCTTTGGTTATTTCGTTACTAAAATACGTAGAACAATCTCGTTTTCCAGTGATCGATCAGAACAAGTTATGTGTCGACAGCAGAAAAAAGGTGAAAATTCACTAAAAGAATGATCGAACGAGAGAACTGTTTGTCCTTCGTCCTGAAAGTACTCTTAATCAGTTATATTTATAATTAATATTCCGCCCTCACTTTAATCATCGAAGGGAAACATTTGTGCTATAAAATATCGTCAATCCGAGTCGAAACGAGTGATAACGTTCAACGGACGTAATCACCTGGACTTCTGGGGAAAAAACTGAAAACGAGAAAAGAGAAGAACTGGAAAATGTTCAATCAGCAGCAATTACACTACTCTGTTTTCAAGCTTTCCGTTCATTGTCAATTCTTTTGTGCGCGCGTAATGGATTCGTATATTCGTCTGAAAAAAAAAAAAAGAAATCAATGTCCGCTCTGGATACTTCTTCCTCAGGCTGTCGTTCGCTTCCGTTTTCACGAATTAAATCACGAAAAAACTGTTCGCAAAAATTACTCGTCGCTTTCAACAAGTGGCACTTTCAAGTCTCTCAATCGCGAGCAAGGAGGCTGCCGCCGTTCACAGTACCGAGAATAGACGTCAGTCGGTGGGAAATTATGTATGCGTTCGGTAGGAGTTTGCAACTGATTGCCAACACGCTTATATTTGCTACGTTCATTGGCTTTAAAAGTTTACTCGGATGAAAGTTGTTTTGTGTTGAAATTTAATTCAACGGCAAAGGCTTCTGCGAACCGAGAGAAGCCTCTATACATCCCTGGCGATGATTCGAATAACTTTGAGAACCGAGTAAAATTCAAATCGAATTGTTTCAGAAGGATACACGACTACAACGTGATTATACTCGTCGTCTTTTTTACTTAATGCGCGGACGTTCTCTCTCGTTTTTTTGTTTCTTTAATCGAGGCTTTAATCGTCAGAACTGTCATCGACGCTGGTAATATCTGGGCCAGGGTAATATCAAAGGCGAAATCTCGAGCTCGTTAACGTTTAAGCCCTTTGTCTAATTGAATGTCGTTTGCCTATTGATCCGAAGCCGGTGTCTCGACGTCTTCGATTAACTACGAAGATTCTGATGGCTTTGCTGCGGTAACCGCAGAGTCTTTCTAATCCGCGAGGACACGCATCGGCGTCGAAGAACTTTATCAATGTTTCTCAATGTTCAGCCACCGGCAAAGTAATAATTTTTACAATGCGGGAAATTCTCGCAAACATGCGTTTCGTCTATCGCTCGCACGGTGCAAATAATTGTTGCATTTTCTCGAATGCTCATTCTGCTCAACGACGAAGCGGCCGTCCGTGGTGACATCAGCGGTTTTCGATTAGCTTACGTAAGAGCGAAACGCCGGCAAGCTAATCCTGAATAGAAATTGTCTGTCGAAATTGTTTGCCTTCGAGTCACGGCATGTAATAAAGGTGTACTCCTATCCGGCTGAATTCCATTACGCATATATCTTCGGCATGCTTCTGCAGACGTAGCTTCGCTGTCACGAAATCACCGGCTGTCTCTGGCGGATCCATCTAAGGAGGATATTATGCCAGCGGATGAACTTCTGCCGAATGCGAAATGAAATTAATCTGCCGGACAAGGCTTAGCTGGCGAACAAAGCTTGCGTATCGTTGGATCTCCTCCTTTAGTAGAGTGGCGTAGTGACGAGACGGCGAAACGAAGTCTGGAAAACATAATTCATAAATTAGGTTTAACTCTAGAACTATCAAAAATATGATAGAATGACCAATTTGTAATTTTCGTTGGACATTTTATTTAACAGTGTGTTTTTAATGATTGGACTAGAACTATCAAAATGGTCAAAATGACCAATTTGTAATTTTCGTTGAATATTTTACAAATCAGATTGGATATTTTATTTAACAGTGTGTTTTCAGAGACTTAAATGATTCGTAAAATATATAAATGAAATCTTGCGTGCTTCAGATTGTATCGTAAAGGTTTTTATTTTATTTTCTTCCTTTTTTTGAACTGTAATATCCCCGATGGAAATTTTTAATTTTTAAAACGTTTTAATCGCCGGCGGTTCTATCGCTAGTTAGAGATTTAAACTTTTCGTTATTCGAACGTTCTTAGGTACCATTCTTTTCTATTCGAGAGAACGAATCGCAAAAACGCCGTTAACGAGCAAGAACCGAGAAAATTTCGAAACAAAATTCCCTGCCAGATGGGAATTTGTGATTTGTAGGTGAAAAACTTTGCCAATTAAACGGCCTTTGCAAACGTAAGGACGCAAGAAAATCCCGCACGGAACAATTGGAACTCGTCAAAACGTTTAAAAGGTTCTTTTTTTTTTTCGGTGCTAATGACCAGATTACAACGATGAAGCTTAAAAACTAGGACGGGCTCTAGTCTTTCTGTAACTGAATAAATTTCCATCCGAGTCCAACGTTTTAATCGAAGTTGCCTTCTCTCTTCTTTTTTTTTTTTTTTACAGAACGCGACATAATTTCGCGGATCGTGGCCGAGAAAATATAAATAATAGCAGATGGCACAAGTGCGAATGTAAACAGTATCTACGTAAAGATTCACGACGGCGCAAATACTAGATGGCGTAACAACGATAAAAAGTTTTTATACGACCAGCCGCTCGATTCTTATTTTTCTTCCGCGGTAATGCACAGTCGATGGCTAGCATGGGAAAGTGTTTGAAACAGTTATTTTCGGTTTGAGAGCAAACTTACACAGTCGAGTTACGTTCGTGCATCTACATTACTATGTACATACGCGTACACAATGTGTATATTCTCGAAGAACAAACTAACGCCAGCTACAAATTGCAGGTGAAAAAAAAAAAGGGTAAAATTGCAGGTAAAACTTTACGGCTTGGTCGATCTGACGTCGAACTTGCTGGCTGGATGTTTAAATATAAAAACGGGGACGAAAAGGCCACGACAAAGGCAGCGCACGACCCATACCTCCCTGTTACTGTTTTAATAATTCGGCCCAGGACACAAGCGAGAAACCCCTCGTACGTGTCTTCGTTTGTGTTTCCCCTCCATATATATAAATTCTTTTTCTTTCTTTTTCATTTCTCTTTTATCCCTTTTTTTTTCAAAACGGACTAGTCGTAACGATACGTGGTGCACTCGCATCGTTTGACATAACAATAACTCCGGCCGAATGCGCCACGCCATACCAACGGGATCTGATGCACAAACATAGAGAACGTTACGGTACACCGTGATCGACCGCACCAGATTGCCGATTTTCTGGAATCGGCCCCGTGTCTGTGTGTCGCGAGCGTATTTCGAATCGCGCCGGTTATTGCGCCAGGCCAGGGAGAAGGTTTCGGCATTTTTCCACGTTTTGAATATGCACGCTACGGAACGGGTTATCGAATTCGGCGGATAGGAGTCTCTGGCAGGTACAGGTTGGCAAACCCAGCGTAGAAACGGCGCTTTCTATTCATCGTTCGACGATGAAATCGCGGCACGAGCGATCGATCGCCAATGTGTCTCCATGGCTGTAGTACGCTCGCTTCGGTTGATAATAATTACGTCTTGCTGATAATTTATCACGTACGTCCGTCGTCATTTTGAAACAACGACTGCCTTAAAAGTCGTCGATTAATTTCAGACCAACAAACGACAAAAGTTCGCTGGAAATTTACAATTGTTCTCGAGACAGTGGGCGCGCTTGAATTATACAGCTCGTTGTAAAGTATCGTTTGAAATTTCCTTTGTTCCAGAACGTTATCGAGAGAAAGCCTTACTACTTTATCTCACCCGTTATCGGGGGAACAGCTTTCCTGATTGCGCAAACTCGGGACCTCCGACTGACCGAACGACTGATCTCTATCTGTCTACCAAAGGATCGGTTGTTTCGAAATGGCCCGTAATTGTATCTCTGGCTGGCAGAGTTTCGAGCGCGCAATTTGGCAACCTTGTCGATTTTGGATTCACATTAAAAGCGGAATGCGGGAAATTTCACGGTAATTAGCCCGAGAGCTTCTACAATCCGAGAGCGAACAATGGGACGGCGAATAAGCTACGAACGGAAGCCTCTTCCGCGAACACAAAGAGGTATTAAAATCGGCGATTGAATATTTTCTTGTTTCGATAACACGGACTCGAGGCTTTTACAAGAGGGGATGTACGAGTCGAGTCGTCTAAAGACTGTTGATTTCCTCTGGAAGATACGCGGAGAACGTGTTTCCAATTTTCGCGATTGTACGCGAGAATCATCGACAACGCAAAATCAATGGGAAAACAGAAAAATAAAATAAAATAAAATACGCGTTCCTCGACAGAGCGCAGGTAAATTAAATTTCATCGCCGGGAACTTCGCGCTGTCTGAAAGCTTCCGACGAAACAGAAAAAAAGCGAACGAAAGGTAACCGCTATTCGCGCCATTGGAAAGGCAATTTCGAGCCGAGTAAAAGTTCAAAGCGGGAAGAGAAAGAAAAAAAGGACGGAAACAGCAAGGAGTTTCCTTTAATCTAGCGAATATTTCTTGCCCGATACACACCCTCACGATCATCGTTCCAACTTACCCCGGAATCCCTCGATAAAGTAGAACTCGGGTCCGCGTCGCCAGCGAGCAACCCGGACTGCGCATCTGTGAAACGCGTACTCCTCGCGAGTACAACCCTGCCCAACAACCCCCTGTAAACTCGTCGCGCATCGCACCCCAGTCGCACGTTCGCAAGTTCAAACATCCGCTTTCTCGTCGATCCTGTGATCGCAGACAGGAAGTTCGAACCGAAGAATAAGAAGAAAAAGAAGAAGAAGAGGAAGAAAAAGAAGAGGAAGAAGAGGGCAAGAAAGGATCAAAGGCTGACTAATCTTGCAAGCATGGAAGAGGAGGGTAGGCGGCGATGGATCGGACGGCAAGAGAGAAAATGCACTTATTGGCCAGCGTCTGCGTGCTCATATTGATCTGCGGCGGTGACTGTAGAGTGTCTACCAGTGTCTACGGGTGGGACATCTGAAACCTGTCCAAAAATGCATTTTTCCTTGCGGCTCGCGCGTCTTCTCCTCGTTTCCGCTGTTTTTTGCGTTGGTAAGCGATCAATTAGCCCGGCCAGCCGATCGGTACGTCGTTGCCCATGTAACGAGGCAACGTTCCGCGCGTTCCAATGGGCGTTGAATTGGGCGTTAATCGTCTTCGAGTCGTTTCTCAGGTCTCTGTTCCGAAGATGAGGAGAGGTTGGTGCGAGACCTGTTCCGAGGGTACAACAAACTCATCAGGCCCGTGCAGAATATGACGGAGAAGGTGCACGTGAATTTCGGTCTTGCCTTCGTGCAACTGATCAACGTGGTGAGAGAATTTTTCACACTTACACTTTGAAACGTTGCTGCGAGTGGAGTGACCGCGTCCGTTTAAATATGCAATTGCCACATAACAAGTAAGAATTTTTCACCAACGTGAATAACGTAACATCCAAGATTATTCGTCGCGAATGAAAAACAGAATAAATGTCAATGACTTTCCCATGTTTGAACGTGCGAGTTATTCGATTTTATTTTTCAGAACGAGAAGAACCAAATTATGAAGTCGAACGTGTGGTTGAGATTCATTTGGACGGATTATCAGCTGCAGTGGGACGAGGCGGACTACGGTGGTATCGGAGTTCTCAGACTGCCACCTGACAAGGTGTGGAAACCAGATATCGTGCTGTTCAACAAGTACGTAAACGCTTCAATCCCCGACGCGTACGCGTATCCCTCAGTTTCATCGAACCTTTCGCCGAACCTTTCAAATTTCGCAGCGCCGACGGCAACTACGAGGTACGTTACAAGAGCAACGTTCTCATCTATCCGAACGGCGACGTCCTGTGGGTACCGCCAGCGATTTACCAGAGTTCCTGCACGATCGACGTGACGTACTTCCCATTCGATCAGCAAACCTGCATCATGAAGTTTGGCTCGTGGACGTTCAACGGCGACCAGGTCTCTCTGGCTCTGTACAACAATAAGAATTTCGTCGATTTGTCGGATTATTGGAAGAGCGGCACCTGGGACATCATCAGCGTACCGGCTTACCTCAACACCTACAAGGGCGTTTTCCCAACCGAGACGGACATCACGTTCTACATCATCATCAGACGGAAAACCCTGTTCTACACGGTGAATCTCATTCTACCTACGGTGCTCATCTCCTTTCTCTGCGTGCTGGTGTTCTATCTTCCGGCCGAGGCTGGCGAGAAAGTGACGCTGGGCATCAGCATTCTGCTCTCGTTGGTCGTGTTTCTGTTACTGGTCAGCAAGATTCTGCCGCCGACGTCGCTGGTGCTTCCGCTGATAGCCAAATACCTCCTGTTCACCTTCATCATGAACACGGTCAGTATCCTCGTCACCGTGATCATCATCAACTGGAACTTCCGCGGGCCGAGGACGCACAGAATGCCGCAGCTGATCAGGAAAATATTCCTCAAGTATCTGCCGACGATCCTGCTGATGAGACGACCGAAGAAAACGCGGCTCAGGTGGATGATGGAGATCCCGAACGTCACGCTGCCGACGTCCACCTATTCCGGCAGCCCGACAGAGTTGCCGAAACATTTGCCAGCCTCGTTGACCAAGTCGAAGATGGAAGTGATGGAGCTGTCGGATCTTCATCATCCGAACTGCAAGATCAACAGAAAGGTTCACCACACCACTAGCAGCTCCAGCGCCGCTGGTGGCGAGGGTCTGGCCGACAGAAGAGGATCCGAGAGTTCAGACTCCGTGCTGCTCAGCCCGGAAGCCAGCAAGGCGACAGAGGCCGTCGAATTCATCGCCGAACACTTGAGAAACGAAGATTTGTACATACAGGTACACAGGACGGCTGCTCGAGTCGTGCAACTTTTACGAGATTTACGCTCGTCGTTGACGCATGTTCGCATGTTGTACGTATGTTTCAGACGCGAGAGGATTGGAAGTACGTGGCGATGGTGATCGATCGGCTGCAGCTCTACATTTTCTTCCTCGTGACGTCCGCGGGCACCATCGGGATCCTCATGGACGCACCTCACATCTTCGAGTACGTGGACCAGGATCGCATCATAGAGATCTACCGTGGGAAGTAATTCCAGATCAAAGAAGAAGCGGCGTCGTCGCGATCACTTCCGTTTCCACTTTCGTCTCTCGTTCGTGCGTTCGATTCCTCTCCTTTGTACGAGAGGCTACTCTACGTGTATTTTTACGTGCGATCGAATCGACCGCCACACCAACACAAGAATTAATCGTCTTCTGTCGACTTTAACTTACTTCCTCGTTTTTCCTCAAAGTCTCAGCATGAGAACGTTCGATTTCTTCGTTTCATTTTCTTCTCCTTCTTCCCGTTTCGTGGAAACTTTTTGAAAAAGATCGCGAATATTGTGAGCAACTGAAACAGGAGCAACAACAAACGCTCATGGATCTCTCGCTCAACGATCGATCCTCTTTCTTCTTTTTTCATACCGAGGAATGAGGTTTCAAAGATCGTACTCGTGAAATTAACGTCAAGATCATTGAACTGCACTCGTCGTACAGATAGATCTCGTTTGTACACCGCGAGTTCAATTTTACTTCATTTGAATTCCGACTCACATTCGCTCGCCAGTGAGTGTTTGCCACTTGTCACTTGCGTCCAAGTGCCGACACTTTGCAAAAGCACGGATTCGATTCAAACTGTTTCGATGATTCTCGATATTAACGATAAGTGCATCCATTATATAATTGTCTTCCTCGAGAACCTTGGTCACGAGTATGCAGAAGCGAGTGCGAACATAATGTTAAAAACCAACGTCCCATTGACCATGCGTCTTACAGTTAGATGAGCAACTGGTTGACCGGGATAATTAAGGATAAGCATAGAGCGTAGACATCAAATAATTTTGATATTAATCGTGCGAATTACCGTTGCCATTATACCATAATCTAGCGAAACTCGTGTTTGACGGATCATCGCGATGCGGAACATGGAACGGGCCGTGACCACGTTCACCACCCGGTTTTTCTACTCCGTGAGCAAATTTGGGAAAAGTTGCGCCGTGCACTGTCAAATTTTCGAATTACACTCGAATTACATGCAAGAGTAAAACTCGCAAACGGAGTAATCGTCGAATTGTTCACCGGAAACGGGCGCGAATCCGTCGAGTTTCATTTCCACAAACGTTCAAAACTCAATCGTTCGGTGTGTGAACGAACGCTCAAGCTTTTCCCAAATTTCCCAGCTTTTAGACAAAAAGAAAAAAAACCCACGAAGCTGCTCTGTTCACGCAGAAATTCTGCAGCAGTTGATAAAAAAAAAAAAAAAAAAAAAGGAAGAAAAGCGAAACAACCAGCGAGGAAAGAGAAGTATAACCGCGAAAGCGCACATTAGAAGCACAACGTCCCGGCCTTGCGTACTTAATCGTTATTGATGAAAAAAAAAAAAAAAAAAGGGAAAAGGAGAAAAGTAAAAGCAAATATTGTACCGTACGCGAGATACACGAAGAATATTAATTATCCACGCTACATGTATATTGTACAGAAGATTGTTAAAACAGTCATGTTCTCTCTAATAGAAAGTTTGCCCCATACACGGAGAGTGTTTACTTATAGTTGCCGATTTAACGATCGTTGATTTTTCTCATATGTATCGCCTACAGTTGTGCCTCGCGAATCATCCCAATTGTTGTATGTGACGTTACTGTACATAATATGTATACGATTTTCGTTTTTTATTTCGCTGATCTCCATTTCTCGGTCTTTGGCGGTTTTTTCAGTCTTGTCAATCTTAGTTAAGCCACCCACGATCAAAGTCGATTTATTTCGAGAGACAAAGAAAAAAAGAAAAAGAAGAAGAACAAAGTTTTCATTTCCACGTATCGCGATCGATGATAAACATTTCGAGATAATTGCATGTCCTTTATGTAATTTTATACGTAAAGGGTGAGAGGAGAGAAACGTAAATCAACTTCCAACGGCCTGGACCTCGCTGGCAAATTTTCACCAAAGAGGACGTACATGTAGGTGATCCACATCCGCGAAAAATCTTCAACTTTGAACTGCTCGAGGTCCGGGTCGAGTGTGAAAAACCTACCTACCTTACATTGTCCACGTTTTGAAAGCAAAATTGATCGTTGAACGTTTGTGATTCGTTTGTCCTCGACGCTTGTATGGAAACCATCGGTGTATGAGTAACTCGCTCGCGATTAGAGTAACGAGTTGACATAGAGTGACACGTGTCTTCCTTGAACGAGATACAATAACTAGAATTTAGCCTTCCCGAGAACGAAGTAATTAGAACGATGTGCTTATTGATTTCTATACATTTTACTTCCATATATTTTATAGCGTTGTTCACTCGAGAATGCGGGGAATGCGTGTCTGTGTATGAGAGCCACAATGAGACGATTTTAACGACGACTTTACGAGCCACGTGCGCTTAATTGAAGATGTCAGTTTTAAAATAGCGGTCCATCGGTCTAACGGTGGTTCCCTTTCGCGATTTCGTTTTGCTCACGAACAACTTAATTCCGATTGCAAATCAAAGTTTGGACAGAAATGAAATCTAGAATACTTTGACAACTGACATCTTCGATTAACCCTAGAATATTGGTATCTATAAGCTGTATCCGCGTCTTACTTTTCACGTTCCTTTATTTGTGAACATTTTTCTAGATGATAATCTCTCTCGAGGATAATCCGTTAAGTTTTAACAATGTAGCGACTATTGTGGATATATATATATACATATACACATACATACACACATGCATATACGTTTATAATTATTACGAGTAACAATAAATGCGTGTAACAACAGAAGGAAACATGTATCTGATGACGTTAGATATTCTGGGGTTAATTTTCACGCGTATAGGTATACTCGAGAATTTATTACGACAATGTTATTCTTTAAACGTTTGTACCATGGATTGATATTTTTCAGCAAAATTTTTATCTCGCAACACGTAACGATTACGTATAACACGTAACACCGTTTGTTAACGTAGGTATATGAATACTGCGAATTCGCGTTAAATCAAAGCGATTTCAATCGACGTAGACAGATGTTCGTTTAATAAATCGATGATTAAACGAATCAAGGGAATTCTTTTTTAACGACGAGCAACATACGAGTAGACGAATCACGATGCGTGAAATTGTAAACTCTCTCATTGATTCTCACGAGCAACAATTTCAAGCTTATCTCACATAGAGCCGTAGCCTAGTTGTCATTGAGATTGAACAGGTGAAATCATTTTATCGGCGTTATAACAATCAAACGAACCTATTGGAATCTATCGCACAAACTCGGGCGTAGATAGATAGCGCTAATTAATAAATAATTGAACAAATCTTTCACTCATTTCCTTCCATTTCAAAACGAAATACGTGTCTCTTCGCGCCCTGCATTTCTCAAAATCACCCGACTCGCTTCTCATTTTCCGTCCACTCGTCCATCTATTTATTCATCTACCTGTCCACTCATTCGACGAATGTATTGCCATCTTGGACGCAGTCGCAAAAAGAAGAAAAAAAAATGTACTACAATTTTTATACTCTTTATAAAATATTTTTAAAATTACCGCCGGCGAATGATGGATTATTGTCCCTGCGAAAGACGCGACTTTGACCCTTTCTTTTTTTTTTTTTTTTTTTAATTTTAAACGAGTTCTCTTGTTAACAATTAGCCGAATAAATAAACGTACACTCGATTTCAATCCAAGTCTTAAGTTTTAATTAACCAGAGATTGAACGTTACTTCAGTGTGTGCTTCGATCTATTGGGTAAAAATGTCAAATGTTTATTCGTGCATTATACGGGTCGTGTGGAACGTAGAAAGAGAGCTTAGAGTCCAAAAATGAAAATGCAATCGTAACAGTTTGTAAATTAATCCTGTTAATTGCTTTTTTTCGTAAATGAAAATTTATTCAATTTACGGACACTGAAATGCTAGCGCCGCGTAGCGGCGAAACGGTGGAACTAAAACCTATCGTTGTCCTCGTCGCACACTAGCGCGCTCCTTGTCTGTCGCACGGCATATGTCCGTCCTTGTCGCACACTAGTGCTCTCCTTGTCTAGAGATGGTGCTGCCATCTGAGCCATCTCATTTTCGACTGGAACTAAAAGGGCAAAATGGAAAACTCCAATAGATGGCAGCACGTGTTTAAAGACAAGGACAGCTATACTCTACAACAAAGACAGACTTATACAATGCGACAGACAAGGAGCGCGCTAATGTGCGACGAGGACAACGATAGATTTTAGTTCCACCGTTTCGCCGCTACGCGGCGCTAGCATTTCAGTGTCCGCAAATTGAATAAATTTTCATTTATGAAAAAAAGCAATTAACAGGATTAATTTATAAACTCTCGCAGCCGTGTCTTCGTTTCCAGACTCCAAACTTTCTTTCTGTATACCAAGACGAACTAAAATTACGTTTCTCGGCATTTTCACGGTGTTGATAATTCACCCGTCAGCGGCAATTTTGAAAATGCTTTGTAACAAGCATGTATAAAAATTGTAGTACTTTTTTAAAACTGTATTCACTTATTTGAAGACAATATCTATGAGATGGTAATGCAGTGATTAAATAGATAAACGTAGATTCTTTGTTGCACAAGTATAGTAATTATACTTTGCGTTTATGAATTACTAATTGGATGTTTCGAAGAAGATAAATTACGTATTGAATTCTACGTGAAGAAACACGGTTGGATCTTTTGTCCGTTTTGTTCTAGAAAGAATAACGATCGTACTAACAAATTCCAAATTATTTCCTTTAGTCCTACGAATATATTTACGCGAAACTAATTGAAATTAATTTCTCACTAACAATGATTCGTTTTCGCGTAGAAACAAACGTTATTAAATGATTGGAAAATATTCATTCTTCCAACCTTCGTAAGAATGGCTGCGGATAATGAATGTGACGAAGAAGTAAATGGAAGACGTTTATATTCATTTCATTTATTTCAACAATTTCATAATAACGTAATAATGTTAATAATATTACAATGCGGCGATTATGTGCTCACCAGTTAACAGGGATTTTTATATCGATCAACGTTTCTGCCTCGAAAAAGAGCCCAGCGTAGAAATATAACAAATTTTTTTTATTATTATTATTAGTATTAGTACTATTGTTATTATTATTCTTACTCTTATTATTATTAGTATTAATATCATTTATTATTATTATTATTAATGTTATTATTATTATTATTATTATTATTAATATTATTATTATTATCTTACTTAACCTTCTTCAATATGAATTACTATTATCAGGCCAGGCTGTTGTCGAGGCATAATTAAAAGTCAAGTGAGATCGAGGGTGAGTCAGTTCAATTGCATCGTCCCACCAGGGTCTACGGAAAAGGGAGTATCGTTTTCATTTTTTTTTTCTCTTTATCTCTCTCTTTCTCCTATTTTTTCTGTTTTTTTTTCTTTATTTTATTTATTTTACGTGTAATATTTTGTTCTCTCTTTCCCCCGATATAATAATAGGTATTTGCGCGGCTAACGTAAATTTTTACATCTCATTTATCTTTCGTTCGCTCTTTCTCTCCCCCTCTCCCCTCCCAACAATCCCAGTCTCTCTCTCTCTCTCTCTCTCTCTTTCCGTCACACATGCACATGCACACACGCACACACTCATACACATATTTCCTCTGTCTTCTCCGTTCCTTCTTCTTTCTCTCCTCCTAGTCAACTTTCTCTCCCTCTCACGCATTCACAGGCTCGAAATGTTATTTCTGTGTGTTATCTCATCGTTCGTTAGACTCGAAGTTCTTTTCTGCTTTTTTTTTCCCCTTTTCACTTCTGTCCATTAACCTCGCAACGACTTCGACGACTGGTGTAACGGTGGACAATAAAGAGACGATCCATTGTTAAAATATATCATTAGGGAAGAAAAGGGCGTAGGTAGAGAAGAAATAGACCTCGTGCGTTCATGTCTCGTCGATCTCTGCCATCGTTTCGTCAACGACGACTCTTTTCTTTTTGTACACTGGTCATTTTTCGAACCCCCTCCCTCCCTCCCACCCCAATCTCCACCCTTCTATCCGATAAACATCCTCTTCTCTTCCTACATTCGACTCGAGTTCAAATTCTGATCAAGTCCTTCAACTACGTTTAAGGACTTGACAATGTTTAACAATGTTCACCTTTCTTTTCGCTATTTACTTTTCAGCTTCGTTAAACTCAACAAATCATCCCGAGACAGTTCGACGTCTAGCTTCTTTCTTAGTTAGTTTAGAGAGAAACCGACCTCGATAATATGTTCGAGCCTAACACATCTAGCGGACTATCTCTTTCGGATCACCCCCTATAATTTACTGTTCCACGTAACATCACTACGTTCTCTATCGATTACAAGCTAGCGTTTAATATTCAGTTTATTTACTTCATTACTGATTCGTTTAATTTAGATGTTATTTAGTTCCTCTCGATGCTGGTATTACGAATATATTTGGCGGTTCAATAAATACCTTTTTTTTTTCAACGTGCGCAGAGATTATGCTTTTTTCTTTTTTCTTTTTTTTTTTTTTTTTTAAATAG